>JAOPJJ010010368.1:0-14866 GCA_027122795.1 Enchelyopus cimbrius
CCACCCCCCCACCCCCCCTCACCCAGATTCCACTAAACCCTCCGGGGGGGCTAAGCGTGTGTAAGTTATGGGAGCAAAGCACTGAACACTAGAAGCACAAAGTCACATCTACAGTTAAGGGCCGTTTGGTTCAAAGGGCCCAACGCCTGGGTTAAAACATGTAGCAAGACACCCTTAAAAGCCCTCAAACACACACACACACAAACACACCCCATGCGGCACACACCCACAAGCATCCGCTACTTACTGCGCTGGCCTTCATTCTACCACTTGAGGGGCCTGCTGGTCACAGCCCTGGTTCACCAGGTCCTTAGCAATAAGGAGGGACCAGGGAGCATTCCACCACTCTGTCTCTCTCTCTCTCTCTCTCTCTCTCTCTCTCTGGGTTAACCCGCCATCCTTCCCTGTGGTCTGCAGCCGCTACAGGACCCTCAAGAGCCACGCCGAGAGTGACATATGCCGCTCCCCCGAAGCCACTCCGCTGGTCGGAGAGAATGCGTTCGTCCGCTAAGCCGGTGACAATGACCAGTACAAAGCCTGGGGGTGGGGGGGTGGGGGGGTCTCTCTCTCTCTCTCTTGCTCCCTCTCTCTCTCGCTTCTGTCACTTCTGTCTTCACTCTTTACTCTCTCATGCAAACATGTCGCTCTTCCCCCCCCCTCCCCTTGCTATCTCCTCGTCTTTCTTTGAGTCGCTTTCCACAAACCTCAAGGCATCTGTCTCTCTTCCTTCTCTCTCTCTCTCTCTCTCTGTCCCCTCTTTGCTCTCTCTATCTGCCCTGACCTCACTTTGTACTCTCATGTTTTCTCCTCTGAGTGATTTGAATGCAGCGTGTCTTTGATTCAAGTCATCCGCTATTCTCTCTCTCTCTCTCCCTCTCTCTCTCTCTCTCTCTCTCTCTCCCCCCCCCCCCCCTCCCCCTCTGTTGCTCTGGTTAGTAACCATACGCACCGTGTCTTATCAAAGTGCTTGGAGGGTTGGGTTTTTAATAGCCACAGATAGGAGCATGCGTGTGTGAAATGGACAGCCAGCCACCAGGCACCGTCACCCTCTTGTTTTCCTGCCTTTATTAGCTCTACTATTTTCAAACTAGTGATGAGACGCAGACCCCTTTGTGTTCTTTTTTTATTCATCTTTTTATAAAGCCGACTTTACGCTGTCTAGACCTGAAGCTTGTAATCACGGGCCCCAAGAAACCAACGTATGTCACCGCGCTAAACGGGCTTCGTCCCCACATCTGAGGGGACGTGCGCTTGGTGAACATAAGGAAGAAAATGGAGTGAAAAGCCAAAGCTGAATTAGGACTTATCTGTCCAAACAAGCTTGATGTAACATGAAGACTGTCGGGGCGGGTGTACACAGAGCTAAATACATATGGCAAGCTGCTTCGGCTCTAGCGCAACTCTGCTTACATTGTATGTCTAGGGAAATCACCTGGTTGAGCTATATTTTGGAGAAAATGGGACGGCCCACGATAATGCCTGAAGAAAAATAAACAGCGGATAGACTAAACCAAATTGAGGCACGTGATCGTAAACCAACGACGTTGTGGAATACTTTAGCGGACTTTAAGGTAAACCTCAGACTTTAGTACTTGGTCTGAACATATCCACTGGGATGCATTCCCCTCGTTGAACACATCCACAGATCAAGTGTCAACATTTTCCAACTGCTTTCGTTGAAAGAAGTACTTTAGGAAGTAAATTAGTTTTTTTCCCTTCATCATAAAATTCTTCAGTCGTTGCCAAGAACATATTTAAAGCAGCTTAATAGGAAAAAGTCTTGTTGGGTGCTGTAATAAAACCAATTTTATCATTTAATAGGAGGTTACACAACATCCTGCGGATGAGTCAAGCCACCCTCACTAACTGAATGTTACATATAAAATCACTTCATCATGTACTGTATCCACCCAGAAGATGTGACTTGGATACTGTCATTGTTAATGTCCTCTATATTAACTTACTCATGGCTTGTATTATGCCAGATTGTGATTATGACGACAAAACATTCAAATCAAAACATGTTTGAATGACGTTCAGGGGGGCTGGAGTGCTTTCCAGTGCTGGACACCCAGCCCTTGGAAGCTCTACCCCCTGGAGAGATATTTTAACCCTCCGTGTGCTGTGTCAGCAGCTAGGTCCCCGTGAGACACTCACTGGCTGTTTGTTCCCCCATAGCCGTTAACCCTGAGGTCTCCCTCTGCTCACTACAGGAATTCCTTGGAGATGCCTCACGGCTGCTGTCTCCGCCGTCACAGACAAATTGTAGGTTCTCCTTTTTTTGTTATGATGCATCTCCTGCGAAACCGTGGAACGAACGCTTCGGGCGTTTTTGGTTTCTATTTTTTTTCTTCTTCTTCTGTCGGTGTTAATTGCAATGTTCTCCCGGGCCGCACTTAGCATCAAAGGTCAGAGCGAGGTGCTCGAAGGGGAGACTATGGCTCAAATGGAAGGGTGGATGGGTGAGCTGTGAGTTAATGAGCGCAATGACTGTCGAATCATTCTGATCATTAACAAACAGGAAGCACATAAAAGGGATGGTTCTGGTGTCGGTAACTCCTCATTCAATTGTGAATTAAGTCGTTTTGGTGGAAGAAAGCACTTAAACCGTATTGTATGTACGAACACTAAATCACGAGGCAGGCTATTGTAGAAAAACTGAGATTATTGTGCTAGCTATTCTCCTCATACTGTAAAAACACAGGCCATGGCAGTGAAGTTGAAACACCATTTCTTCAAACATCTGTGGGCAATGAGTGAATCAGATAAAGCAAGCTGTCAAAGTCTCTAATCATGAGCAAACAACTCAGTGTGTTTCTGCAAACAGCGACGTTAATCTTCTGTGTTACTTCAAGCTAAATGAGGCCAGAGGTATAACAAAGGGAAACGCAGTCGAAAGTCAACCCCTTTGAGGTCAAGGTTTTCAGCTTTCTAATTCTATTACAAAATGTAAGAAAGCTATGAGCAAAAACTTGTTATGTGCTTAGGAATGGCGTGGGTGTGTCGACAACCTATGTACAGAATACACGCACCTTGTTTCAAAACTATTTGCTTAATCCCAGGGCTTAACATCTTGAAAGGGGTTTGGTGTGGTTGGTCAGGTTGAAAAGAAAAATAACTCATCCTAACTGGCTGGGCATGTGCAATGCTCCAGTGCGAATCTCAATGGTATGTCTCAGTATCAGCCTGTGTGTGTGTGTGTGTGTGTGTGTGTGTGTGCAACTATGGCAACGCTTTGATAGCAAATCAGTGATAAAAAAAAAAAGATAGACTTCTACCGCATTTAAAGACTAACAAAATCACAGGTCATTTTCTACAGTATTGTCAGTGTGTGTGTGTGTGTGTGTGTGTGTGGGTGCGTGTGTGTGCGTGTGTGTGTGTGTGTGTGCTGGTCTGACGTAAGCAGCATGCAAACATGTTTTGGAACACAACAACATACAACAGTCAGTCATCAGTCAATCTCGTGCGACAGGAGCCATGCAGCTGATACACATCTCTCTTTTCATCTCAGCTGTAAAGGCTTTGCTTATCTGTCTACCGCTACGTGTGTGGTCAAAACACAGCGTCCCTGGCCCCGTTGCCTCCGGCCCATTACCAAAACAAAAAGTCAACCGTTCCTCCCATTCCTGTATATAATAACTTTAATATCAACCGGAGCAGTGCACGTCCATACCAATGGAGCTCTGAAGCCTTGTGTGGTAATTGCTGTCTGAAAAGGGAGGAATTACATGATACTAAACCTGGTAATATCCACACATGCCACATAAATAACATAAGTTAACTCCAGACTGTTCTTTGGCAGCTAACTGCCTCGCTCCGGCTGCCAACGACGACACGACCAAAAGGAAAAGGAAGAAAAGTCAGCCGAGGTCAACAGGCGACTCCTTCTCTTACCTTTAAGGGTCAGCGCTCTTCATGCATCGTCTTTACTTATCCTCACACTCAAACCGCCTGGGAGTTCTGCTACCGCTCTGTCAGTGTCGGAACGCAAAGTAGTAATCATCTCAGCGTGGAGCTCACGCACGCTCACTCACACACACACACTCAAACACAGACACACGTAACACAGAGCCGCCCCCCCCCCCACGACAGGCCCTCAAACACATGCTACACATACAGGAAAACCTGCAGGCCCAGTATGGAAAGCAAGGCAGGGGCTCCTGGAGAAAGAAGGTGAAAAAAATGGATGGTTTGAAAAAGGTGAAGAAAAAAAGTTGCAAGGATTCCTCAAAGAAATAAATGAAATGTGTGGGATCGTTTCATGTTTCAAAAGACTTTTGAGAAGAAAACTGTTCCGCCCCCAGACTAAGAAAAAAAAACCTCAATGAAAATCTATAGTGTTTGCGTTTCCAAGTTTGGCTTTGGCAACATTCCAGAGGATTCCTCGCCTCGCAGCTGATCAGACAGTTGGTGAAGTGGCGGATAGCAATTTACAGCATAAACAGCTTTGTACGATTGTAGAATGGCAGCGTTAAAGGTTCAGAGGTCCTCCGAACCTTGTGTTTGGGAAGCACGTTGCTGTTTGGGAACAAAGTAAGCGTGGAGATTAATTTTGCGGTCGGGCTTCATTACTCCAGCGAAGACACGCTCCACTAAGACGCACAGGGGTTAAGTGATTATTTCCTTGAAGAAATCTCTAAATGAGTAACTGGCTTTGGCATGCACCCAGTTTTGCGCATCATTAACTTTGACTGCATTAAACTCAATTTAAGCCCCCCCCTCCCCAAACAACAAAAAAAGCGCTCAAAGCAGACGTGAACAATCATCTTCCTGCCATTCATGTATCAGCGTGGCTTTCCCGTCAAAACAAACACAAAGTTAATCAGGGGAAGACAGAATCACAAGACGGAAAAACACATTTTTTTATCGGATTACATTTTTGCGCCTCATACTTCAGATAGCCGCAACGAACCCTCGTCGCCTGACAACAGCAATCAGCCGCCGTCAGCGCACAGACGCGGTGCACGCTAACTATGAATAAGGCACATATTCAAGGGGGTATAAACAAACAACGTCAGCCGAAGGCATCCTCCGGTGTGCGCGTATCTGACCGAGATATACAACAACAACAAAAAAACCTTCCCGCGGGACGGGACCCTTGAGAGTGACGATGAGTAGCGTTCAACAGCTTAATCAGTGCGATGGGTTAGCAAAACAGAGGCACACAGGAGAGAATAGGGGAGGTGGTGTGTGTGTGTGTGTGTGTGTGGGTGGGAGGGGAGAGAGAGTCACACTGGGCTTTCTCACTTCAAGTCTGTGAAATGAGGGTCTTCACACCCACGGTCTCATATTTTGTCTGACACATTCTGCATTTCCACCAAGCCACAGTAAGGAAGAGAGGTGTGTGTGTGTGTGTGTGGGGGGGGGGGGGTGGGCTTTCATTTGCAGTTAAGAGCTGGGGGCCAACGGAGATAAACAGCCCCCCAGGAGGCTTCTTATGTTGACGGCAGAATTTGAGATTTGGCTGTGGTTATTTGACTGCTCAAAACAAAGCTGTATTAATATTAATATGGATTTGAGGAGGAAGCTGATAATGGAAGTCAATGTTTATTTGAATAAGACAAAAGGATCTTCACAATGTAAGTCATCATTCACTGTAATATTTGCCTGGCTGGGTTGCACTGCTTCGCAAGTGCAGTCTGCGATTTCAGGGTATAATGAATAATTACATGCAGGTGCAAAGCCAATATGCAAAAGTGTTTCGAATCATTTCAATATTTAGCAAAAATAAATAAATGACAAAGGAAGTTTTCTGTAATTATTCAACTTGTCATGCATTCCTGTTCAACTTAACAATCCGACTACTGGATGAATGGAAAGCGGTTTAAAAGGCAAGAAATGCCTCTGCGACACGCAACCACTCATGCTACTGAATTGGGGTGCGTACAAAAGGTGCTTGAGCGGTTTTGTTCTGCAGAACCACGCACGGTGACGTCAAACACCTGTTGACGTATCGGTGGCCTTCAGCCATTTTCCTCCCGCTTCCGGTGAATGACGGACTGGAAGAATACGACTGCGCTGTTAAGCCGTGAAGCTTCAAAGAAGCGCTGGTCAAAATGAACTCTTCACAACATTTTAGCGTGTTAAAGGATAACAGCTGTTGTGACTTCCTGTCCCCGGTCTGGCTTTCCCCCTTTTTTCTGCTCTTGCCCTCTATATGTCTCTCTCTATGTCTCTCTTTGTCTCTCTATATCTCTCTCTAAGTCTCTCTGTGTGTCTCTCAATGTCTCTCTCTGTGTCCTTTTCCATGTCTTTTTTCTATGTCTCTCTATATCTCTCAATCTCTCTCTCTTGTCTTGGCTCTGAATTTGGCAGCTCAGAGGAAGAAAAATAAATATGCTCAACACAACCAGGCCTGTCCCATCTTGTTGCACACACACACACACATACACACACACACACACAGAGAAGAGAAAAGATATTTTTCGCCCACTAACCCTAAAGAGAGGGGCGGGCTCGGACCAACCTCCGTGTCCCTTGAAGAAGAAAAAACATAATGTTAATCTTTGTTGTTAACACGGTGTGCACCTGTACCCCCCCCCCACCCCCCTCCCCACGGTCTCTTTAAGGGCGCCTGAAAGCGATACGCGACGCGGACTGAGGCGCTCGCAGCGCTAGCCATTGTGTTGGGCTGGATGAAAGCTACCTCAGCCAGTAATCCAAACCCTAAGTGCTTCTGACAGCAAACGCTATCAAATAGACCCTGTAAAGACAGGGGAAGAGACATGTTTTTGTAATCATATAATAATCTCTAGATGGCGACCGTCGCCATTGTATTCACAACAATGTATTTCATGATTGAAGGGCCGTGACACCGAATAGAAACACAGCCCACAGACATTGGCCCCATAATGACTTTCGAAAGGGATTTTTTTATTTTTGAAAGTCTACAAAACACGGAGCGGTGAGTCGACAGGTAGCTAATGGTTTGTCAGTATCTGCTGAAACTCGTCTAGCTAACAAAACCTTTCTGAGGTCTCCTTTCAAAAGATGCAACACGCATATTTCTTAATATCGTGACATCTGCAGCAAGCTCTGACAGGGACAGATTAAACCACTCGAACACATCTGATAAGCACTCCCCACTAATTCATGGCAAGGCACTGCTCATTGTACCACTCCACTCTACACACACACACACACACACACATACACACACACACACACCTGCATGTGTGCAAGGCACACACATAAAAACACCCAACCCTTTCTATAAACAGAGGCATAGATACCTGCATCCGCACACCCACACACACAATATCACACACAAACACATGCCTTAATTCACACATGAACACACACATACATGCAAACACATACACAAACTATAGATACCGATGATGATACAAGCTGGGGAAGAATAAGCCATGAGTGAGTCAATCTGTCAAAAGCACATAAAAAAAAAAAGTTGAACAGCCTCTCCTCCTCAAAATGCCACGGCCATCATCTTCATCGTGATAAAAGATGATTGATTGAGGACATAGTGCGCTAGACGGAGAGGGCTTTGGGGGCCGGTGGTATTTCATTCCAGCCTATTTCCCTTTCATAGGATCCGGGTGCAGCTTTATGGACTTGCTGTGGCGTTTGTTTTTAATAAAGATGCCCACACTGTGGCTCAGCTCTTGGGAATACAGGCATGACGTCGGTGCTATCATGGGGGTTTGGTATCAGCTTCCGTGTCGGTTAAAACAAGTTTACGATATTCCCATAAGCTGTGGTGTAATATCATATACACACACACACACCAACTACCGGGTTTAACAGGTTACAGTCATTTCAAAGCAGGTGGTCACTTTGGGAATTGCACTTAAAAATGTTTTTGAGACCGTAGCCTGGCCTAATGTGTTTCTTTTAATGGTCTAGCACCCCTCATTTCCGTTTGTTATCAGATGCGTGTGGGCAGCCAGCCATTGGTCCGTCGAGCTGCTCGAACAGCCATTGACCAACTGCCGAGACCCATCTTCCAATCACAGCTGAAGTGCAGCCGGATTGGCTCATCCAGATTGTTAGGGTCTTCCTGCAGGCGCCCTTGTACAATGACATTGTCACACAGGAGAGACTGGACATGGAGGCTCGGGACATGGAAATGTCCTCTCTACAGTCTGAAGATGGATCTTTTGAGCAAGGTGTCAAGGCCTTGAATGTGAATTTGCATCTTGGAGCAGCATGAACAAACTTGTTTCCTGGTCTGTGTTTCCCTGTTTAAAAGGGTCCATTAAAACGTATCGAACAGTGTTTTCGGCGGTCTGAGGTCTTACATTTGTGGAGTTGGTGCCCACCAACAAAAGTGGAAACAAAAGTTGCGCTAGAACCAGCTGGTTTAGCCAAGACTTTCAGATGACCCCAAACAGTTCATTGCCAAGCTGCCACTGTACTGTCAACAGCATGTGGGAACAGCTATATACTATTTCAACAGAAATACACCAGCAGATACGGTTCAGTAGGTGTCATAGGCAGTTGTTGTTGTGTAGGGATAGCTGATCGTGTTACGAAGAACAAGAGTTTGCCATAAGCAAATGTAAAAGTTTGTTGATCGCGTGTTTCATACCTTTAATTAAGTCCACAGGAACCAATAAACAACAGCCCCCATGACGTTCATCCAGGTCAGCCGCATTTTTTGTTAATCTACCTTTCAAAGGTACTACAATGACAAAGTAACACAAAAGGTACAGAGGACCATACAAATACAATTTGAAGTTGGTAGTCTAATTCTCTGAGTTCGTAGCAAATAAGTCGGGAATAAGGGTAGCGAAGCACGATTTATCGGATGTATTTCGGCAGTTATTCGCCTTGTTGACCGCCATCAGCTTCTAAATAGGATGGACCAATCGGAGTGACTGATGTATATCTGTTGTGTACAATACATTTGGAACCTCTATTTTACATTAAAATGATCTTTACCATGTCACGGTTATATAATGGGTTGTTTTGCAAATGTGTATGATTGAATATGTGCTCAAAGATAGTGTGATGAAGATGCCTTCGAAATCGTTAAGGTAGTGGTTTTATAATGAGGATTTCTGTGTTTCCCTGACACAAAGGAAAAATGAATAACAACAGAAATGAAATATATACAAAATCTAAACATGGGTACTGGCATAGGGTCAATTTAAACATCAGATTAGCCTACAAATGTGGTGCATTCATAAATTAGGCCTGTGATAAGACAAATAAAGTAAATAAAGAAACAATATAATATCGTAAATTAAGATAGTGTGAAAGGTTAAACATTCTTTTATTACATCTAAATGTATTATTTATAAACCAAAGAGACTGAAATGATTCTTTGATCAAATATAATTACATCTAAAGTTCATTAAAATCTTTTTGCGTTCGCCATGATTCTTTGAAAAATAAATAAAATTAATTTGCCTTTTTTCATCACTTGATGAAAAGATTGCACCAGTCAACGGCCATCTCCAGCTGACAAAACAGCTTTACACGGAATCATTACTCAAGATTTAGTGTGAGATGGCATTGGAGTGAGTTAGTGTGACTTTTGTGCGTACGTGCAAATGTTGATTTTGTGGAAGAAATAGAGGGGGAGGAGAAAGTGTGTGTGTGTGTGTGTATGTGTGTGTGTGTGTGTGCGTGTGTTTGTGCATGTGATGGGCTGCTTGGACTTGTATCTTTGTTTATGTGCTTACTGTGCAAGGGTATGCAGAGAAAGAGAGAGAGGGGGGGGGGTGTAGAGAGAGTGCCACATGGGAATTCTGCTCATTAGCATGTGAATCAAATTCCAGCAGCAGTGGAAAATATAAACCAGACATTCAGTGTTGTTGAGAAGATCAGCGGTAGAGGACAAGTACCAGTGAACTGTGTGATAGCCGGGGTCACCTTCCACCCTCCCCTCCGACCAACCCTGCTGTTATTGCCTCCGGCAACGGCAGAGCTGCTCCATGAAGGACCTTTGCGCTATAGAATTACCCCACCTGGCACAGTGGAGCCCACGTGGAACATTAACCGGTAAAAACGCGTCGGTCTCGATAAAGAACGGTACGATAAACACAGCCTTTACCATGTCGATATAAGAAAAGAAAAGATATGTCTATATATATTTCTCGACTGGTGTCTGACTCTAGTTTCACCACGAGCGCCGCATCACTGCCGACTCCCCGGCGTCAGAAAGACGCTCCGCAAGAGCGTGGATTCCGAGCCAAAAGCAGCTGTGTGAACCTGTTGCTTGTTTCGAAGCTCGTCCACTCCCAGCCCCGGAGCCAGGCAGCATGTGCCGACAAGGTCTCCCTATGTCACAACCGGCGTGCCCCCCCAACCACCCCCGCCCTCACTTTGGTGCCTGACACACACACTTTCACTCCACGCCACTTGTATCTGAACGTCACACACTCATCCTGACACAAACAGGCCACACCCTCACCCCCACACACACACACACACAAACCCTCTCACAAATTTCAGTACAATACAAAAATCGATATAGTATTTATTCGAGACTAAATTGGTCTTTAAATGTACTAATGTTGTCTGGACATTTGACTCACAGTGCCAAATTACATATTCTGGGTTCAGTCCAAAATGTCTGCTTTGTACTTAGGACTCCCAGTACTTGCAGTAACATCACATGACACCATCAACCCCTAACCTTGCACCACACCTACCTGCTCTTTCATTTCCTCTACATCAATTCCGTGTGAAAAAGGTTAATTTAAAACGAGCAATACAAGAATAATGAATAATGAAATAAGGAAAATTCTGCTCAAATAATGAATTATTTGTTGGAATAAATAATAGAGAGTGATGATAGAGTTAATTAATTTTAATAAATAATACAATGTGTAAAAATAGGACTACTTCATCAATCATAAATAATTCATAAATAAACTGCGCTTGCTTAGGTTTGAGTACACTCGACTGGCTGTAGGCCTATATGTGAGAAAAATGACTAAAATATACGATAGGCCTATATATATGTGTCCTGCAGGCAACAATCTCAATATCTGATATCGGAACAACATCAGTGGTGTGAACAGACTGGGATTAAGAATAAACCTGTCGGGGGCCGACCCCTGAACACCCAGCTGGGTCTAGAAGGACCGGGTCCAGCTGTCAACAGGGGTTTAACGGGCTTCAGGGGAAAAGGGAGCGGAAACACTGCTGTTTACCTCATAGCAACGGGCAGCGCGCTGTCACTGTCCTCCATGCTAGGTATAGGCCAAGGGTGTATTTCCGTACCCACTTTTTTTAATAAAAAGGGACACTTGTCCTCAAAAAAAGTCGGCTTCTGAACAGTGAGGGCACTGTTCAGAAGTGAAGTGTCCATTTTGAATGAACTGAAGAGCATTTAGGGGGAATCCAGTCGACTGTGCGGAATGCAGTCTTTTGTCTATGAAGCTAGTGCTCCGTTAAACATCCCCACGGGGGGTTGGAGGCAATACGTGTAATACGTGGGTGTCCTCCGTGCCAAATATGCCCCCATGGTCCCCCTCTCCCTCAGGGGGGAGGGGGGTCACGGGAACGAATATTGTTCCTCCTTTCAGAAGAGGGGCAAAGTTATTTGTGCCCCAGTATGAGGCGGTGATTTCACCCGACAGTTGTCGGCAGGGAGGGTTGCGACCTCTGCCCTTGGCTTCAGGAGGCGGGAAGCCAGGCGCCATAGCAACAGGAATGTCACTGCCGGTACCGAGATGGTCGTTAAGGAATGATACATTTTCTCACAAACTATGAGTCATCAAACACGAGTCGGACATGGGAGGAACACATGACCGGACCGCAGAGGGGGGGGGTCTATTTTCAAACGTGACAAAACACCAACGCAGGACCCTGGAACACGTCGAGTATAGCGACAAATCCTGTATATCCGCAAAAACATCAATCGGAATTCGGAAGTTAATTCCGATCGCGGTGACGGCGCGGAAAGCATTTCACAGCATTCCATTTTGAGAATACTCGGCCCGCACAGACCCGACAAATAATCCTGCTGAGCGTTTTATGGCTGACGCGCGTCTACGGGCTTGTCTGTCTGCAGGGACCCTTCAATAGGGAAAGGAAGTGTTGAAAGGCGAGACAAAAAGGGTGGGGGGGGGGAAGACAATAGCTAGTCAGCGTATATAAAGGACACGGCAATGAGGTCTGGAGAACGACCGCCATTAAGCTCTCTGCTCTTCAGAAATGTCCCTTTATCAAGAGGCTTCCAGATTGTTGTGTGTTATTGTGGGGAATACCTACAGTACTGTATATCTACAGTTTATATGGGTTTAGTTAAACCCTGTTTAAAAACACCATTGACAATATATTTTTCCATTCTCATACCAGATAACAAGGTGGTGCTGGCTGGTTAACTTATTCATAGCTCCTTGGAAGTATGGATTATCTGCTTAAACAGCACTTTTCCATAGTTGTTCTGCTTCGTTGCGTTTGGCTAGACTATTAACGCTATTATTATGTAAAACCCATGGCTGCCGCATGCTCTCTGGGAAAGCAAATAAGTCTGGAGTGGACTTGTTGTTTTTTTCCCTTACACGCATGAATAAATACAATTCGTACGGAAGGCCGCGTGGAACAAAATTCTGTAATTGCTCTTCCCGAACGTGAGCAGATGAATACTTCATTATTAAATGTGTTTTTATTACGTCTGTATGTACGGCCGTGAGTGGCACTTGAGCCCCTCTGTCATTCATGTGCGTGTAACAACGCCACGTCCCTCCCCAGTTTTTTTGACCTTCGTTTTTACATCCATCCCCAGAATCTTCAAAACAAAATCGTATGGATTTGTAACGTATTTGGCAATCAACCATAAATCACTAATAGATTAAACCGGTTGAAGATTGCGTGTCATTCCTTTTGATATGAGAGGGGACGATTCAACATAAATCAACCATCAGTTGAGCACACACACACACACACACATTCAACCAATCTTTCGTAGGCTAACCTTGATGTATGTGAGGGAAGCAGCGTTTGCTAATTGCTAGTCATCTCATTATTGAAGGTCACACAGATTGTGGCGCTCCCCCATTCAGAGGGTAATCCTCACAGTCCTTCGGAATGACGGCGGGTATCACAACACAAGACAATACATCACCCCTGGAAGACACCCTGCATACGGCATCGCCACCATGCCTTTACACCATTTACATGCAGAGTGAAGCTAAGACATGGACTTTAAGTGTGTGTGTGTGGGGGGGGGGGGCTTGCGCACCTGAGAGTCTGTGCGGTTGAGTCTGTCATTATGCTGCAATTCTTCTCCTATTGTGTGGGTGACTTAGGAGTCCTTCCTGCCTAGTCCGTACAGGTTGGTTTGGTTTCACAGTTCATTTGAGTTTGCACACATGTTCCCCTGTTGTGATCATTAAATTACAATGCGGCAGATTGCAATTCATCATCCAGGATGTGCACTTGAGGTGACTCACATTTAATGAGTGTGTTATGAAGAGTCAAACCCTCTTTGGTTGCATTGACTTACAGGTTTGCATCGTGCGCCTATGGATCTTCTCTGCTGGGTCCTTTGTCACGAAGCAGGGAAGCAGCGATCTTTTGATCGATTACCTGAAATGTATTTATCAAGTACAAACAGCAAACATGTGCTTCTTAATGTAATGTTGCAGTTAAATTCAATTTTTGTTCATGGATCACTGTCAAAGGATTTGATTTATCTTGGCTTGCTCGTCAGATAGAGGGAAACCCCATTTCGGACATCACTTTGGAATCTGGTAACTTCTGACATTTTATAGATTTTATAGAATTAATACTGAAAATCGTTAGATGGCCCGACCATGAAAATAATTTCAATTCGCAGCAGTAAGGCAGAGTAATCCGAGAAGTTACAACGTTTTTCTCTTATTATTGGGCAGACTGGAGGCCCACCGTTCAGAGACTGGGGTCTTTGGATCTCTAATGATAGAAAATCGTTTTCCTGCTGCCTTGGATCATTCCAGCAGCAATCGTATTTGAAATACTATCTGCACTTATCACTTGTTTATTTTCCCCTCGTTTTTTTTCTTCACTCAAGGTCTTCTACCGCCCTGCTTTTAAAGTCCATCACCAGCCCCCCACTCCCTGCTTGTAGCCCCCCCCCCTGTCTATGGGGGGGGGGGGGCTGCAATCTGGATTGGCCCACCCTGCAACTAAATTGGATTAAAGAGGCTTTTTTCTGGAGATTGTGCTATATCCCTTAGCCTTAGGGTCTCCATGCTGTGAACGGCCCACCTCCCCGGGGAGGCTGATTGGGTCGGACTGGCACAGGGTCTTACCACGCAGCCGTTGTGTCAAAGTCTGCTAGTCTCAAACAGATCATGAAGCTACCCAAGGGAGAGAGGCTGTGGAAGATGAGTTCAGGGTGTTGGTTCCCCTCATACTCTGTGTTTATATGTGAAGCGTAATACGAAGAAAAACCCAGTGGGCCCTGTGGCTAACTGGGAACCATGTTATGTCATTGTCGTTTTGGGGTTTGTTGCACAGACCGTCGACACGTATTTCAGACACATATCTTCATTATCCATTTGGCACGTTGTCGTTGGCCAGCTTTCCACACAATTTGACTAAGCACTAAGCTCAAGAGATTAGGGGTTAAACCTATCCAAAACACCCCATTAATGGAGTTGTCACACACTAGCCTCCCCCCCTCTGCGAGCCAATCTCAGTCGGAGCTCTGAGAAGAACTTCATTACGACGTGTTTCACAGCGCCCGGCCTCGCCTGGCCCTGGAGAGGCAGCAGACCCAATTTGTCCGAACGGATTCAATTAGTAAATAAGTTTGACCGCCACGTGCTGCCAGCTCATCAAACAGTGCTCCACGTACCTCCTAGTGCTTCACCGATCTCACAAAGGAGTTTTATTTGGTGCAAGGAACACCAGGAGTGGACTTTATCGGCAGTTTTTTCTCATTAGTGTAATAAGCTAGCATACA
>JAOPJJ010015325.1:0-15879 GCA_027122795.1 Enchelyopus cimbrius
AGGGGCAGCTCTCCTCTCCTCCGTCCCCACCCACAGCTCCATCCCCGGGGCGGGCCCTCCACCTCACGCAGCCCAACACCCCACCCCCGTGCCAGACCCGCAGCACACACCCCGTCCCCCCCAGAGGGGCGCTGAGGTGTAACAATATATGGAAGGAATTTGGCTGCTGGTTGGTGATTGGCCGCTTCATCCCGGAGACATAAGGTGACATCACGGCTGTGCCTGCGGAGGTCAGTGACGCAGCGAGAGAGCGACCTGTCCATCTGAGGACGACGTTTATCATCAGTGTTGATGCATGTCGGTTGAGAGTCTGCGCTAGAGGAGTCTGCTGTCAGACCATCAGCAACACTGGCAGATGATTGGCAGATGATTGAACACAGGGTTGTACGGAGTGAGGCGGATCTATTGCGTTGCCGTGGAGAAGAAGGTTCCTCCAGCCTGTGTTCTGAGCGTGATCCTCTGCTCAGAGGAGACTTTGTTCCTGAGCGATCAGATAGCGTTTGAACCGCTCTTGAACAAAAGGTGGAGTCTGGAGGAAGCCACGCTGGTAGGCCTGTGTGGTGAGATCATGACCTGTTACCAAGGACAACCAGTCCAGAAGGACTCCACCCTGTACTCAGGGACCTCAAAACCTTAATTTGGTTGGAGAGCTTATGTTTTGTATTCAATAGTGAACTGTAGCATGTACATTCAACATGTGAAACTTAAAGGTGCCATTGCATTGTTTCTTCATCAATTTTGCAGTGGTCTCTGGTATTAATGAATGCCATCTGAGCCGGTTTTGGTGAAAAAAATGCTCTGGGGCGCCTGTTTCAGGGTGTTCTAGTTTGGTGGAGGGGCTGGGGGGAAAGAACGAGAAATTTTCGGCTTACTCATGAATATTAATTTCATTTAAATGTCTTCCCTCTGATTGGCATTGGCAACATGACTGTCTGTCGCAGTGATGTTAGCAGTTGCAAGCCAAGGTAGGTGAGGCCATGAATACTAATGATCAGACCTACTTCACTATGTAGGGCTTTTCTGATCCGCATGTTTATCTCTCTATTTTCTTACATTGGCTAATGCATGCAATGGGGGTAGAATAACATTTTCACGTGCAGCATGCATATGCAACTAGGAGTGACCTAGTTGTCACTCCTAGTTGTTTGGTTAGACCCTGTTCCTCCTCCTACAGCTCAATATTACTGGTTGTTCAGTGTTTTCCTTTGTGTTTAGTTAGATGTTCATTTGACACTGTTTCTAGTTTTCATGGACAGTTTCAAGGTACCCCCAGATCAGCAGTCTGGGTACCCAATCAGTGAACTTTATTCACCTGTCCATCACGCTGAACTTTGAACTGCCCCGCCTTCCAGTGAACGAGAGCCACGTTGGACCAGAATCGCAGTTTTCGGCAGCTGTAGACAGATCCTTTCCTCACGGAGATTCATTTCATCTAGCCGCATCTCAGCCTACACCTGCCAGTCACAGTGCCCCCACGCCAAGGCATCTCCACTTTGTGGTCAACAGTGTATCCTTCACCCAGCTCCCAGCTCCACGTGTTGCTTCTACACCGCTACAGCCAACCACACAGCCTGTAGCACCACTGGAAGATGAGCTGCTGGGAGTGGTGTGCACTGAGCCGCCAGCTCCACCATCGGCACAGCCACCACCAGCACGACCACGGAACGACTCATGGCCCCTTCCACCTCCATCAGGGCCATACTACCCTCCAGTCAGTGCAGTAAGGCAGAGATCACAACAGTGGCTGCTGCCCTCAAAGCAGCCAATTCTTCACCTGGCTGAAGAGCTATCAGAGCGCCTTAGAGATATGCACAGCCAGAGTACGTATTTCCTGCACCAGAGAATAGAGCATCTATTCCATCAATCCCCACACCAGAGTACGTGATGCCATTCACCCTACCTCATACCACGGCTGCTCCTAGTCAGCATCAGGCCTCACCTCACCTTCTAGCCCAACCTCAGGCTGCACTTCAGCCATCAGAAGCCCCAGCCACGTAGCCAGGAGGCTAACTATCGTGGTCCAAAGCCAAACATCCCTTCATTCAAAGATGACGATCCACGTCAGTTTGCTCGTCTTAAGTTTGCATTGGACAACCTTCTGCCCGCTGATGCTACGGAGCATTTCAAGTACCAAATTCTGGTGGAGCACCTGAAGCTGGAGGATGCTCTGCTGATAGCGGACTTGTACAGCAACTCCAATCACCCATAAACCAGGACCATGGCTGCACTCACTGAACTGTTGGCTGTGCAGCGCATCACAGAGGTACTGGCCGAGCCACAGGTGAAGAGTGAGGACACCAAAGGGTTCTGTCTGTTCGCCTTGAAGGTGAGAGCCCTTGTCGGGATGCTGGACCAGCTGGGGAACGATGGGAGATCGGAATTGGAGTACGGGTCACACGTTTACTGTCAAAGCTGCCACATGACCTACGCGCCCAGTTCAAGAGGTTCATTAACCCCCTCCAGACCCCCATTCCAACACTGCTGGACTTTGCACAGTGGTTGGAATATGAAGTCCGTGTGCAGGAGGATGATGTCTCAGTCAGCCATCCAAGAATTCCAGCTTTCACCATGCTGCACAGGAGTTAGGCCTGGAAGGACAGAAGGAGGACCTGGCACTCCGAACTATACGTCAGGACATCAGAGCTGTTCCAGGGAAGTCAGTCTCCTTCTTCGTGTCATCGTTGAGTCAACCACGAAAGCGGTATAGAATCAGGCAAGCATTCATGTCAGTAGAACTGGGACTTTCCACACATTCTCACCCTGCCGAGGCTCTGCAAAGGACCTACCGCCATCTCAGAGGTCTACCTCTGCAGTCATTCTCCAATGCCCAGCCGCTGATTCTCATCGGATCAGATTACCCTAACCTGCTCACTCCTGTTGAGCCAGTGAACTTAGGCCCACCGGGCGGCCCAGCCGCCCTGAAGACACGCCTCGGCTGGACACTTCAGGGCCCTGCTAAAGTCCTGATGCATCAGTCCTCCACATCTCAGTGCCTGTTTACCAGTCCTATATCACCTTCAACAGAACTCCTAGAACACGTGTTCAAGCTCTGGCAGATGGACATTCTGCCCTACCACAACGAGAAGCTCGTCATGCAGTCAAAGCAGGACATGGCAGCTGTCAGAACGTTGGAGGATAAAACAGTCAGATTGGAAGTCGATGGCATCTTGCGATACGCCACCCCCCTCTTGTGGAAGGATAACACCCCGCTGCTCCGAGCACCCAAGGAGGCAGTCTTGGGCCATCTGCGTGGGACAGAAAAGCGCACATCTCTGGAGCCGACAAGGGCAGAGACATACAGCTGGGAGATCAAGAAGTTACTCGATGCTGGCTATGTGAACAAACTCACTCCTTCTGCAGTCCAGGCCCGTGACAGTTCACATGGTCCATCATAACGGCAAGGACCGCATCGTGTTCAACTGTCCATTCACATACCAAGGCGGGAACCTGAATGAGCAGCTCCTCAGCCCCTGCTGTGCTACTTTCGCCCTTCAGAAGCACGTTCTGGATCACAGCAGCCCGGAGGATGACACCCACCACAGCATCGAGCACTGTTTTTATGTTGACAATCTCCTGCAGAGCTTCACATCTGTATCAGAGGCAAAGCTACTTGTCAACAAGCTACAGCCACTCCTCCTCTCCGGTGGCTTTGAGCTGCGTCAGTGGGCTACCAATGTGCCAGACATCATCAGCCACCTGCCTGCCGACCACGGGTCAGAGAGTTGTGAGCTCTGGCTTTCCCACGAGGCTGCAGACCCACAGGAGAGAACACTGGGACTGCTATGGCATTGTATGTCCGACACTCTCTCCTACCGGCTACGCCACTCAGAGCATCCTGAACCCACAAAACGCAGCATTTATCGGGTCCTCGCCAGGCAATACAACCCTCTTGGCCTGTTAATACCCTACACCACCAGGGCCAAAATACTGGTGCAGAGCCTATGGAGCAAGAAAAGAGACTGGGATGACCCACAGCTTTCAGAGGACATACTACAGCTGTGGCGTGCTTGAGAGAGCGAACTTCATCAGCTCCCCTCCATTTCTCTTCCAAGGTGCTATGTTCAGCCAGGAACAGATATGTCAGCGTCCACCGAGGCCATACGCGTCTTTGCAGACACCTCACAGACATCCTACGGGGCAGTGGCCTATCTTAGAACCGTGGATCAGTCTGGCAATACCCAATTAGCCTTCATCACAGCAAGATCTCGAGTTGCTCCAGTCCGGCAGCAGTCAATCCCCAGACTGGAACTCTGCGCTGCTCATACTGCAGCCCAGCTGGCAGCTGTGCTGAAGAGAGAGCTCACGCTTACATCACCAGTATCACATATTGGACTGACTCCACTACTGTCCTGAGCTGGCTCCAGTCTCAGTCCTGCCGCTACAAGGTGTTTGTCGGCACACGGGTAGCCGACATCCAGGAGATGACAGAAGGAAGCCCCTGACGTCAGTTCAGCAGACAACCCTGCTGATGATATCACCAGAGGCCTAGCTCTGTCACAACTTCTCGGCGAACACCGCTGGAATCATGGTCCACCTTTCCTGTGGCAGGAGGAATCATCCTGGCCTGTCTGTCCGGACATCTCCTTATCAGAGGAGGCCACAGAGCTAAGAAAATCATTTTTCTGTGGACATCTCTCTGTGGCCGACCCGCCACTGCCTGATGCTGGAGACTTCAACAGCTACCAGGAGCTAATGGAGGCCTCTGTCAGAGCCCGTCACGGGGCGGCCACTCTCACAAACCCTACCGCTGAGGACTACCAACAGGCTGAAATGGCCCTCCACAGAAAGGTGCAGAGAGAATGCTTCCCTGAGGACTTATCTCTGCTTTCAGAAGGGAAACCAGTTACCCAGAGCAGCAGATTGCTCACATTGGCTCCAGAGTATGACAGAGAGAGCCAGCTAATCCATGTGGGAGGGCGGCTTCGCAGATATGAAGACCTGGAGGAAGAGACCCTGCATCCGGTTGTGCTGGATCCGCACCACCCCATCACCAGGCTCATCATTCAAGACTTCGACACTCAGCTACCACACCCAGGACCAGAGAGGGTGTATGCTGAGATACGCAGATGATTCTGGATACTGCGAGGGAGAACAGCTGTCAAGAAGCACCAGTTCAACTGTCCTGAGTGTCAAAGATGTCGTCCCCAGAATGGCCGACCTACCATCTTCTAGCCTGCGTCTCCGCCGGCCAGCTTTCTATTCCACAGGGATAGATTGCTTCGGCCCATACCTCATCAAAATCGGACGACGCACTGAGAAGCGATGGGGTATAGTTTTCAAGTGTCTGACGATGCATGTGGTGCACCTCGACCTCGCTAGCATGGATACAGATGTCTTCCTGATGGCGCTGCGGCGTTTCATTGCACGCCGTGGCAAGCCACACGAGTTGCTCTCTGACCAAGGCACTAATTTCAGAGGCGGCAGCTCAGAAATTCAGGAAGCCTTCAAAGCCCTCGCACCTGACCTCCAGGGACAGCTGACAAGTCAGCAAATTCAATTTAAGTTAAACCCCTCCAAATGCCCCGCACTTTGGTGGTTCCTGGGAGCGAGAGATTCGTTCCATCATGCCCTCCACAATACGCTGGGAGCTCAGACCGTCACAGAGGATGTGCTGATGACCGTGATGATTGAGGTGGAAGGAATTATCAACTCAAAGCCCCTGGGATACGCCTCGTATCCCAGGGGCTTTGAGGGATACACCCCCATCACTCCAAACATGTTACTGATGGGGCAGCGAGACCCATCCTTGCCTCATGTCATCTACTCAGATAGAGAGCTACTCAGTCGTCGCAGATGGAGGCAATGCCAGGCTCTCGCGGATCAGTTCTGGGCTAAGTTCATCAGGAACTACCTGCCCACACTGCAGACCAGATAAGAGACCCCCGAGAATCACTGAAGGCAACTCACTTCGTGAAGTTGGGGGCGGCTGTTCAGAATTGGTTTCAAGGTACCCCCAGATCAGCAGTCTGGGTAGCCAATCAGTGAACTTTATTCACCTGTCCATCACGCTGAACTTTGAACTGCCCCGCCTTCCAGTCAACGAGAGCCACGTTGGACCAGAATCGCAGTTTTCGGCAGCTGTAGACAGATCCTTTCCTCACGGAGATTCATGGACGTTTATTTCTTTATTTGCCGTGCATATTTTTGAAAGTAAGTTTGGACACTATATACATGTATGTATAAATGACCTGTTCTCCTTATTGCAGTGTCATTAGGCACGTTCACCCTGTTAGTCAGGTCATTATTTGTTAAGTAAGGATATTATTAGCAGCAGGCCTTTGCCATGCCGTTTGCACATTGAGCAGGGCTTGGAAGTTTCAGATCCAGCGCTGCGCTCACAGCTCAGCCCGCTTAAAGGGCCAGTGGTCACGTTCATGCACTTTATTTTGGAGTTGTGTCTTTATTATGTGTACTTCATTTGTAAAGGGCATTCAGTATCTGTACTATATATATTCGTAGTTATTCATCAGTATTATTACGTAACCAATTATTTGTCATGGCAATTCTTCAGTTGCATTGTGGCTGTTTATTTATATATTGGTATTTTTCTGTTTATTCTATTTCTGGACAACTGAAATTGTCAGTTGTCCAGAAATGAGTGGCATATGTGTGTGTGTGAGAATTAAAGTCTTTATCGGGAAATTCATCGCATCATTCATCTCAAGTTCTAACCGGACTTCTTCAACCAATCAACATTTTTACACTGGTAACTATAAATATTGCTGTGTATTAAGAAGACACAGTAATATTACTATTAACTAAATATTACTGTTTATTAAGAAGAGGCAGTAATATTACTATTTACTATAATTATTACTGTGTATTAAGAAGACACAGTAATATTACTATTAACTCTTAATATAACTATTTAAAAAAATATTAATGTTAACTAAATATCACTGTGTATTACAGTAAGAAGACACAGTAATATTGCTATTAATAACTCTTAATAGAACTGTGTATTAAGAAGACATAGTAATATTAATATTACTGTAGCTATAAATATCACTGTGTATTACAGTAAGAAGACACATACTATTTAGTGAATCATAGAAACTTTATGAGAGGACTTCCCATCGTCCTTTGGCTTGTGTGTGTGCGCGTGTGTGCATGTGTGTGTTCATGTGAGTGTATTTGTATATGTGTTTGTGTGAGTGTATTTGTATGGGTGTGTGTGTGCGTGTGTGTGTGTGTGTGTGTGTGTGTTTTTGTTGTGTGCCTGTGTGTTTGTGTTCCTGTGTGTGTGTGTGTGTGCTTGTGTGTGTGTGTGTGTGTGGGTGTTTGCTGGCAGTGACTGAGGAAGTGGAGTGGGGAACTGTGTTTGTGAGATGGTGATTGGGTGAGAGGGTCGTGGGGGCGAGGTGTATGTGACGTATCAGAGGTGCCTTTTATTGTCATTGTGCATAGCCTGAATGACTCATGAGTTTCAATTTAGTAAATGAAGAATGGCACCCTACAAACACACACACACACACACACACAAGCATATACACACTCTGAGACAGACAGACATACACCCTTACATACACACACACACAAATGCGCACACACACAGCCTTGTACAGAAAAATTAACACACACACAAAAACACACTGTGTGTGTGTGTGAGTCTGTGTGTGTGTGTATTTTAGGGTGTGTATTTGTGTGTGTGTGTATTTTAGGGTGTGTGTGTGTGTGTGTGAGTGTGTGTGTGTGTGGGGGGGGTGTGAGTGTGTGTGTGTGTGTGTGTATTTTAGGGTGTGTGTGTGTGAGTGTGTGTGCGTGGGGGTGTGTTCAGGGGGTCGTTCTGTTATAGGTCAACACACATGGGGGTGAGGAGAGATTAGCGTGTGATAAGGGTCCATAAAGCTCCTAAAGAGGCTGGACTTGGACCTGTAGACCCGGACCGTCAGCAGGGCCTTTCTCTGAACTAACACACAGCCTGACGCACGGCGGGCCCCCGTTGCACGCCGCCCGCCCCCCCAGCCGTCCCCAGACGCCTCAGAGCTGGTGTGTTACCATGTGTCATGGCCCCTCCCATGTGTTTGTTTAGGTCACCTCTGGTTTGGTTCCACGAGGCTGTAGCGGGTGAAAGTCTGCTGGGAGCGCTCGGTGTGGACCCAACAGCTCGATAACATGCCTCCCCCCTCTGAGCAGCACCTCCCTGGACCCCCCGGTTTGTTGGTCTGTGGTAAAGCTAACCAGGATGCGTACAAAGGAGCGAGTAAAGCTAACCAAACCCTCTGCAGGTCGGCTACAGCAGTGCTTTGCATTTTCATAACACCAGACCAAGGCTAGGCTCGGCATGGCTAGGTTAGGCTGCGTTGGGCGCTACGACCATACGGGCCTCCTGGCTAAAGGACCGATGACCTCCATGTCAAAGGAAACTCCACAGTGGCAGAAACATGACTGACAGCATCAGAGCAGGATCTACTCAGCTCTAATCTTTTGTCAAAAGACTTTGGCACATGTTATTTCTGGCCATTCATCACTGTGCTAACTAGCTTAAACGTGCCAAATGTAGAGCATTGTCCAGCCATCACTCAGGGGCCTGAGGGCCATTCAGGTCTGAGCGGGAAAGAGACCGGGTGGGTGGGGGGTGAGGAAACATTTCACCAGACCTGAAGTTACACACGGGAACATGCTTGGTTAAAAAGAGGAGGAATTTGGTTTAAAGCAAGTTTGATTAGCTTGAAAACATTTACTGAGCTACAGAGGGGTTATATATTCAGCTAGAGGTTGACAGCTAATGTGATGTAGCTAACACAAGTTAGAACAGCTAGCTAAAGGTGTGTTGCTAGCCTGATGTAGCTAGCTCAAGTAAGAACAGCTAGCAAGAGGTTTGTAGCTAGCCTGATGTAGCTAGCTCAAGTAAGGACAGCTAGCTAGAGGTTGTAAGTTCAGCTAGATGTAGGCAGCTAGCCTGATGTAGCTAGCTCAAGTAAGGTCAGTTAATTAGAGGGGGGCAGCTAGTTAGGGGTCAGACTTTAGGTGTACACAGCTAGCTAGAAATAGAACACCCAGCGAAAACAACTTTGAAAAACTGTGGTACTTGAATGAAGTTAAAACACTGAAGCAGAAATCCCGGAAGTTCCGGGAGTCTCCTGCATATGACATGTAATAGCATCTCCCTGATGCCTGCAAATCATGCACAATCTTCCGGAAACCTGAGCAAGCCAGCGAGAAAGAGCACGCACACCAGAGTGTTTGCGCTACCTGGTAGAGAGAGGCGTACAAGTGTGTATACTGCTCGCGATGTGCACTGTGATTGGCCGCTCTCAGTTACTTTTACTGTCTTACTGTCAGTTGAGCAATGAGTTTGGTCTAACTCATTAACCTGCTGGAGAGTCTCCCTGAAATGGTTTTTGCAACTTGGGATGTCTGCTGCAGCACGTCTCACTGATGTGCCAGCCTGGACACCATGACATGGCAGTGTGTTGTGTTGAGCGCAGACAAAGAGGGTGCCTTTAAGTGACATGAGGACGCGGATCACCTCAGACCACCTGAGGATTCCTCTGGGCCTCACACGCATAATGATGCTCTTTGTCCCCTAAACACTGGAGTATGTGTGTGTGTGTGTGTGTGTGTGTGTGTGCGCGTGTATAGGTGGTGTGTGCGCGCGTGTATAAGTGTGTATGCATGTGTGTGTGTGTGCATGTGCGCGCATGTGTGTGTGTGTGGTGGGGGTGTATACTCACCTGAGAGGTGCGGTAAGTCACTGGGACTCCATTACCTTTGTGAAGCTCCACTTCTTCTGGAAAAGACGGCTATACATTAACAAGAGGGAGCAGAGGAGAGAGCTTTTAATCAGCCTCTCTCTCCCTCTCTTTCTCTCTCTCTCTCCCTCTCTCCCTTTCTAGCTGTTGCCTTCTCCCCTGTTTGGAGAGGCCTGCTATCTCCCTGGATGCGCTGTCACAATAAACCTTTTGATTCCTTAAGGAGAGAGAGTGAGAGAGAGAGAGCGTGTGAGAGAGAGTGAGTGAGTGAGAGAGAGAGTGAGAGTGAGAGAGAGAGAGAGAGAGAGAGAGAAAGAGAGAGACATTCAAAGAGAGTGACAGTGTTTCTCTTGCCACCCAGCCTGATAGACTGGGTGGTGCTTTAGGGTGAATCCTCTTGTGATTCTTGCATCTCTGGTGTCTGTCTGTGTGTGTGTGTGTGTGTGTGTGTGTGTGTGTGTGCGCGCGCGTGTGTGTGTGTGTGTGTGTGTGAGTTTGTGGCTCACACACACACACTCAGCTATTTCTGCAAGAACAACTGTATCTGTAAAACTGCCCGCTACTCCAGAATGGAGAAAAGCTTCTTGCTTCAAGCAGTCAGACAAAACATGACCCACATTTTTCACACTGAACTGAAACGCACTCCCGCACTTTTTCTCTGCTGATAAATTCTATATACTCTACCTCTACCTCCACCTCAAGCTAATGACAATCAAGGCTCTGTTACAAGTCTACTCGTGCAGTTTAGTTGTGTCCTGTCTTTAGTTTTTCTGTTGCCTGTCCTGTCCCTTTGTCTGTCTGTCTGTTTGTGTCTGTGAGTCTGTTTGTGTCTGTCTGTCTGTCTCTGTCTGCCTGCCTGACTGTGTGTGTGTTTCTGTATGTCATTCTGAGAAGACAGTGTAAACTGTGTTACACATCACATATTTAGAAGATGTTATTTCTAAAATCAGTTTTTTTGGAAGCGAATGGGATCAGAGAGTTCAGGACCAGCTGCCTATGAACAAG
The DNA here is from genome assembly GCA_027122795.1 of Enchelyopus cimbrius. Taxonomy (NCBI): domain Eukaryota; kingdom Metazoa; phylum Chordata; class Actinopteri; order Gadiformes; family Gaidropsaridae; genus Enchelyopus; species Enchelyopus cimbrius. The sequence goes on from JAOPJJ010015325.1 coordinate 10,701, forward strand.
AAAAGACAGAGTCTGTCTGTAGAAAGGCATATCAGTTCTTTATTATTCATATAGAACACATTCTCTAACAGCCAAGAAAACATAACAATGCCATACTTTGTCAAACCGTGAGTAAACATTTAGTTTTGTAATTGGTCATAAACACCTGTATTCTTATTACCTTGTTCCATATAATATATAGTCTATGCGATACATAAATAACATGGACCTCTTCATATCAACATACAAATTCAATACATAAATATACGTGTGTGCAAAGGACTGTATAGAAACACAACTCGATGCATCATTAACTATGGAACGCAAACCAGTCCTTGGTCTTAACTCGGCACACCTCGGACTACTTGTGGACCCCCCTCAGTCCCTCAGTGGCCAGGGAACAGGGGTGTGCTTGAATCACAGTAGATGAACATTCAGTGCCTTCACCTCTCCTGTCACACAAGCCCTGAACACAAGACACATGCTCCCAACGCTACCCACAGGGACGTCACAGGTCTCAGCGCAATGCAGACGGAGTCTTTTAGGTTCATAGAATTTCATTAAGAAATTTATCAAATCGTATTTTATTGTACAGCGGTGTTGATTGTAGCTGCAGAGCAGAACATACCAGAGGAGATCAGGGCTCCTAAAGTCACCTTCACGCTCAACACCTCCCACCGACGGACCACTGGACAGGTAACTAGTGGACAGGTAGCATGTTTCCCCCGACCCCCTCCCATGTGGGAGTGTTCTAACGTGTATATGTAGGGCCCCCAGGTTCCTACGCTAGCAGGCAGGGTTAGGGTGAGGTCAGGGGTCAGGGGTCAAGGGGGACACCGTGTGCCCTGACCTTCATCCTGCTGCTGGGTCAGGTGTGTGTGTGACACAGGTCTCAGAACAGCTGGCACTGTCCATCATGGAACCCCATCCAACACACATATATATACACACACACACACACACACAAGCATACACACACACATTCCTTTCAATGGGACAAACAGTCAAAGACGGTCCACTGGCAGCGAATCAGACACCTGTCCACAGCCCCCCCCCCCCCCTCTATGACTCATGTGACCGCAGGCCGGCCGGGGGGGGGGAAATAATAATAAACAGGCTTATTTATCACTTAGATGATCTATTAATAGACCTCCCCCACACGGACACACACACAGACACACATCCATGCTTACGCACACACACAAACACGCACACACACACACACGCACATGACCTCATGACAGGTCTCTCACTGGGATTGGGGACAGGGAGTTGAGGGGGAGGAGGTGGGGGGGGAGAGCAGAGACCTGGGGGTCAGGGTCAGGGGTCTTGTTGACATTGGAGGTGAACAGGAGGGGGTGGGGGTGCATGAGGTCTAAAGATTGATTGGCCCTACATGGTCCTGGTAAACAGGTCTGGTGTGTGTGTGTGTGTGTGTGCATATTTAATGTGAGTACAGAGCTATGTGGCACATTCATAATGCTGGAGATAATACAGACACACTCTCTCTCCCTCTGTAGGGCTGATCACGTGACCCTGGGGTCAGCCCACTCGTCATCAGGAGCGGTTTCGTGCTAGCGGTGTGTCTCAGGGGTTTCAGGCGGTAAAGGACAGTGCCAGCGCCGCGCTCACCGAAGCCACCAGCAGGGTGCCGCTGGCCAGCGCGGTGGCGGCAGCGGCTGAGCGGTACACCAGCCGGCCGTTCAGGGGTTGTGGGGGCCGGAAGTTGCCCATCATGGGCTTCCCGTTGTGGAAGCGCAGCGTGGAGAAGGCCTGGAGCTGGGAGCAGAGCAGAGGGTCAGTGTGTCCTCCTGGAGGGTCCGGGAGAGGCTAAGCGGTGATACGGTGAGATTCCGCTGAGGGAGGGCGGGGGCGCGTCTCAGAGAGGCCTACAGACTGGCGACGTCAGGGATTGAACCCGGTATCTGTCGGCGGGGAGTTGAACACACTATCGGCCATCCTCAGGTTAATGGGATCATAAATCGTTCTGACCTGACGGGCTGAGTCAGCGCGTCAGTGTGCTAAAATCGTAGGATAACAGCGTCGGCTAACAGCGTAGGCTAACGTTTGATTCTGTCCTACAGATCACGCACTCCACTTGTACAATCCAACGTGCGGTCCTGTTGACCTGTGGGGAACGTCTGACGTTACACGACCCCATCTCAACAAGGTCCAACACATTCAGAGCTTCAGAGGACTCGGCAGGCCTACCCAGGGCCGCCGCTCCCCATACGCAGAGCGCTTAGGGCCCCAAGTACCTGGCGGGGGCCCGCAAAATTATGGTTGAAATTTTTTTTTGTCAAAGTTATTATATTTTTACATTACAAAACATCTATAAATGAGTTATTAACAGTGTTGGTCAATGAACTTTAAAAAGTAATTAGTTACAGTTACAAATTACGTCTGCCAAAAAGTAAATGAGTTAGTAACTCCGTTACCACACTGTAAAAGTAATTAGTTATTCAGCAAAGTAACTGACGTTATTTTTTATGTTCTATAACGCTTTTACGTTCTATAACATCTTTAACGTCAAAGATGTTTATATTAACTGATTGAAGAATAAAAACACTATCTACAGTATTTTAGAACATTTGGTATATATTTGAATTTAGATTGCAGCCTGCCATTAGCCTGGGTATACCATTGCTGCCTTGCGCGCTCAAAATTTCGACCGGTTCCTTTCGCAAGAATTTGCAATTCTTTGATATCCACAGAACGAGGAGGGACAGAAAGACGATGACGGGTACTATTCGACAGACGGAGGCTTGTAGTTCGTTCGTATGGATCCAACATGGCTGCAGCAGAAGCGAAGCTCTCTTTCAATCTAGCTGTGGACAGTGTTCTGCATAGTTTAGAACAAACGTTTATTTTAAAAGAAGAACAACGTTTGGCTTTGCGCTCCATTACATACGTCGCTTTACATATGTCATGTCACGCTTATGATAGACGATCGGGAACCACGCCTCCTCTACAGGAAAATGAATAGGTGGTCGCCAGACTACATCTCATTTGTGATGTAGTCTGGTGTTAGCCAGGCTAGCCTGCCATATGATATGCATAGAAATAAAAGCATGTGTAAATGTGAGGTGCTTCATAAAGTTAGAGTTGCTTGCGTCAGACGTGGATACAATCTTTTTTCCTGGGCATAGCGTGCATGATACATATACATTCTTGCCTTTAATTTCAATGAGGGAGAAGTAGTGCCGGTACTTCCAGTTGTAGAACGCTACCTTTGAATTTCCCTGGCTTGTCGCCGTTGTCGCTGTACTGTGTGTTCAGGGGTAGTCATAGGTGGAAGTCAGAGCGTGCAGTGAGACAGCGTGAGCATGGCATCCGCCCACACAGCCAATTATCATCGCATTTGCAACGGTTTCATCATTATCCCCACTCATGCTCTCGCCAGGCAGCTGATAAAGCCAAAGCTTGACACCTTGCGCTTCATTCAACCAAATTGTAGTAACGCGCCACATTCTCAGTATAGATAACGGCGTTGCAACGATGGGAAAAGTAATTAATTTGATTACTCCGTTACTGAAAAAATAACGCCGTTAGTAAGGCTGTTATACTTAAACGCCGTTACTCCCGTCTCAACACTGGTTATTAACATGCCCACCGTTGTTGTTTATCCATATCACTCAATTCTGGCAAATTAGATGTTTTTACATACCGTACTATATAAAAATATTTTCCCCGCTTCCCTGAAATGGTACAGCCTTCAAAGTACTCGTGACTCTCGTTTTTTCGCATTGGAGTTCGCTCTGGAGCCTTTTGCCTGAAGTGGCCATATTTAGACTGCTTTATTAATTTGTGAATGTTGAGGCATGCATAATAATGGCAAGAAAGAGACCATGTGAATCTGGCGCTTATTTACGCTTTTTCTTTTCACTTTTTATGGGGGGTGGGGGTGTGTGGCCCTGGGCCTACCTGGTCCCTGCTGAGGGGGATGGTGTTCTGGAACAGGGTCCATACCACGGACTCGGTGCAGCCGGGCGTGGTGAGGGAGCCCTTGTAGCGGAAGAAGCTGGTTAGGTTCTGCCTGCTGGGAATCAGCTGCTCCAGGGATACGGGAGGTAGGCTGGTGTTTCTATCTGATACACGTACGCACACGCACACACACACACACACACACGTTGCAATAAGTCGAAGGTTAAAGGCAGGTGAATTCAAACTGCAACGATAACAAAACGTGTTCTGTCTCCTCATTTGGTTCAGTGGACTTGCATTCACACTGCTTTGAAAATTCACGTCTACTGTGTGAGAAAACAAACATACATTGTCATTTTGAGCAACGAATAAGAACAGAAAAACACAGTTCCGTGTTCTCCTGTGTTTGTGCTTCACTTCATTGGAGCTGGACTGAACCATTCCTGTCTCCATGGGGTCCTGACCTGCTTCATCATGTGCTCCCCCCCCTCCCTGTTCATGCTCACTGTGGTTCCACCCTTTAAGAATCTAGCTACCAGCTGAGAAGCAGGGTGCGGGGGTGGGTCTTCAGCTCCACCAATCAGAGAACACCTACTTGGCTCTGTGATTCTCTGCAGCGCGCTGACAATGGGGTCGTACTTCCTGTTGGCACTTCGCGACTCCTGGGGAACCAGAAGTGGAATGTTGCATCATCCGCCAACTTTATCCAATTCACAGCATTTTTGGTGCACACTGTATCTGTGTGCACGTGTGCGTGTGTGCGTGTAAACAGCAGTGACTCTTGCCTCATAGAAGAAGCCCAGGACAGCCACACCGTTGGGGTCGCTGAGGGCCACAGAGAGGTCAGTGTACTGCTGCTTCATGTGGACGATGTGGAGCTGAGGAGGACAGCTGAACGTCAGGACACCCGCCCTACAAGATACCCCACCCTACAAGATACCCCGCCCTGTACGAGATACCAAACCTACAAGATACCCAGCCCTGTATCGGTATCTTACCCACCCTACAAGATACCCCGCCTTGTATAAAATACTGCGGCCTGCACAAGATACCCAACCCTGTACAAGATACCCCACCCTACATGATACCCCTCCCTGTACAAGATATCCCACCCTGTACAAGATACCCCACCCTACAAAATACCCCGCCCTGTACAAGATACCGCGCCCTGCACATGATACCCAACCCTGTACAAGATATGTGCATTAGCAACAGTTTACAGGGAGGCGACCCGGAGACAGCACCGGGGCCAGGGAGGGTTCACCCCCCCCCCCCT
>JAOPJJ010015896.1:0-15852 GCA_027122795.1 Enchelyopus cimbrius
GTCCTTTAAACGCGCGCGTCTTTTTTTTTAATTTTTAATTTTATTGTTTTTTTAAATTGAAAAATTTAGGTGGTCGCCCCCCCCCCCCCCCCCCCCCCCGATGGTCGAGTGGTGTGAATTACAGTTCAGCCCGTACGCCCTTTGTCTACGCCCATTCCGCCTCCGCCTCCGTCTGAGACAAAGACGTGAATTAAAGCCGCGTCAATATCAGCCAGTATGTGGCGTTTCCCGCTAATCCCCATATTAAAAATGGCCGCTATCTTCAATGGATCGTTTTAATGGCTCAAATTTCCCACAACAGACGAGCGTAGATCCTCGACTGGTTGCGTGCCAACAGCAAATATCAGTCCTTAGCACCATTAATATTCCCTTATATATTAATGTATACAACACTTGTTCAGATTATAGATCCAACAAGACGGAGGGGGGTATATGAAATCTGAAGAAAAAAAAAAATGTATAAGGGGTTGATGTTAGCATTAAAACAACGCTAGCATCCACTGTTGAACGAGGAGATGAGTAGCTGTACCAAGCTCCAATATGTGACATGGGAACATCACTCATCTCGATTCTTTGAGTAAAAAATTCCTTTACTTGACTTTTCTTCATCCTCCAAGACAAAGCAAGGGGGCCGGAGCATGGTCTGGCTGAGGGCACCGTGCACAACGCAAATGTCGGGATTCACATCCCAAACCGATAATATCTGACGACTTAGGAGTGGGAAGCCATGTTCCTCTGAGTTGAGGGAAGTCGTATTTTTCTACCCCACCCCATGTCCTTGATGGGGTCCTGGCCCTCTCATCTACAAACACAACCGAATGAATGCTCATACTTTGTATTCCACAACTCCGACAGCTCACGGACAGCATTATTTAATCGCTGCTTTCAGGCAGCGTTGGGACATGACATCACGCGCTGACCTGTCTGGAGGACGGCCAGAGGCCTCAGCTCAACCCCCCGGGGAGGGGGGGAAACTTTGCTCACATCATGATCTGATGAGCTGGACCCCGTCCAGGGGCGGTCTGATACTGATCGGATCGCACGGGTTTGTGAACAGTGATTCTGGGCTCGGATTGCTGGGCAGACAGCGGTCTACAATAAATAGGCATGGGCTAAAATAATACATTCATGAGTCGGGTGTTTGTGGGGGCCAGACACCTGTCAGGTGTGTGGGCAACCAAAATTGCACGCCTGGCACTGCCACTACAAGCCTGTTTTAAACAGAGAGACCCCACAGGGGAAGGTGGAATTCAAACATAGTTCCACCCACAGAGTTTGCATTTAGGTGTCAGGTGCGGACGTCAGACCTGTATTCAAATCAAGCAGTTGAAGTCATAGTCATTTGGATACTGAAAATATCTGAAGGTTTTGACGATCATACGCAGTTCTTGTCACAAAACGCAAGTTGGCAGATATTTTACGTTTTCTTCCTTGAGTTTGAAGATCTTTTTCATCTCGTTTAAATAACAGTGCTAGCATCTGAAAGCACTTCCACGTGCGCACATCATTCCCGTTCTTCCCTCTGTGCTGTTCCTCGTGCGGTCGTATAATGATGTGGTTTGAGGCAGAGAAACAGCTAATCATGCCAGAAAAAAACTACAAAATTCCAGGTTAGGGGAGCTCCATTATAGCTGAGCCCTGGGAAGGGATTGGTGTTCACATAAGTTGATGTGACTGCTGGAATACAATGAGTCACACACCGCCGCCATAGAGGTCTCCCGGGCCACAATGTCACCCCCCTGGAAAACATTACAAGGATTCCCTTCAGATCTGCTGTCAGAGATTTCACATGTCCTATTTTACTCAACTCATTAGATGCTTTCATCCACAGCGATTCAGAGTGATTTTTGATTACAGTTTGTTGATGGTGGGGGGGTAAGGCCTACCGGGATCAGGGATGGGATGACTGTTCCACTTCCACCAGTGCAAGATGTTTTTAGATTGGGAAAAATACGAATTAAATTGCAGGTTAAACACCACATTCGATGTATGGGTACATAAAGCACTCAAGATATTTATATAAAGTTAGAAATGTCTCCAAAATTGTGTTAAAGTCCAGTTTTTGGTAGTAACGGTTCTTTTTAACGCAATTCGGCGATGACGTCATGTGAGGGAGACGTGCTGGAAGGTAGCCTCAGCCTGCTACTAGAACTACAGCGTCTAACTGGGATGAGGAAGAGGTGGCAAGACCCACAATTAACATTTACAGACATCCCAAGTCTGCATATTAATAGCGTCTCCCTGATGCCCGCAATCATGCACAATCTCCCGGAAAGCCAGTGAGAATGAGTTGCGGTCTAACTAAGTACTCCAACCGAATGTACGGAGGAGACTCCAACAGTACTTCTTTCTCACAGCAGCCCTTCTTTCTTTGAGCGCCCTTAACCTTTAACCTTTTGACTGAGATAAAAATAAAAAAAAACATAATCACTAGACCATGCTGCCTCTACCTCCTGCAGACAGGAAGAATGTTTTCTTCTCGATCTTCCAGATACCTAAATAACAACGATTCTTTACGGCAAATGAAAGGAGAGCACTCATCCGCACAGTAGCCACAGAGGCAGCAGGTCAGCCCCGAAAGACACGAGTGTTTAAAGTGCCAAGTCATGTCGGACTTAAAGATCCTCACAGTCACTACATGGCACAGATACACCCTCAACCTGGAGATCCTGCCTTGCTACGTGACCTGGGATCGGACGCAGCTGTGTTTTCGGTCTGGTGGTCTGGTGGCGAAGGGGGGGTCAACCTTCTGAAGGTTCTGACCTTGAACCCCAATGACATGAGTTCTGTGACTCACTTTAGATAAAAGACGCCTCAATTTTCATATGTGGGTGCTATCACTTTCCCCTCAATGGTATCACAAGAGTACTTCCATAAAAAGGCTAGGAAGAGCGTAGCGACCACCTTACCCTTCACCAGGACTTATCACCTCAAGCCTGGGGCTCGCTTCCACCTCACGCCTGCATGCATGCGTACGGAGAACCACCAACCAGGAATACACCGCAGTAAGCTGACACTCGAGTTCTTCACCCACTTGGTCACTGTATGCATGTTTGACGCCTGGTTGCCCTCGGATGAGCACGGAGCCTTAACTGACCACTCCCCCCCCCCCCCCCTGCATGCCAACAGGAAAATGTTGGCACTGTACAATATTGTAAGCGTTAAAAGGAACACAAGGTTGAGGAGTATGATGGGGTTTGGGGGTGTTGGGTTACTGCGAAAATGCTGCTGATATTTTTTCTAATGCGACCGCATTGCATTCGCTTTATGAAAATGGTGGTTTATGTTCTGCATGATCTTGAGATAAAAGATACTCCAATATAAAGAAAATCTTAACTTTGGTCTCATAATAATTTGAACTAATTACCTAAATAGTATTTCCATAATGAGATTTGTGTGTTGGGGCCAATCTCACGAATCAATCAGGTCACAAGTGTTGCTCATTGTTTCCATTCGGTTTTATAATTGGTGTGTTTAATTGTTTTGCTTTTAAAAAGGAGCCTGGGGGGGGGTGGGGGGGTGGAGGCACTTGCTGGAGGCACTTGCTTCTCTGAAAACTCAATTTAGTGATTCAAACTGATTAAAATCAATTCCACCTTAAATGTCAGTCAGAGGGACGGATGTGGGCTGCATTTTTCAATCCTGTAGCCGTAATCCTGTAGCCACAACATCAACAACTGAATGAAATACTACCCCGTATATTCAAGAATGAAGACCCGACCAATATACAATTCAGCATCACGTTAAATGCAATAAACCTGTAATACTGTATTATAAAGGGAACGCATTTTAAAACAAAGACAGCTTTGGATCCCCAAGAGCCAGCTGTTATTTGTGACATTTCTCACTGAAAATAACCGTCATGGCCATCATTAAAGCCTGCTATTTACCTTATTGACCTCACTGTGATTGCCTTTATTGTAAACACGGAAGAACATAATTGTTGTGTCTCTTTTCTTTGTGCTGCCCTGTCTATTACAGGTTTTCATCAGCCAATGATTGAAGGGTAAAATGTGTAATGCTTTCCGCCTTTCTCCCCGGTAACAGCACTCCCTAAAGATAACGTGGACATGATTGAACAGTGGTGACGGTTTAATGGGCAAGTGGAACTAGGGCTTTATTTCCATCAATGTACACAACTTCATGTTGAATGAGAGTGTTCCTCCGCCACCTGTTCATTCATGTCGGCAAACATGGCGTCTTTGCCCCACAATCATGAGCAAGGAGGACTAAAAGGTCTCAGAGCAGCCGGGGTCAAATGGAATAGTGACTCTCAAAACAACTGCCCTTGTGGTGACGCAAACACAGGTAGTGATGGCGACAACATCTGATGCGCAATGTCACCAGACACCAGAGATGGATTCGTTTTTTTTGTTAGCATTACTCCACTTTCATGCTACCAAATAAATAAAAAAAACGTTTTACAACAGCATTTCGTATTTGGCAACGTAAAATTGGTTATAAATGGAAATCACATGTTTAGCCCTTGAATAGTAACCCTAAAATGTGCCAAGAAACCAGGTCAAACCAGAGGAGATGAAATACGACGTAACATTATGAAACATACACACACAAACACACATCCCACCAACCCACCACGAACCACAAACTACCATCGGGTTCAAAAAGTACACAAGCAGAAAATAGACACACAAAACAGATCCTATTATTCAAATTGAAGATTACATCTGATGCTTTGTCAGGGACCGCTTGTCAGGTTGCACGCTGCACGCACTCCGGTGATATGCCACAGATGTTGGGGCCAATCACACGCCGGCTGGCTGACAGGCGGACGGAAGGACACGGATCCAAGGCGCTGATGCTGTGACACGGTGACACCACGCTTAGAGATGCTACATGCATTTACCAGTAACTACATCTCTCTCTCTCCCCCCCTCTGTCTCTCTCTCTCCCTGTCTCTCTCTCTCCCTATCCGTCTGTCTCTCCACCCCTCTCTCTCTCTCTCTCTCTCATGCATACCTTAGGGGATATTAAAGGCAGCAGTTTATTACACTTAGTTTGTCTTCTTTTTACCATGTGCTTTATTGTATCACGCTGAACTCAGTTTGCCTTCTCTTTAGCTTAGTGTTTTAACCTCATTCATCTTCATTTTACCGGCCCATGGGAACTGAATCTCAGCAGTTATTACTCTCAGCAGTCAGTGGTTCAGCTAAAATTGGTAGGTTATAATAAGAGATTTCTAACCCATGCGCACACACATGTGAACACAATAATGCACATGTTAGACATACTTGTAGGCCTATACTTGCACGTTATTAGAAAGGAAACTTCAAAGCGCCAATTCAAGTTCCTCAGAAAGTCTTCCCCGGTTTAGCAGCACGCACACACGCACGCACACACACTAAATGTCCTACACAGGCATTTAAAACAGTCTAATCTCGTTGTCCACAACTCAACATTGTACTTATGTAAGAGCAAGGATACAACTGTGTTGTGAACATGATCACTATTTAAAGACCCAAATTGAGGGCAGCTATTGAAGTTGGATGTGTGTTTTATCAAATGGAGGGATTATCATAAACCTGATGACGCTGGAAAAGCCATGGAAATAATTATATCTCAGTGCACATGCATGTGGATAGCTAGGCTATATTCAAAATAGTGTACAAAAATGCATTTTCCTGATTTCATAGTCAAGTTCATGGTGGATTTTGGCGAAATCGGACCTGACAGCAAGACTTTTTATTTATCACATCTTTCTACTCAAGGCTTTGGAGACGAGGCAGCTATGGCGCGTCATCAGCCAGCTGTCACTTTGTGTTTAGCTTGAGAACGTCAGGAAAGGCGAGATGGATTCAGGCCCATACATCTTACTGGGCGCATTGTTTTGGCCGTACAATATTAAAGGGTTAGTTCGGAATTTTGGAGATTGTTATTTATCACTGGAGACATTCTCAACACATTTAATTCCATTTTTCTAGTTGGGCTAGTTCGCCGGTGCGAGGCTAATGCAAAGTGACAGAAAGTGTTAGCCTGCCAATAAAAACGGTCTTACCCACTCCACAGTACACCCGAGGCAAACAGCAGACTATCGATGTAAATGTCTGTGTGGATAGAAATAAAACTAACCTCACATCCCATGAATCATCGCAGTTTTTACCTTGGTAAACTAGACAATAACAGTCTGATGCTGCCGTAGCCTACTACCTGGAATAACGCTGCTGCTGAGACACTCAAAGGTCCTTAAAAATGCAAACCATGCAAGATTGGTTTTATTTCTAGCATTCTATCAACTAGTCTGGCGTTTGCCTCGGGTGTACTGAGGAGTGGGGCAAGACTTTTTTTATTGGCAGGCTAACACTTTCTGTGTTTTCCATTAATTTACGCTAGCATAACGCTAGCCTCGCACCAGCGAACTAACACAACTAGAATAACTGAATGAAATGTGTTGAAACTGTCTCCAGTGATAAATAACACTCTGGCTCACTTGGAAATTAGGTCCAATGTCCAGAATGTCGAACTATTGCTTTAAATCAAAAGTAGCCTCATATCACTTGAATGCATACAATGAGTTGAATGCATAGACATTCAACTGATCTCAGACATTCACCTACAGTAGTATGATTGGATCAAACAGAGGAGCTGATGGGAGCAAGGCAAATAAACACTAAACCCAAATAATTGTGCCATCAAAATTGCCTTGTTGGGGACATTATTGCTGAATGGCCATTTGAATGGAGTCTAGACAGACCCACGCTGTTCTTACAACAATTACATTTGTAAAGGAGTTGAGATTCCATATAGGCTATAACGTATAACTTCGTATTAATAGCCTTTAATATGGTTATTAAATGCACATGCATGATAAAGCGCAGCAGGTCACCAGCGCATATATGCATGCATAACTTATTGCATGCATTCAATAAGCCATTCTTCCTGCACAACATTCACATCAACACAATATTCCCAAAGGCTGAATGATCCTCACACACAGCGGACTGCATCGCCACTCACCTGCGTTCCGCAGCTTCTTGTTCCGATAGACTGAGAAAATGACTAAAAGGTTGCCCAAGATGTCAACTACGATAGTAAACACGAGGAAGCAGCCCAAAGTTGTAGTCACCCAAGGTGGGCGATTCAGCGCCGGGCCATGTGGGTCTAGAGAACTGTTCAGATGAGACCCATTTATCACCATTGTATATTTTACCGCGCAACTTTGCGCGAAGCGTGCTGCGCGCGAAGAAAACAAGGACATCAACTATAGTGTGGAGACTCCGGTAAGGTGGTCTCCAGCAACGCTCATCCTCCCTGCCTGGGCTCCTTGCTCCTCCAGTTCGTTCGGACAAATGTACTTTGCTTCTGTATCATCTGCGTATGTACTGGGGCAAGTGCGTGGCCATCACTTTGTTGGTATGTATGTGACATGAATTGAATCTGAAACTTCCACCCCCCCCTCCACCCCCCGAGTATGGGATTAAATACCCGGAGACGAGGTGGGTTCTGCTATGGCAAATACTGGCGCCAAGTGGATACGACGCGTAAAAGCACACAGGATACAAAGCCGAGACCACGACCCCTCAGCCAAGAGGACGCCAGGGTGCAGGTCGTGTGTATTCACTGTGGATGCCCAACTTGTATTACTGCTATTCCATTTGCATATACAGTGTATTGCTGAACTTCACTTACATGACATCAGCGTGCCACATTGTATTTATTAATAACCACATTTGAATGTAAGCTATGCGCTTCCATTTAAAGGGAAATGTCTTTGATCATTTAAGGGGTAGTTCGGAATTTTGGACATTTCCAAGTGACCCAGTGTGTTATTTATCATTGGAGACGTTTTCAACCCATTTCGTTCAGTTCTTCTAGTTGAGTTAGTTTGCTGTGAAAAACCAAACTCCCTCAAAATGCAATGTCCTGCAAGGTTGGTTTTATTTTTATTTATCAACACAGATATTTACATCGCTATATCTATGTAAATATCTGTGTTGATAGAATCTGTGTTGATAAAACCAGGTATATATGCAATACTCACACATAGTCTGGTGAATATTGCATATATACCTGGTCTGAATATGGCATATGCTGGCTTCCATGTTCCATATCTACCTGCTTTGGCTTGGATGGTCCTCCAAACCCGTTATATCGTCAATGATAACCCTAGTTCCCCCATCATTCTTTCATTCATTGGCCACCATTACATTTTGATCTAACATGCCCTCCCCTTTCGACCGACCCAGCATGACCTTGTCGTACCAGTCACCTCTGGACATCATATTGGCACTTTTTAGGTAAACCCTAATATGCCCGGAAAAGCGCACGACAGGAACCCATTAAAAACCAAAAAAGAAGACTGGAATACCAAATATCAAGTATATAAAAAAAAAAGATTATGGAACAAACTGGAACTCCTTCCAAGGGAAGATTGTGGTTTGAAAACCTGAAATGTCGAACACCAAATTGAAATACTTCCGGTCTTAGACAACGGATAATACTCCCCAATTAAACACGCTAGCTGTGAGTATCTGGGTCAGCAGTGACGGAGGAGAGAGGGGTGGGCTAACTGAATGTGACGTCAACAGTGCACCCCCGCACGGAGGGCACAAAAAAACCCTCACTTTCCATTGAACTTTGCCAGCGTTGTGGAGTTTGTTGGTAAAAGCTGCAGAGAAATAATATGAACCATATTCCTTTGACAGCAATGAGGCTGCCACTGTCAGACAACCAGGGTCATAATTAAATGCCGCTCTTTTTCAACCCCTCATTAAGCACTTAAAAAAAAACAATAGATAACCATATATTGACCGTGATAATAAATGGGGGTGGGGGTGGGGGAGCTGGGCCGTGGGAAGAAGAGGAGGACCCCAGCTCTCCCCTATACCTTCATCTCCCCTTCCACCGTCCTGAGCACCAGAACAGTCATGGTGGTGGAGCACCAGCACACCAGTATAGTGACGGTGGTGGTGATGCTGGTTTTGGGGGAGGAGTAGGGAGGCAACATGACCACTATCTAGAAAGAACAGGGGGAGGGGGGCGTTACCTCGTGATCATCCCAGCAGCATCTCGCGGACACAACAGAACGCCCTCCCGCTCTCATCCCTGTTGTTACCATGACAACAGAGGCTCCGCCCAGGAGGGAGGGAGAGAGAGAGAGAGAGAGAGAGAGAGAGAGAGAGAGAGATGGGCGTATGTGTCAGTGTGCTCTCTGGCACAGCGGACATGGCACACATATATTATTTTATATTATGTTGTATATTATATTAAAACGTCCTCATATACCCGTTATCGTGAGTAAATATGAGCAGTCGCTGGAAGAGATTAGCCAACACATATTGATTCTTTAATACAACCTAGAGAACGTAAAGGTTGGTCTGCCACGTAAATACGATTACCAATAAATTACAAATAATGGCCAAAATGTTACTGGGGGGTGAAGGAAGGGCTGCGTGATTTGTGATGCTAAGAATTACTATATCAGAGCCATCATTAAATACTGCTGACCTCCTCCATATGATCTACTGCCTCCTGGAGTTCAGGGCTAGGGGCTCCTTATGCAACGGTGATCGGTGATTAGACAAGAGGGATTCCATCTGATGGAGCAGCACTCGGTGTAAACCAATCATGCATCATTGATCATAATGAACGAAACACAACGTGGGTGGGCTGCAGTGTCATTTTCCTACACACTAGCTCGCTACTTTGTGTGAGTATGCGGATTTCTTGGTCGTAACCTTGTGGCCTCGTCGAAAACGTTTATGTTGCTTGGCAACGGTCCAGTGTCGGTCCGGGTTGCGGAACTAATTGTGCTGGTGGACCCAAATAACTTTAAGATTAAATAATCAGATACAAATCCGAATCTGTTAACGAGTAAATGGAGCTTGTAGAACTGTTTTATAAAAGCCATTTCACACTCAAGGCCGTGCTGGAATATTGAACATGAGCAGCTTTGCACTCAACAGGCTCACAAACCAGAGCCTAAATGAAATTAAACTAAATTCACAAAGGTCTCAACATTTCTGGCCAATTCAAAAAAGTTGTACTTTTTTGTACAACTTTCATTATTACAAATGCAAGTTTTACTCAGGATACAAGCCATGTCGTTGCTCAACTGAGAATGCACTGAATGCACACACACCATTTGTATCAATGAAGCTCAGCAAAACAAGTGTTGGACTGTTTGAAGTCATGGAAAATATACAGATCATCGAATATCAATAAAAGTAATCACCCTTTTCACCCATGTAGCAAGCCCAAAGGCATCGGCCTTATGCGCTGCTCTTTCCGAGGCTAGTGCTATGCTGCCACCGAGTGGACAATTCCTGCATTACAAATTTCCAACTGAAACAAAACGCACAAAAAAACTCTTCATTTAATGAAGACATGTTTAAATAAATGATGGGCTTGCTTTAAATTATCTGCAAAATCGAAATCAAGCCCATAATATTTTGTACTGATAAACTAGCAGAAGCTGTACCGGTAATCTTATTTACCCAATGCCCTGCTACAGTACATGCTTACACATTCTGTATGTCAAGACCGTCTGGATGTGTGAGGCAATGGACTATCGGGGATTCCTTTGATTTCAATGGCTAAAGTTCCCTCCTGGCCAAAAACTACATAGTTGAGGCCAAGTTGTACTTAATAGTCAAGACGTTGCCGCTTTTACTTCGGTAGCTTTTATCTATATTAGTCAATCAATAAACTTTGGCTCAACTGACACACAGGGATTGCAAACAGCTTTTATAACCTATCTTTTCTGGAGCCACCTCCCCTCACCATATGTGCAGCCCTGCCCCATCTGTCCAGCATGCCAACCTACCAGCTGCTTGAAGTTCACTGTGGAAAGTAAAGCCTTCACTTAAATTAAACACTTCACCAACCGGGCTCCATTCCATGCCCCAATGTCTAACACATGAACAGCGGACATTCTCCTGTGCTTCAATCAATTTCAAGCACAATGTTCTTTTTGAGAAGCCTACTTGAGTTGGAGAGCACATCCTTCAAGTGTAAGTGTCTTGAAACACTATACAATGTCTGATTGTATAGTGAATCAGAATCAGAATCAGAAAGGTTTTATTGCCAAATACATTGTCATATACAAGGAATTTGTCTTGGTCTCCAGTGCGCACGATATTAACAGACAAACAGTACACCATAAACAATAAAACAAGTACTGCCGTCAAGTCAAGGTAAAAAAATAATAATAAAGAATTCAATTAAAAGATTCTCTATACACCTATGCACCGTAATAAAAATAGAAAGATTATATGTACACTTGCGGGATGATGCAAGTAGTGCAAAGCTTGTCGTCATCATAGGCATATGACTGTGGGTGTTGATGGGGGAAGGGGGGGTAGTGTGCGTGTGAGTGTCAGTGGGGGTCCGGGGCCGTTGTTGATGAAGCCAGTTGCAGATGGGAAGAAACTGTTTTTGTGGCGTGAGGTCTTGGTCTTGACAGACCTCAACCTCTTACCGGAGGGGAGTGTATGTCCGGGTGGGAGGGGTCCAACATGATCTTCCCTGCACGCCTCAGTGTCCTGGAGGCGTGCAGGTCAGAGAAGTGCAGAGAAGCACTCAAACCTTCACCACAAATACCTCCCTGGATATAAATAATGTCTAAATCTATATTTCTTGAGCCTAAACTTCAATGAACATATTTCCCTGCAAAAGAACGACAAGATGAAGAAAAAACATCTACACTAAGCATCAAGTATTGACTGTTGGCAAACGGCAAGCATTCTAGACCACTAGGCCAGGATTACAGTGGCCCAGTCATGGCGATTAAACCACATACATATGCACATTTTAAAAAACACACACCCAATAACGGAAAACACAAACGCAAACAAACCTTCAACACTTATGCCAAAGCCACCACACAAACGCAAAAGCAGCCATTTCTCTTTTTTTAAGATATGTTTTTTGGTTAGACATTCTCGGCAAACGTACAGAAGAGACTTCAGCGTGTAGCGTACCACTGGAGGTCGAGGAGATTTTGTCAAAAACATGTGAAGGTCCATCCACCAACTGGGGTTTAACTCAAGCGGTTCGACCGAGCAGCTTTCAGATTCCGAAGGGAGGCTGCAAATAAATTCAGCCTTAAAAATCAAAAGTGCAACTACACAAAAGCCCAAGTGCTGCATAACCAAGTTACAAACACTTACATTCAAAATACAGCTTGAGGAATCTGATAAAAACGTGTATTGAATTTCAACGGTGGCAGCCAAGGGGCAAAGGAGCTGCTGCATGTTTATACTAGTGGTACAAAGGAAATAAGAAGACATTACTCAACATAGGGATGGCAGCGAGGTTCCAATCTGGACCTACACAGCATCCATCCCCTCCCTATCTTTCTTTGTTTCAACTACGACTCGGGGCAGGCCTACTGTGGCCTCCGTATAATATCTAATAAAACAATAACACTTGCTTGCCCTGCATGGGTTCGGACTGTGTGTGTGTGTGTGTGTGTGTGTGTGTGTGTCATTGTGATATATATGGGAGGCGGAGCAGGCAACCAAAAACTTAGAATGGAATGAAATATTTTCCCACTGCAGTTGAATTATTCCCTGAATATTATCTGGCAACATGGGATAGGAAACTATGACCCACTATCCACAAGCATCTGAACCCCGGTCACACCCCCTAGTGTGATAAACAACACATTTCAACCTATGTGAGTTACCGCTGGCTATATCTTACTGGGGTTCACATGGTGGACCAGGTCATACAACCACACTTAGTTGCTCTCCTTCATCCCCACTGAAAGTGTATGCTCGACATCCTTCATTCCTCCTGTGCATTAGACGCATATACAGCAGCTAACCCAGAGGAATGTTGCGCATTGCATCACTCCACCAAACTTCAATAGCCAGACATCTTGTTTTTGACTCATAGTTGTTATTCTGCCTTGATTTGCACCGTGTAAAGTCCATCCAGTGTGAAGTCTTTTTTTTTAAATACCCAACCATCAAGGGCTGAAATACAAAGTCAGCAATTCAGAAATATCCTGAGGGTAGCAAGTTGCGGAAAAAGGCTTGTTTAAAGTAAACCAGAACTAAAACTTGAGTGTCTGAGTGTTTCTTGCTGAGCACTGGGGTCAAGCCACGAAGGAAGTGAATGGATTAGCATTTGGGTATCTTACCCGGTTGCATCAGTTTGACTGTACCAGCCGGCCCCCCATCCACCTACAGATACCAACATCAGCTCTGCATTTCAAAGCCACATTTGATCTGCAAACTCTGAAGAAGGCCGGAGAGTTCAGCTGAGCAATACAGTTCTGGATTTGCTTTTAACTTCCATGAAGTAAAGTTCAATGAACTATCAACATCAGTTCAATGGACCATCATTATATCCTGAAATCCCTCATCAATGTTCAAACAAACGTAGTGTCTGAGGAGACCTGATTGCTCGTTCGTATAGGGGGGGGCATAGCCAAGTCTGTTTTCACATCCCACAGACTGCATTAAAAAAATTAATATTATATATTATAATATATATATATATATATATATATATAGATATAAATAATCACCACATTACAGATGGAGGAAATCACTCATGTTCTGTTTAATATTGAAGCATTAAGAATTTCATTAAGTAGTTCTAAAAGCATGTTTAATATAAAATAAATTACTCACCATTATGAAGGCAGGCACACTCTTCTGGTTTGAATCCTGACTCATCAAGTAAGTGAATACTTGAGAATCACCAAGCTCCTCAGTTAATCTCCTTAGAAAACGTTAAACTTCACTCGCTTCCGTTCAGGGGAGAACATAGATCAGTATGGAACAACGGTGGCGTGTTACTTTAATATAGCATTGCATAGATCAGTGGTTCTCAATCGGGGGTACGCGTACCCCTAGGGGTTCTTTGGAGTACTGCATGGGGTACGTACTCAGAACTTCAAAAAACGAGTTACTTTTTGAAGTTATGGTTATAAACAATACTAAAATCCCAGGATAATACAATCAGTGAAATCGGGATACTCACAGTATTTCCACCCAATCGTGTTTACACTGCTAAATAGACCGCACACAGATTATTTGTTCATTTTCCTTTTTTCTCCCAAAATGTTCTGTGCCGTTGAAGGGGCACTCAGGGGTTCACGGTGATAAACAGGTTGAGAACCACTGGCACAGATCATGCAGTAAACTGTAGTATTTTAGTTGGGAAAAAATAAGAAAAAAAGTGTTGAGAGTTGGAACAGTGAAAGACTAGATCATAAATTGGAGAGTGTGACTCGTTGGTTGTAACCGCTGGTGGACAATCAGCGGCACTAATTGACCCGATTTACGACATGCAAAAAACGCTTCAACGTGGAACAGAATAAGGGATCTTTCGGATTTTTTTGTCAATTCAGAAATATGCCTTAAACGCACGGCCACTATGGCTGTGCTCGTTTTTTTGTAATTAACTTCTATCGGAGTGATGATGGCCGGTGACTGCACAAATATCGAATAAAGTGAGCGTTAGGCGATGTTGCTAAAGTTCAGCCGAACAGTGGGGTGATTTCCCCGCACCATCGTGACCTTTCGATCGCAGCAGGCCTTAACCAATCACAGCAGGCCTTAGCTCTGGACGACATGGATCTCGTGTGCAACCCAATGTGTGTCCGTCTTTCTGCCTGGGGAAGTCCATTCATAGTGCGCCTTTCATATTCTTACCCTGTCTGATCGCAGCACGCAGAGGCCACTGCTGCAAACTCGTGTTTTATCAGCTGATTGTTTATCCTTTGAAACGTCCGCACGCAAAAAGCAACAGCACATTACCTTGGATTGCTGCATGGCCGAGTCCGATTCGGCTCACACAGCAGGCCCTGCTCAGCCCCAACTCGCTCATCATCTCTTTATAATCACAAGTCTTGGGTGCAGCCCTTTCCTCATAGACCGAGCTGTAGGCGGTGATGCCAGCAGGGGGAGCTCTAGCTCTTCAATGTCTACCTGAGGTTGAAAGGAGGGACTTTTGTTCTTCTTTCCTAACCCCTCCAGCCCTATCTTCTTGACAGCTCCTCAGAGATTGCGTTTAAATTACTGTTCTCGCCAACCCCATGTTAAGAGCACTGTAGACCTGGTGGGCTGCTGCAGCGTGAGAACAGTGCAGCATGTCGAGATGATGAACCAAACCAAACGAGTTCTTTAGGAGTGCATTTTCAGTTGATCGTGCAGTCAAAAAATGTTATGCTTTTGGGAAGAAAGACACACACACATACACACTATGTCTTGAAATATATATATATATGATGGCAGGTTAGTGGTGCCCATATTTCCTCTTATCAGGCAGGCAATGTGTTGGTTGACCTTCATGTCTCATCGAGCGAGGTTGCGATTCCTTTAATTCTAAATATACACACCACTTCCTTGCCTTAAAGCAGAAATCCATGTGATGTTTACATCACTGATACAATGACATTGAATTTAAAGTGCTCTGACTCGGGAAGAGATTTATGAGCAGTCAAGTTAGAGTCTTAAGATACCCTTGAATTGAGTGGAATGAGCTGTCTCAAATCTAACGGTACACCGGTGGGTTAGATGTACTCCATACAGCTGAGACAGGGTGACATCTATAGGGGCGCTACTCATTTACAGAACACGGAGAGCTCAGCATACAGTTCTTTATGTTGCAATGTTGTTCTACTTGTGATCATACATTGTACAAGATTGAAATCATTCGACTGACTGACTTCCTGCTCAGATGATCCTACACACAACAAAGGACGCCTTGTGCTCGTCTTAGATCAGATCCTCTCACATTTAAATTTTTTTTACTTTTAAGGGCATTTAGCAGATGCTTTTATCCAAAGCGACTTACAATTACCTTTTGTCATTCACAAAGCGACAGCGGGTCAACCATGCAAGGCGGCAGCCATCATGTTGGGAACAGGTAGCCCCC
>JAOPJJ010016555.1:2071-12436 GCA_027122795.1 Enchelyopus cimbrius
AGGTTTTGCACCATTCTTCCTCGTGTTTGGGAGGATTCCGTGTTTGCCAGTTGATGTGGTCTTCCAGCATGCCCTCCCCAAAGGTGCCGGTGTTGACCACCATGAGTTTGTCTCTCGCTTGAAACATGACCTGTCTGAAGCTGCGCGTATTGCCCAGCAGAACAGCCGGACCGAACAGGCTCGTCAGGCCAAGAACTACGATTGCAACGCAAAAGGGTTACACCTTACTGTTGGTGATAGAGTCTTGCTTGCAAATCGTGGTGAGAGAGGAAAAAGGAAAATTGCGGACAAATGGGATTCCATAGTGTATGAAGTAGTGTCAGTGAAGCCTGGAATCAATGTGGACTAGATCAGAGATCCTGTGACATCAAAGGAGATAGTTATTCACAGAAACCTTTTACTCCCAGTGAGTTTTTCTGCCTGTGGGGGGTGATGACGCCTCAGAGTCCATCTGCTCTTCGGTTGCTGGAAGAGAACACTATGACCCAGTGGTTCCTGGAGGTGTACAAGACAGTGAGGCTAGGACAGTTGATTGGCTCCTGCGAATGGGTGATGCGAGTGATGGGGCCAGCCAGCCTGATTTGTTATTTTGTGGCTTTGTCCGATCCACTCTTGGAGATAGAGGGTTCTTCAGTGTGTGCTGCACAGGTGCCTTTCCCAAGGCCTTCTGCTGAATGTGTGGTGTCCCAAATGCACCCTCCCACGGCTCCGCAGAAGATGCTCAAAAAGTTCTGTCCGCTGAACATGCAAATAGCACACAGCCAGAAACATAGACATCCTATATTGAATATGTAATCAATATAGTATATATAATATATTATATATACAAAATATAATTGCATATATATACATAATATAATATATATAATCAATATAGGATGACACCAACCATCCCCCATTGCAATGAGCAGAGCTTGACGTTGTCTATCAACAAGCTGCAGGTTTTTTTCATCGAGTTTAAGAGTTTGCGGAACAAATGCAAATTCTAAATTGGTATTTGATCATAACGACAGACTGTCGAAACTGGGTCTTGTCATTGACAACACGTCACTTCAAACTTTTCCCGAACCCTGTGGGGAGAAGCGCCACAACATCATGGCCACCAACAAAACTCAGCAAAGCTTGTTCTTGCTCCGGCTTTAATTTGTTGATATTCGGCAGCCTTGCCACAACAGACCGAATAGCTTCGCTCACATCTTTCTCCATGGTCTTTTGACTACAATTGAAACTGGCGCACAACGTCCACGTCATTGCTCTCAAGCACTTCGCTGATTGGACCGCCCAAAATTTGGACACAGAAAACCTAAGCCTATGCAGCAAACTAAGACCAACAACTGAGGGGAAAAGACAAATGAGTGGAAGTACATAGGCAGGGGGTGGCCAGGCTTTTAGGACCCAATATCGGGCAGGTAAAGTTGGTAACAAACTTTATTTCTGAGTAGCAACACAGGAAAACGGTTTTCTTACAGCTGCAAGCTTTCAGTGTCAATTTCAGTGGAATAGACTCCGCCGAGCCAAACAGGAATAGCCAAGTACTGTTCAGGAATGGGTTGACCGCACACCCTTAGTGCCCCACTTTGGCACCCTTAGTGCCGAAGTGGGGCAGGCAGGAGGAGTAGTCTGGGAAGCGGAAGGTATGGTAACCAGGAGGTACAACACACTGCAACAAACCAGGGAGGAATAGGCATATACGTACATACCCATTAGTCCTTTAGTCTCCCTCCCATCTACTTGGGCTTATTGTTTGTCTCTGTCATTTATTTGTTGCCACATTGCAGTCCCAAGACAGCAACATATAATTTTTCATCCCTTTTGTTGGCTGCTAGCTTAGCCCTGTTTTGCTTTGTTCTTTTCTTTGGCAGCACTCCGGCAACACTTAAGCAACAGTCGAAAGACCGGGGTTCATGTCGTCTGGTGTTGTACTTGTTTCATGTTTTATGTTCACCAGTTCACTTTTCCCACTGTAAACCCATCTTTTTGATAACGTTCCACTCCAGTATTATCAAGCAACAACCTGCTCATCTACTATCCATAAACACGTTGTTACCTCCTTTGACTACCCCTACAGTGGGGTTGTAACACACTCTACCCAACTAGCTGCCCTCCCTCCAACACATTAGTCCCTCTGTGCACCATCAACAAGGTTCTGGCCATCCAGGATGACCTGCTTGGATACCAGGTGCCCTACTCAATGCAAATATTTTGGTTTCACAGTTATGGGCTAAGAAAAAATTATGGGATGATCCCAACCTATGGGGGCCCTGCTCGGGGTATGGGCCAGGCTCCGACCTGTCCTGTATTCCAATTTGCGTACTTACCGTACCTTACCTATCTTGAGAACGTAGGGTGTTCCGATTGCCATTGCGGCGAAAAGAAATGTACTTAAAGGACCTGGATGTTGCCCTCAAACAGGGCAAAACGCTGAGTGTGGATCGGGGTACACTTTTCGCACTCAACGGCAGCCATCTTAGCTACGTAAACCCAAACCCAGCTGACATCCAAACCCAAACCCAGCTGACATCGCGCAGGCTAAGAAAATGTCTAACCTTAGTCTGCAGCATGTCTGGAACCAGGGATCTAGGTTTTCCAAGAACAACAGGACCAGTGGCCAGAGTCCAAGCTACTCACCTTGCAGGGAAGAGTTGAAATGTGCAACACTCTGCTTCCTTATTACTATGGATGCCAAACCTTTAGAAACCGTTTCCAGGTCATAACTGGCAGACTATCAGGCTCCTTGAGTGATCACCACCAACGGCATCCAATTATCACTAAGCGGAGAGTAGTTGCCTCAGTCTTGACCCTGGCAGCTGAGGTTGACCGCATCACTTAGCTTATCTGTGTAGGAGGATTGCTGCGCTACAGATCCCATCTCAAACCCTAGGTATTACATCCTGTGGTGCTCGACAGGCAGCACCCCCTCACTAAGTTGACCATCATGACCTAGAGAAGCGACTGAACCCTCTTTGCAGAAGCATGCAGGAGTTGTTTCTGCCGCATGACATGTATCTGGAAGTGACATATTATACCTCTCAAGGCTTTAACATTTATCAACTTCATATCATGCACAACATAGGCCTCCCATTCTAATTTGAGCATTACATCTTCCATCCTCCTTGAACTAATTTCTTCTTTACATGCTTTAATCACAACAACCAACAACACATTGTTCAATATTGTTTTCTGACAATGAGGTAGTCGTACAACAGACGAATAGTAGCATCCAGTCTCGGGTACGATAACATGTATAATTGTCCAGGGCAGATACACCAATACGCTGCAATTGGACAGCATATACATATTCCGGGGCCCACCTCTCTCACACTCTCTTCTTGTTCATGTTCCTGGGCGCGCCTGCTGAAACGCCTTGTCAGTTTATGTGTGAATGAGTGTGCGATGAGGCTGTGTGTGTGATGCGCTGTGCCTCGTCTCGGCGTATATCTAGCATCCTCAGCTGCAATTCTGTTAGGGAAACGGGACTCTCAAAAGGTAAGTTGTATGGATTATTCAAGGCTATTTTATTGTATTATTGTATCTCCAAAGGCATGAAACGAGGTTGTTTTTTTGCGACGTGTTTGCGTATCGTATGTGTTTGTGGTGCTGATCTGGTGAGCGCTAGCCACGGGGTGTATCGTTAAACATCGGTGCTCTCTTTCAGCGTAAGGCTAATGCGAATATTATGATTGTGCATTCACCGCATTTGCCAGCTACGAAGAGTAGGCCTTGTAGGTTATTCGGATTCGGGGCGACAGGGAACTGTGTCAAAGTGGGGAATTGAAATGATGTTTTTTTAAAAACCGTCTACGTTTATTTCTTAAGTCTGTGATTTAGAGCGCGATTTGTTTACATACGTACATTTCGCGTTTTAACCCCACGCAGTTCAAACACATATGTTCCTGATGGATACATGTAGAACAGTGGCAGCGTATCTGCTGTAGTCAAATGTTGCAAATAATAACATCACGTTGGCCAACTGGACCACTGCAACAAGCCAACATCACATGAAATGTAAAACAAGCATTACATTTTCACTGAATCCATAATCCAGGAAAATATAAGAGTAGGCCTTTAAGCCCATCTTTTTTATATCGTCATTACATCTGGCGGCCTGACAGACTGTCCTCCTTTGTCCTATATGGTACCAATCTCCTCGGTGTGCGTGTGTGTATCTATGTATGTGTGCG
Organism: Enchelyopus cimbrius; assembly: GCA_027122795.1. Classification (NCBI taxonomy): domain Eukaryota; kingdom Metazoa; phylum Chordata; class Actinopteri; order Gadiformes; family Gaidropsaridae; genus Enchelyopus; species Enchelyopus cimbrius. The sequence goes on from JAOPJJ010016555.1 coordinate 6,253, forward strand.
TGTGTTGGATAGGGGAGGGTGTCTGCATGTGTGTGTGTGTGTGTCGTGTGTGCGTGCGTGCGCGTATGCTGTTTTGATCTTTCCAATAAGCTGACAGTGTTGGTGTTTGTAGTTATGTTTTGACTAGCCATGTAGAGCATTTGTATTTGTTTTATATAGTGCTTTGTGTTATATGATGTGTGTGTGTGTTTTCATTTTGTGTGGGTTGTGGGATGCATATATTGTAGCTTGGTAAATTCACATTCTATTGGCATGTCCAGCACAGCCTTCCTGGCAGTGCTGTGATAATATAATATTATCACCTATCTCAAGTAGTGTAATACACTACTTCTCTTTTGGGGCACGGCTATTTAAAAACATTTATACTAAAGATAAACATGGGGAATTTGAGACTACACTGATGAATATCATAATGCCATTCAATACCTATTCAAAATCGTCTAACTGAGGCCTATTAGAGTTAAGTATAAGAACATCTTTAGTACTATGTATCCGATATAACTAGTTATCTTGTCTCTTAAATTTCAAACCTTGTATTTGGTCATTTTTATGGCATATCTCCTGATAACATTCATTTAGACTGTAAAACTGGGTAAGTTTACACCATCATTTAAAGAGGAGGTAATACCATTCAGACGATAAACGATAATGCAAAATATTTCCTAGCCCTACTTGTAGTGAACACAGCCAGGTCTCTAGGGATATTTAGATATTGGTCAAGACTTCTTGCAGGACTCCCTTGTTAAACAGAGATGTCATAATTTATTATATTAAGGAATTTCCTGATGTCAAGATAATATGATGTCTGGAATTTTTGGGTAAATTCATCCGTTCAAAACTACTCTCAAAACTGACATTTTCAAATCAGTCTGTAAACTTTACCCCCCCCCCCCAGCATTAGTTTGCTTGTTATTTTATTTATTTAAAATCTTTCTTAGCTAATAAACTCTTTGTTACTTATATTTCCTTTATTGTAAGGTAACCATGGGTGTTTTGAAAGGTGCCATAAGTCAATGTTTTATGATGATGATGATGATGATGATGATGATTATTATTATTATTATTATTATTATTATTATTATTATTATTACGTAGTACGAACATATATATCTTCCATGTTCTAACTTTACTGTCAACCACACCCTGCACCTCCACCCATTGGCTCTCTCCACCTAGAGTGTGTAAACAGCATACAGAGGGAGCGAGAGAGAAAGAAAGAGAGAAAGAGAGAAAAAGAGTTTGTAACAGTTGAAGACATACAATGAGAGTGCACAGGTGAAAGACAGATAGTGTGTGAGAGAGAGAGAGAGTGAGTGAGATATAAAGAGAGAAAGGGAGAAAATATAATATTTACGTCATATTGATAATTTATCAGTTTGCTCTTTCTCAGTTTGTCTCTTATACCTTGGAGGTGAGTTTGAGGGAATACCAGAGATGACACAAAGCTTAGCTCCTTTGAAAGAAAAAAGGAATATGACCAATATTTATGCCTGGTGCAAGAATTTGAATGAAGGATAGAGGATAGATTTACAAAATATTCTTTTAAATGAAAACATGTCTGTTGAAACTAGATGAGTTATGCATACCCGAAAGGGATATCTTCTCAGTACCTTCTGATGTTTGCTTGAAATGTGACCAAATTAAGAAACCTTAACTAGGAAATGTTCTATGATTGTTAATGAAATCTACTCATGATATGAAACATTGATGAAACATCTTGGAAGACCAGCCAATTGTTATGATTTGGGGACTTTTCTGGCCTCTAGTGGCAACTATGACCTTGTTTTCATGTTTTTGGTTTGTGATCTTGTGTCCTGTGTTTTGAGGTGCCATGTGCTGCAGTTGCCCCGCCTCTCGTTATGTGTTCAGCCATTTTGTGTTTGCAACCTGAAGTTCATCTGTGTCTGTCATGTGATCAATTAGTGTGTGTATTTAATCCTGGGTTTCTGTTGCTGCTGTACTGAGTCTTTGTCAAACTTCTGTGGTGAATTAATGCTACACTGCCTCTTGCCCTGCCTAGTTGGATATAACCTTGTTTTACCTTTTTGTCTGGATCTTCTGAGCTTTCTGGAAACTTTAGCACAGTGGTTAGCTAACTGCCCTAGCAATCCAGTGATCGGGGTTCGACTCCTGATCCCGGCGTAACACCAATGATGAAGATGGTGGGTTAGGTTAATTGTTAGATATCCAGCTGTTACTTACCTAGGTATTCAACTTAAAAAGGTTTATAGTGTTTGTATTATTTGGTCACAGATGTAAATTATAAAATTCAAATGTGTGCCATACATTGCTTGGCGTTAAACATCAATAATTTCCTCTTCGGAAAGCTGTCTTATTGTTGCCGTGAATGTGAGATGGTCATAGTTTTCATAGCTGGTATCATTGACACCTTTAGCGGATGGGGTCAGGTTTCTTAATTATGGGTCTTGCCACCTCTTCCTCATCCCGGTTAGACGCCATAGTTCTAGTACTAGGCTGAGGCTACATTCGACCACGTCTCCCTCACGTCATCGCTGAATTGCCTTAAAAATGAACCGTTACTACCAAAAATGACAAAAACTGGACTTTAACACACTTTTTGAGACATTTCCAACTTTATATACATATTTTGAGTGCTTTATGTACCCATGAGTCGAAAGTGGTGTTTAACCTGCAATACACCCTTTAAGCCAATAGCTACACTGCAACACTTGTCTATTTTGCCACATAAGGTGAATGCTTCAACTACCTGGATAGTGATGAGAGAGAGGAGGGGACTTTTTAGGCGGGGAGATGATCCTCTCCTTCTTTTTGGGCTAGTGTTACGCCAGGGAAGAAAGTGGATAGGAGCAAACATAGAAGCGTAGGATGTTCGCGTAGGAACGAACAGTTGACTTGATCTAGTATCTACTTGTAAGACAAATGGCTCCAATCTTGCTTGCCGGTCAGATTAGAGCACATCTGTCACTTATAGGTCTTTCACGCATTTCACACATCTAAACTGCTTCGTATGATTGCCGGTGGGTCTGTGTGAAGAAAAGAATACTCCCCACCGGTGTTCATTCTTCCATCATTCTTTTTCTGCTGGGTTCCTCAGGCAGAATGTGGCTGCGGGACAAGTTTCTCTTATGGCCTGTATTTTCTGTTTCAATTTCCCTCTTCCTGACACACTTCTGTTGATATTGCGGGTACATCTAAACAAATTCAGTATTGATATTGCAGCAAAAAGAGATTGCATCATGGCATTGGTAGCCTCACCTGCCATTTTGGAATCAACCTCCCCTGCACACTTTTCAAGCCAGTCTTCCTCCTACAAGCTCTACCCCGGTGCCAACCCTCGCCTGAAGTATGGATGCATTGAAACATGGATACAAACACAAAATTATGGAAACGGAAAATATGTGCACATAGTACACCAGCTGGTGTTGAGACGGTTGTGGTAAACACAAATCTGTGATCCCAGCCCTGCTGGGGTCCGGGGGCATGCCCCCACGGAGATAAAAAACAAAACCAAAAAACTAAAATTATAATGAGTTTTGAGGGAAGAAAATCAACAACTTGTGACTTTAAAATCATAAGACCAACCTACAGTTCAGGGTTATTGAGAAGACTAGATAACTAGGGCCGTATTCACAAAGGATCTTAGGGCTAAAAGAAGCTCCTAACTGGCGAATTTAGGAGAAACTCCTAAAAAGAATGGGCGTCTCAGTCTTACATAGGGCTCCTATTTTTTTTCACTAAGAGCAATTCACAAAGTATTGCAGGCCTAAATGTAGCACCCAAGTCTAGGAGAGCTTAAAAGTCCTCGGGAGGACTCCTAACTCAGTAAGACCTATTCACAAAGAATCGGAAAATGGCTGCGAGACGAAATGTTTTGGACACAATGGAAGAATGTGAATTGATCAAGAGATATAGGCTAAATCGCGAGGGTATCAAACTTGTTGTGGAATTAGAATGGGATGCAATAACATCCCTGACTAACAGGAATAACCCGATTAGTCCGGAAATAAAATGTTTGGCAACACTACGATATTTAGCAACAAGGAAAATGAAACTTTGCAATGCAGACTATTTAGGAATAGCAGTACCATAGACAAAACCATCAACGATTTGTATTTAATTTAACTACATTTTTAATTTATTTATTTGTTATACATTTTTATTATGAGTCACTCTTAGTGATTTATCCTTAATATGAGTAGGTCTCAGCGGCTTTGTGAATAACTTAAGAAAAACTCCTACGTAAATTTTTTTAGTGCGAGTTAGAAGTTAGGAGCAGTAAGATAAAATGCTTTGTGAATACAGCCCCTGAATTGTATAATGGGTTCTGTATATAATGTAAATAACCTATTAAACCAAACAGGTGTACTAAGAGTGGTGGGGTGTCTATAGTGATGGAAAAAGTTGTTTAGATGAATTCTCATAGGAATGCAGCATCTCCCCGTTGACCGGTCCTCCCTAGCATCTGCTGTAGAAACAAAGGATGGTGTCTCATCCTTCAAAACATTCATTGTCAGGGGACAGGCCTGTTAACTGCTCTGTAATTGCCTAGTATTGTCTTGCAGCATTCAGTCTTCACATTACATTGTCTTCTCTTTATTCCGTTCTTCTTAAATAACAAATGTTCAGTCTAGCAGTGATCACTGTGTTCGTTTTCTATATTACCATAGACATCTTATTTTGAATATATAATATATATACTATATTGATTCAAAATAAGATTTCTATGGTTGGTGTTGCTTGTTTACAGCCTGCGCGCAACGTTGTTCCCAATATGAGCATGACATACGTCACGCCCAAAAGCTAGTGATTGGTTGTGGCAGATCCTGAGTGGCACTGGGCAGATCCAATAGCTTTAAACTTCAACAGACACCCGCCTTCCAGTGAGTTAACGTGTTTCAATTGAGAGATTCCAGACCTTATGTACGAATGAAATACGATGGTCTGGTTGGACCAGGCTAATCTACACTGGGGCTAGCAAAAAACCTAAACTTCTGCAAACAGCCTTTCAGCGAAATTATCACCTGAACCAATCTATTTCATCATAAACAAACTGTAAATAAGGCTTAAAGTTAAAATACCGGACTATGCCTTTAATTTATTTGCCTTGTAGAATTCAGCAAGATTAAAAGTGCAAATACATCAATAAAAATGGGAGTAGTCTGCTGCGAAATCTTTATATCTAGACAGTCGGGTTCCAAACCCTTCACCCTTTTGTTGTCCACATCCGAACGATGAAGAAATCACCCGCCCGTGTTTGAGAAGGTGCGTTGGGCCAGAGGTGGGAGGTCTGCTGACCGTGATGGCGGGCCAGGCTGCGCCCTGAAAGGAACAAATATATGAGTTGTTCACCAAAGGGGCCCGGACAGAGAGACGCTGCTAGGTGGGGCTCCAGGTGAGAGATACCTCTCACTTGTTTGGTGGTCCAGCCCTCCACCTTGGTGAAGTCCACGAAGGATTTCACCGGGGCCTTCATGGTGGTGACGTCCTCTACCGTCAGGTAGGGGATGATGGGTCGTCTGGACGAGGGCGTCTCCCTAAACACCCCGTTAGCTCGTCATACTCGGGGGCAGGAGGTACTGGTGGCATGGAGAAACACCTTAGGGCTACGGCCCTGCTCATTACTTCACCGAACTGATCGCTAAAGCGTTTTGGTCTGGCGGTGGGGGGGAGGAGGGGAGGATACAGCAAAATCCCCCAAGTAGACGGTGGCCACGTCGACGACGATGTCCTCCTCGACGGTGGTCCATTGTCCGAGGAGAGCACCGCAGGGCAGGAGGAACAGACGGGCCCTGAAAAGGACCGTTGGTCGGGGACCTCCACTTCATGTGTCCGCTTCGTAGCACTCTTCATAATGCTAACTACTTTAGCTATCTTCGAAAAAAATCTCGAAAAGGAGTTGTTGGTCTTCCAATTGCTGAAATTTAAAGGAGGACGAGTGCTGCTACGCACCGCCTTATATACACGGTGCCGTGTGAGGTGTGGGTCGGGACCCACGTTGATTGGTGCATTGTAGAATTGTCAGTGCTCGCAAGAGCGCGCACTGGACAAGCCCATAAGGCGAAGCCTAGACGGCGTAGCCTACATGAAATAGAACCAGCGTCCTCTATTATGCTATGGTTTGCTGGGGAGGTGTGTGTGCATGTGTTTGTGTGTGCGTGCGTGTCTATGTGTATGTGTATGTGTGCCTATGCGTGTGTGTGTG
>JAOPJJ010017711.1:0-15752 GCA_027122795.1 Enchelyopus cimbrius
TGTGTGTGTGTGTGTGTGTGTGTGTGTGTGTGTGTGTGTGTGTGTGTGTGTGTGTGTGTGTGTGTGTGTGTGAAGCACATTGTACATCTGAAACCAGCAGAGCAGCCCTTGCCCCTACACCGAACTATTGACACATGTCCTTTAACAGATTTGGCAAATTCCACAAATCAAACCACACTCACCAATTCAAACAGAGCAAACAGAGTTTGCTCTGTTTTGCTCTCTCTGAAAGGTTTCCATTTAAGAGGGATTGCTTAACCCCAGGAGCCAGCTACACTGACCAGCCCCTGGTCATCTTGCGTATATTTAGGAGAAGAAGGGAAGCCCTGTGCGTGGTGACAGCGTAGGATGTAGGACGTACAGAGACATGAGACATCAAGACGGGGAGTCCGTATTATACCGCTGAATTCCTTTAGAGATTCCCAGCCAGACATCTAGGTCAAACGCAGTGATATGTAGACAGCTAGCCAGGCAGGAATGTAAGCATGTCCTTACAATACCGACGGCTACCATTACATAACATAGTAACACATTAACAACACGGGTTGGTAAGCAGTATTATTGACCCTTAAACTCAAAGGTTGAGCCACTCAAAACACCCTCCTGGTTTTTCTATACATGTATTCTTCATTGAAAAAACTAAATGCAATTCCAATTTAAATGGAAGAGCCAGTTCAGAAGCACTCTCACAAGAGAAACATTCCATACAATGATCTACAAATGAAACTTCAGAAGACAAACTCTGCTCCAGACCTAAAGAAAGGGCAGAGGAAGACGCATATAAAGACCGCTCAGGAAAAATGGTTAACACAACCTGGAATGAACTGGCAGGTTGTAACAAGAGCTCACCTCCCCGTGTCTACACAAGGGCCTGCGGTGTCAGCGTGGAGACAGGGGTGAGAAGCACGCACACACACACCAAGTGGTTCTCAACACATCCCAAACACACATGTAGCATAGCATAGCATAGCTGTGCATCGTGCGTACGCAGAGTAGGATAAAATAACCCTATTGCGCAACATATTTTCCCTTTTTGTCTCCGCTGAGCTGGGAGGCAACAGAGTGACGCTTCACCAGAGAGGATTACAGTGATCCAGTTACACTGGAGTCTGCGGTGAAACAACCTCAGAACGCACACAGTACACAAACCCCCCTACGAGCCGACCTATATGCATCTACAGATGACCTGCACCACACCCACCTGCTCTCAGAGGCCAGCTAGGCCCAGAGGCGAGGCCAGCCAGGCCCAGAGGCGGGGCAGCCAGGCCCGGAGGCAGGGAAATTTGGAACAAAAGGCTGAGGCCAGCAGCACAATACCATGACCGCATTCTGCGGAGCCAGCCAACCAGAACGTCTGCACAGCCCTCCTCTCATTTCACTTCCTACTGGTGTCCTGAGCTTTGGAGAGTCAGCAGGCTCTCGCAGAGACAGAAGCGCCAAGGACACATGACTAGAGTCCCCAACACGGTATTTGGTGTTGCCAAGCCAAAGCACCGGTAGTGAGCGTGTAAGAGTGAGCTGTGCCCTACCCCCCCCCCCCACCACCACCACCACCACCACCACCACCACCACCACGACACGCTGTTCTACAGGTTGCAGTGACCTCGCTGGGCGCCTGGGCACCGGGCTGTAACCCAGCGTACGGAGGCTGGCTCTCTGCACACTTTCCCTCCATTGTCGGTGGTTCTCAATGCTAGCAGCAGGTTGATCCAGTTCCTTTTCACACCACATGTTTGTAAAGCCCGGTGGCAACGGAGTGCCAGTTTTGTGGGAAGGCAGCAGCAACAGACAAGGTGGCATCACAAAGCCCTTTGGTAAAAGTTGTACGATTGGAAAAGTTTGATGAAGCACGTTACCTCCTGCCCACGTTGTTCCACAACCATCCGAGTGGTTTGGACAGCATGACACAAAGGCTTGTTAAGGTACTGTGAAAGGATCCCTTATGTCATGGCTGCATTTACTCCATCACAAAGCAGAATCACAGGGAGGCACAGGGTGAAACAAGGCCAGTTACAATCTTATGTGACCCATTTCTTAACATCCGATTGGCTCACCATGATGTTCATCTGAGGCGTAGACAGTCGATGCTCCCCTCTCAGAGTCCCTCACTCCTCCTCCTCCTCTGTGTCAGTGAGACTTCCTGTGGGCAACAAACACACACACACACAACATTGCAATAGGGTTTGTAATAAGACAACAAAATGGCGACCTTGCAGAATTTATTGACATTTTCAATCAGTCTACCCATGTCTGGAAGAAGACAACGTAATCAGAAGAAATCGGTCAGAAAATACGATAGCAATGAGCATGGGCATAGGTTTAGGGGGGGGACGCATGGGACTAGTCCCAATCAATATTTTAAGATGACAAAATTGTCCCCACCAATATTCCAGCGTACTCATTTGTGCATTCCGACGGCCAGCACCATGGCCAGGACGACAGTACAAGACACGGGTAATATACACTTCAGTGCTGCTTGCGACCACAACCCTGTCATGCTCAAATTACGTTAAAGCACACCCTCTCGGGTAATATTGCTTAAATCTACAACAAAAGAATTCCAATTACAGCTAAGAATTAATAAAGAAATACAAATACAATTAAGTGTCTCATAAATTCAGACATATTCATTCCTAAACGGTGGTGCATTTCCATACTCACACACACATTTCTCTCCACGCGGGAAGAGTACTATAAATGCAAGAGGCTATTGTTTAAACTAAACAAAAACTACAACAGATTACAGTCTTCTCAGTAAAAGTTCACTTCTGGGTGCCCCCCCCAAAGCTGAGACCAAACCTACGCCCTTGGCAATGAGGCCTAAAGATGCAGTCAGTTAATATACAACAACAATGCTGTGGGTTCTAAAGAGTGCAAGACAAAACTGTTTCTACAAGGTGTGTTCGTTTTGTATTCCCACAGATCACATACATTAAAATCACAGTATTACAATGATCAAATCGTCTACAAATCTTCTGTCCAAAGTTCTACAAAAAAGAAACTACTTGACACTGCTTCCCGGGGAGTGAAACCTGACCATCCCCCTTTCAGAGAGGGAATGGTTTGAAGCGAAAAGGTAAAACGACGAAAATCTAAAATCTGAATGACATTCCACTAGGGCTCACTGCAGCCTGACAGTTTAGCAGCTTAGCTCCAACCTATAACTCATACTTCATGAATCCAGCCCAGTCTTCCACACTCCATGAAGAGTCCCAACGTGTCATCCACTGCTTGCAAAGCGACAAGCTCCACCAGGAAAGGACCTCAAAATAGCCAAAAAGTGTAAAGCATTCAGAAACTAAAGACAGCTTACAGTACGAAAACACACAGCAGTGCTCTCATCAAGCAGAGTTGGATTCTCACTTTTGTTTTTGCAGACACACCCCCCTTTGCACACAGCTCCAAACATACACACACACAGACGATTCCAAACACGCAGACGCACACTCCCTTGAAGAGTTGGTGAAAGCCACGGTACCAAACCTGTAGCTGGAGCTCTGTGATGTTCTACATGTCTGATCCGTCCAGAGAAAAGCCAGCTGAGAGAGAAGGACTTGCAACTTCTAATTTGCAATCGGCGTTCTGCCTCGAGCAGGCACGCTGCCGCGTCTGTGGGACCGCCTGTCTTCTGTTGCAGAAACACCCTCCGTACTCCCTCCCTCCCTCCCACACACACACACCTGGTGTGCTGCCAGGTCTCACAGAAATATGGCTGACGACGTGCAGCGGGGCCCATGGCAGGCCGTACACCGCAGGTGCCTGTGGAAGGGTTGAGTGTGGTGTACGGTGCAGTTCAGAAGTGTCCTTCATGACTGAATACATGCATACTGATCCAGAGGCCTTCTCTGCACCCATGAGGTTGACATTTGGACAGAACATCAGGAGCTGGTTTCACGGCGGTGGCTAACAGCTCTGTGGGCCAAAGGAAATGTGTTTTGAGTTGTATCATGAATCATTAACTGAATGACACTAAATAAATTAAAAAAACTGAATGTATAAATCTACATGTATTCCTCCCATCAAGCATAATGGAAACATTATTTAATTTGAGCTGCTCTAGCACTTGCTTGAAGAAGGAGGGTCATGGAATCTGTGTTCTAAGTTTTTAAATTAGTCAATGGATCTTCCTTTGTTTCTTATTTTGCTGATCCCTTATTTGGTAAGAAATCATTCTAAACTCTGAATGTCCAGGGGTCTCATTTATAAACGGTGCGTACGCACAAAAGAATGCGTACGCCTCGTTCTACGCAAGCTTCGGTATTTATAAAACGTTAACTTGACGGTGAAATGTGCGCACCTCCACGCAAGCTCTGACCCATGCGTACGCAAGTTTTTGAGGAAAAGGGGAATTAGCGACACAGGTGGTGAACTGAAGTCAGACTGAAGAAATGTAGAGTGAGAAGAACGATTATGTTTTATCATCGCCTTCACGAGTTTAATTTCAACCCGTATCATGCGTTAAATCTATGTAATCAGAATGATTAAAGTCAACTGCGTTATTCCGAAATGAAAATTCTAAATGCTCTATAGGCTATTTAATCCCGTCACTCCATCATACGGTTGGAGTATGATGTCAATTAAATCCCAAGTGTGGAAAACCAAGCCACATACTCATCAGCACAATCGATATATTATTGTCCGTTCCTCTACATGCTCTTCATGACAAATCAGGCTTATAGGTCATTATAAAAGAACATTTTACGTGGGTGATTACAAACTGATCGCTTTGCATCGACCTGTAATTAGCGATCTTCAGTATACCATAACATTTTAGCAATACATGATAAACATGTGCGTGAGGAAAATATGTACTTTTATGTCGGACCACTTTTTTATTTTAAATGTTGAATATCATAAAGATGGTTGATGCACAGACGTTAATTTTGCCTGGACAAACGAATCAAAGTACTTTAATTCGTCTGTTTTCTGTGCAGATCGCATTCATGGCGTCGTTTGCATTGACCATTTATGGTTAAAAAGGGGCGTGTACTGGGCGGAACGTGAAACAGATTTTGCTGCGCACACTTGTAGGCAGTCTGAGATTTATAAAGCAAAGATTGCGTGCAGGTGTGCGTACGCAGGGTTTTATAAATCTGAATATTTTTGGCGTACGCAAATACTGGCTTTTGGGCGTACGTACAATGTAGTACGGATCCTACGCACAGTTTTATAAATGAGACCCCAGGCCTGCTTCATGTGGTTTGTCTAGAATTGCCATAGAGGCAAACGATTTCTCCCTTGAAGGCGGGTGCGGTTGAGGTTTAAAACCTATTGGCTCTGCCCAGTGCCACTCCTGATCTGCCTTAACTAATCGCTAACGTTTGGTCGTTACATTTTTCATGCGCCGGGGTCCTGCCGGAAACCACGTTACGTTTCTTCCCGACATCCTATAACATAGACGGAGCATCGAATGCTACTGCCTACTGGCGCTGACGAGAAATGCGGCGGCAATGTTCCACTCACTGCAATGCGTTTGGATGGAGCAATGAACTGTCACCACATTTAATTAATCATACCTCCCTGAATACCACTTATTTTCACACATTAACTCATTTAAACACTGTAAATGGTCAGTCTGCATTAACCCTGGCTTCTTTTGATTAGGTATTCACAGATTATCTGTGGATACCTATTGTTATTGCCCTGGATGGGTATTATTATTCTAATTCAGAATTTTGACGGCCTATATCTCCGAAACGCACGGGTGAAAAGTTTTCAAATTGGGGGGATCAGTAGTCAGCCTGGACATATTACAGCGCCTGTAGGGGGCGCTGTAATATCCAGTCAACTTTGAAACATCAGCCCCGCCCCCCTGATTGACGAAGATTTCTGAAATTTGGTGTACATTATTTTACAGTACCATAATGTCTGCCTGGAATAATTTTTCTGTACAGTGATACAGCATGGTACAGTGAAAATAAAAAATGGCCGACTTATAAGGAAGTGACAAAAATTCAAAATTGACCTAGAGCTATGAAACTCATATCGAGTGTTTGCATATGGACTCTGAACAAGTGTGCACAATTTCGTTAGAATTGGTAAATAAATGACGTCACAGGGTCACTTTAAACATTTCAATCAATCACCATTGCTTTTCAGAATGAGCCAGAGCTATGACACATATATCGCGTGTGGGCACATACACTCTGAACATGTCTGCAACATTTAGTTTCAATTTGGTCAATAAATGACATCATAAGGTCAATTTCAATTGATGCTGAGCTAACCGCCAATTCACAAAAACGACCACAAGTCTGCTTAAAAACGTTGCCCGAACTTCAAACTTGGCACAAACATAGAGGGTCCCTCCCTCAACGTCTGTGCAGTTCTGTGCAATCACGTGTGTATGCGTGTGTGTGTGTGTGTGTCCAGGCAGCACATTTAGATGGCAGTGCGTGTGGTGGGCGTTGCGTGTAGTAGGTGTGATAGGCGGTGCGAGGGGCACTAGGTGTCTGTCTTAATGAATGTGTGACTGTATGTGTCTGTGTGTTTGTCTATGCTTGTCTGTGTGTTCCTATGTGTGTGTGTAAGCCTGTGTGTGCATGTGTCTATGCTATGTGTGTGTGTGTGCATACACCTGCCTCCGTGTGTGTGTGTGTGTGTTTGGGCGGTGCTTTTAGTGGGTGGTGCGTGTGGTAGGCGGTGTATAAGTTATATTTGAATTTCACTCCTTCAGGTCTGATCATTTTCCTGTATCGATCCATCCACAAATAAACCTTCCATCAGCAGATTTGTATTATGATGCATTCTCATTTTAGTCAAACGATGAATAAGTCATTCAAGTATAGGGTGATCAGACGTCCCGGTTTGACCGGCACAGTCCCGATTTTGAGTCTTGTGTCCCAAGTACCAGTTCTTTAGTACCGGTTTTTACGATGCAATGACACTGCCGTGGAGCACCGCAGCGCCGGCAGTCTACATTATCTTAATATATCACAATAAAGTTCAAGTATACAGCGAGTTTTCATGCTTGTTGTGTGTGTCTGCAAACATGCTGTCGGCTTGTCCATGAGTCCATGAGGATATTCTACACATCTAGGCTATATATATGTATAGTATAGCCTAATCAAATATTGTTTCTTTAACTTCAAAATAGCTGACCGGATTATGTTCCCATTTGATGTCGGACGTCTGGTCACTTATAGTATATCAGAATATTCTATTACTGTTAAGCCAACTATGAATAATAAAACACGCCAAGCCATAGCTACACGTATCACAAAAACGTGTGAACATCTGTGATATTCAGTGAGGTATGATTAATTAAATGCGCTGACAGTTCATTGCTCCATCTAAACGTGGATTCCCAAACATAGACGTGGACCGTCTATGTTATAGGATGTCTGGTATTCGTTTGACTACAACTGAAACTGGCGCACGACCTGGTACGTCACTGTTCTCAGGCCGTGCCTCCTGTTCACTGATTGGACAGGCGGATTTGTATTTTTTAAGTATCAGTTTAATAAACAGATCTTTCAACAGATTTGTAAATGTGCAATCTTAAACTGAAATCAAAATACACAAACATTAGTATTATCAAAAATAACATTAAAAAATAAAAAATAAATAATGATAGTGCCTCTGTATTCCAAACAAACGATCACAAACATATTAAATAAATAATTTGCAACTGTGCAAATGCGTATTAAGTTAGCAATTTCCAATTACAAAATAAAACCAAAATAGACAAGCATATTATTATTATTATTATTTATTATTATTTTTAATTATAATTTTTTTTTTTCGATAGGGGGCCCCCTGGCGGTCAGGAGGCCCCAAGCGCCCGCTTGTATCGCTTATGCCTCGGGCCGGGCCTGGGCAGATTTGAGGGAAAAGAAATCATTCGAACAAACATTACAGCCAAACCGTAAGTACTGAAGAGAAAAATTGAACGGAAGTATGTAGGTGGGCGGTGCCAGGCTATTCCAACACACAGATAGGAAGTAAATATTCATACATGGGTCATTCCGTGTCATTTCATCACATTTCTGGAAATCTTCCCACCTGACCATCACCATCATGACCATCAAAATCATTGAATAAAGGGTAGTTTAGACAGTTTTTGGCATCATACTCTGAAAAGCCATTTTTAAACAGCAATATCTAGAAAACCATCTCACCTGTAGCCTTCAACATTTCTACAGTATATATATGTTACTAATAGCCTCCAGACATGTAATGTCAGGGATGCAGCTCAAGTATAACCTAATATGGAAGGTACTTAAATGTTGCCTTGTCGAAATGAAATAGCAAATTTGAAGAGTGGCTGGGCTACCAGTTTTGCAGATAAGACTTTCTACAAAATATGGTTTATCTTGGATGAAGATATTAAGGCTCAAAAATAGAAGTAAACACATCTATGCCCAACTTTAGAGCCATATTCCAAAAAACTGACAACAGGTATCAGTTTCAAACTTACTTTTTGTGAAAGATCACATTCTTGTTATATTCATATAAAAATATAGGATGTTTTTTTTTCCTTATTATGTCGCAATGAATTGTCATAATAGCTTACTAGTAAATGTCACAGCAGTGCAATTCAATTGTGTTTTTTACCATTTAGCACTTAGCATTTACCAAAGACTTACATGTGACTAAATACTACTGATAAATGTAGCCTTACGAAAACATTAAAATATACCAGTTATAGTTACACAGGCAATAAGTCCTTGAATGTGAGTTGAACATGCTGAAAGCATCTTTTAATGTCTTAAATCATGAACACACATATGAAATAGCATAATATTGAAGACTTCACATTTTGTCATGGTTTAAGTAGATTAAATCATAGATTACACAACCAAATCCAATAATAATCTTAATTTCAGCATAAAGATTTTACATTACAGTTGTAATGTGAATTCTTCATGCTCAAATTAAGATTCTTATTAGATTATTATCAAATAATAAACTTCATTCGTATGGCTAAATTTATCAGTAGCATTTAGTCACATAAGTCTTTGGTAAATGCTAAAGGGTAAAAAACACAATTGAATTGCCCTGCTGTGATGTTTACTAGTAGGCTATTTGGTACATGCAGTACCAAAAACGTCCACAGAAACCCCTCCAATATCAGGAATTAAAAAAATCACTGCGACATAATGAGGCAAAACACCCTCCCAATTTTTTTATATGATCTTAAAAAGAATGTGATCTGTCCAAAAAGTTTGAAACTGATACCTGTTGTCAGTTTTTTGGAATATGGCTCTGAGGTTGGGCATAGATGTTTTTCCATTTTTGAGCCTTAATATCTGTGAAACTAATTATCCAAGAGAAACCTTATTTTTAGAATGTTAAGCTAATACCAGAGATAGAGGCATACGTGATAGAAGTCTTATCTGCAAAACTGGGAGCTCTTCAAATGTGCCATTTAATTTCGACAAGGCAAAGTTTAAGTACCTACCATACTAGGTTATACTTGAACTACACCCCTGACATTACATGTCTGGAGGCTATTAGTAACAGATATATACTGTACATAAATTTGAAGGCCACAGGTGAGATAGTTTTCCAGATATTGCTGTTTAAAAATGGCTTTTCAGAGTATGATGCCAAAAACCGTTTAAACTACTATTCATTGATTTTTCTTGAGAAAACTATTGACAGTAGGCCTACTATTTTGGATTTTTTTCCCATTAACAATTGCATCTTTCTTCTAGAATTTTTACAGACATTCTGAGATGATCAGGTGGGAGGCATTTGATGAAATGACACGGAATGACCCACTATTCTTACACTATCAGTAAAAAAACCCTAAACACTAAACACTCTCGCTCCATTACGGTGCTGCAGCTTAAAGGGCACCAGTCAGTGACGTGATTATGCACATTTGTTTTAATTCAAAATTGTAGTTAAAAAAACAAAACACTTTAAATCTTGAAAAATAAATAATAGACCTACATTTTTTATGTTACTGCAAACAAATATTTTTAAGCATGGCCAGCTCTGCCACCCCTGACCGCCGATTGAGAGTAATAGTAATATAATCAGCACAAGCATTGAAATGTAGGCTAGTGTAACAAATGAATGAATCTTATAGATGCTGTGCAAGAAGAGGTTTACAATAACAAAGCAAAATGCTCCGTCAGTGGTGTGGTCTCACACATTGACTTGCTTGGTCTAGTAACTTTACACCAGGGCTAGTAACTTTTGAAAGTTACTAGCCCTGTGGTCTAGATGCTATTTTGGTTGAATTGTAGTCACTGATATATATATATATATATATCACAGATATCGTGATGTATCAAGGATGACATTCCCTACAATCCATTATCGCAGAATCGCCGTATCGTGATATTATTGTGATCGTGGGCAAAATACCGTGATAGTATCGTATCGCGAGTTACCTGGTGATACCCAGCCCTAAGATAAAACAGAGCAAACGTGATCCTTATTTTTCCCCAGACACTTTATCCAATAGACTAAAAGGCCAATCTAATAGTAAAAGGAATCTAACAATAAATCATGTGGTCTAATAATAGTCCAGGCGGTGGAGCCAGGAACACTGCCTTCATTGCTGCAAAGAATTGAAGTACTGCTAAGGCACATTCACATTATTATAATCGTTTTGAGACTAATCATATCTGAGATAGCAACTGTGCCCTACACGCAAACAAAGCCATCGTTATATAAAATCATTCACATGAGTCACAGGGCATAGGCCAACATGACAGGCAGACTTAGGACAGTGGAGGACAGAATCAGGCTTACCAGCTGACAGCGGGGTCAGGTTCACTAATGCTTCAATGTCCTGGTTCAGACATACAGCTATGGTTTGTCCTGATTCAGACATACCACTATGGTTTGTCCTGGTGTATACATACAGCTAAGGTTTGTCCTGGTTCAGACATACAGCTATGGTTTGTCCTGGTTCAGACATACAGCTATAGTTTGTCCTGGTGTATACATACAGCTATGGTTCAGACATACAGCTATGGTTTGTCCTGGTTCAGACATACAGCTATGGTTTGTCCTGGTTCAGACATACAGCTATGGTTTGTCCTGGTGTATACATATTACAGCTATGGTTTGTCCTGGTGTATACATACAGCTATGGTTCAGACATACAGCTATGGTTTGTCCTGGTACAGATATACAGCTATGGTTTGTCCTGATGTATACGTACAGCTATGGTACGTCCTGGTGTATGCATACAGCTATGGTTTGTCCTGGTTCAGACATACCGCTATGATTTGTCCTGGTGTATATAGCTATGGTTTGTCCTGGTTCAGACATACAGCTACGGTTTGTCCTGGTTAAGACATACAGCTATGGTTTGTCCTGGTTTATACATACAGCTATGGTTTGTCCTGGTAAATATACAGCTATGATTTGGTCAGGTTCACCAATGCTTCAATGTCCTGGTTCAGACATACAGCTATGGTGTATACAGCTATGGTTTGTTTGGTTAAAACGCCAAATTACAGCAAGGGGCAACAAAGTTGCCATTAATACTAATTCATTCCATCAATACTTAGGGCTAGGGTAGGATGACCAGACGTCCCGGTTTGACCGGGACAGTCCCGATTTTGAGTCTCGAGTCCCGAGTCCCGACAAGACCAGTCCGGGACGCTATAGTGTCTCAGTTTTAGTGTCCCGGGTCCCGACAGTCCCGATTTTGGGTCTCGTGTCCCGAGTCCCGACAAGACCAGTCCGGGACGCTATAGTGTCCCGGTTTTAGTGTCCCGGGTCTCGACAGTCCCGATTTTGAGTCTCGTGTCCAGAGTCCCGACAAGACAAGTTTGGGACCACGATGCAATGACACTACAGCTAGTTTTAGTGTGTCTGCAAACATGCTTTCGGCTTGTCCATGAGCCCCCCCCCCCCCAATCGCGCTTCGATGGTCGTCATCATTTGATAATGCAAAAGCAACGTCCAACTTGCTTTGTGTAATTTAGGGGATTCAATTCAAATAAACCCTATGTAACATTGCGCTTGCTGTAAGGGAGCGTCAGTGGCGTGGTGGATTAGTATGTGACCAGAGCGCCTGCCACCGGGGTTCAAATCTTGCCTGTCCATCATCATGCCTTTTGCAAGTTAGGAATAAGCACACAAATATAATTCAATGTGGTAAGTTTAAAGAATCAATTTGAATAATTTCAGGTGAATGTAGCCTATGATTTGCAATAGGCTAGGCTCTAAGCTTAAATGATGTCGATTACCTGTAGCAAATACTTTAATACGTTTTCTGTTAGTTTTATATGGATCTTTACGATACAAACATTATGAACAAACAAGCAAAGTCATTAATACAGAAAATACATTAATCAAGAGCAGAGCCAGGGGAAGTTTCAAATAAATAAATTAAAACTCGATGTGATGTAATTGTAATTGTGTGGGCTGCTTTTGTATTTTACTTTTTAATACCGGTTAGGATAAAACACGTGATCTTTCTTGTTAAAGCCATTTGTTTAGTTTCTTCAAAATAATAAATTCATCCAGTGTTATTGTATGTATAGTATGAGCTAACTGTGTTAAAAGAAATTGTAGCACTCTAAGGAAGATAAGGCATCAAAGTTGATTTAAACTCAAACTGTACAGGCACACTGATATACTGCACACCATAAAGAGATAATGTAAATTGTGCATTATGTAAACAACACTGGTCCAGCAACACACGTATATCCCGCAGTTTTGACATCTCCAGCTTCAGTTACCAGCACCCAAGCATTATGACACGCATTGTTCAAACTCTGGCTAGGCTCTATATTTGCTTTCAGATAAACAAAACAGATCATGTTTGTATGACATGACACAACCGACTTTGTTGCTGTGCAGATATTGAAATGCCTCGGTGGCTTTCAGATTGTCCATTGCTTTTCCATATATTGCCATGGATTGCACGAAGTAGGAGCAAATCTTGCTGTACGTTATGCTGGGCCACGTCGTCATGTTATCCTCCCAGTTCTGCACTGAATTTGGGTGGGGGAGAGTAACGCCATCTCCAGTCAAAGTAGCAGAACCGTGTTCCCAAGCTTCCATCGAAATCGCTGTGTTTACACCGGCAGACACTGCGCAAACCACTTCCGGCGGAAATGAAGTGCATCTGTAGGGTAATGGCACTGCCCGTGTTTTGGCGCGTAAACTTGTCCATAAGACAGGAAATGAGCTGACCGCATAGACACAGAGACAAGTAAACATAGAAAGACATAGGCTGACCCACAGTCATACACTCAAATCCCTCCCTGCGCATACTCTCGCTCACCCATAGTAGTACTCATTCACACACAACCAGTCCCCCTCCCCTTCCCACACTCCAATAACCCAAAAATCAACATGGCCTGCTACTGTATACTAGTCTTTCTTCCACAACACCCAGTTCAAAAACAAGCACAGCATTTCAAACACCAAACTCTGTTACAATATTGCACATATAGTTAATTCAAAAAGTGTCCAATTGTTCATATTGTTCACACACACACACAAAAAACCTTGTCATAGGTCGTCCCCTGGACTTCATCTCCTTCTGGAGACGCAGCACCAAGTCCATGCGTGACCCCCGAAGATCTATGCCTCTGCCCAGAATCCATCTGATGATGATGAAGGGATTTTATCGTGTGCTTAAATGGGACATTTAAATATGCAACATTTTGCATATTTGCAAATGATTGAGCAAGTCCCTACCTTGAGCTTAAGAATCTCGTCAGTAAGCCTCTCCTCAGTGATGTTGAATTCCTCACCAGTTGGACGATGAGCAGGCATTACCTTACAGTACTCTGTGTTAAGTACATCATCAGAGGCCCTTGTGTGCGGGCCAACCCATGGAGCCCAGTTGTGGAATGAGGGGGGCACCACAAACGGGTTTGACCCCACGGAGTACGCAGGCGCACGTTGGCAGCCGCTTCCGCGTTGGCAGACGCTCCAGATAAGTTTTTTTAACTGAATTGCATCTTTATCTTTTTAACCTTATCGTGTTTTTTGTGTCTCTTCTTTATATGGATGATTTTTTTTAGAGATACTGTTCCCACTGCATACGTGATCCATAGCCTTTCTTGCCCACGGTCATTTTCTATTTTTGCATTTTTGGGCATTCTTAATGTTTCCCTTTCCGGACTTTACGCCTCTATTCGCTGTGTCCTCTCCTCTCGATATGCTGAGATATACATTCACTCAACTTATGCGCGTTAGACAAGCTATGCCTGCAGGTTTTACCAACTCGCTTAACGAGAAGGCGTTGCAACAATGTTACGAGGCTGGCAGTTACCGGAGACCTCACGCTCACAGATATATACACAGAAGCTCGCTCTGGCGCCCCTGTGCTACAGATAACACGGTCATTTGTTCTATCTGCACAAAGAAGCGTGACAGTAGAAAGCATTCATGCAAACACACACAGCGTGGCATAACACCAGCCTTTCTGCGTTCCATTCCAGCTATCACCCGCTCCCCTCCTGCAATGAAACTAATCAAACTGGGCCTTTTTAATGCCAGATCCATTAATAATAAATCACTACTACTTGGCCAAACCATTTCCGACATGAATTTGGATTTTCTCTGTCTCACTGAAATTTTCCAGAAACCAAATGAATACCTGTCTCTAAACCAATGTGCTCCCCCTGGTTATAGCTACCTTGCCTGCCCTCGCACTACTGGAACAGGAGGAGGAATTGCAGTTATATATAATACTGTTTGCAGTGTGAAAATCACAGATATACCACCACTCACTTCCTTTGAATGCATGGCGTTTATCCTCTGGCCATATTTCAGTCATGGTAGTGCTGATCTATCGCCCTCCTCCCATGCCAAATAGTGCTTTTTTTGCTGAGCTCTCTGAGCTCCTGACCCTTTTGAGCTCAACCTGTCCTGCCATGGTTGTCCTTGGTGATCTAAACATCCATGTTGACCGTCCCGAATGCAGTTCCTCTGCCAGTCTGGCCTCTCTGCTTGAGAACTTTGGCCTCAAGCAGCACATTGACTTTGCTACCCACAATAAAGGACATACGCTTGACCTCATATGCACTGCTGGGGTAGAGCCCTCTGGCATTGAGGGCACTGTCTCTGGGCTAAGTGACCACATCCACCTGTGACCTGGAAATGCCCCGCCCCTCCACCCCTATAAAACGCACAATATGTTTCAGGAATCTGAAATCTGTGGACACAACCCTGCTCTCTAGTACCATGACAAACCTCCCCACCACCGACTCTGTTGCCACCTTCAATTCATACCTGGTCTCTGTCTTAGATGAAGTAGCCCCTTTAAAGGAACGCACAGTGTCCTTTTTTAAATCATCTCCATGGTTTAATGAAGAGCTCCGCTTACTCAAGATAAAAGGCAGAAAACTTGAACGCCAGTACAAGAACACCGGTCTAACAGTCCATGTCCAGATGTTTGAGCAGCATCAAAAGGATTACAAAACAGATTTAATCACTGCCCAATCTTCCTACTACTCAACTCTCATAAATAGTAGTAGGGACTCACAAGTCCTGTTCTCTACAGTGAACCGGTTCCTCCGATCTGCCAACACTGCTGTTACCTCCTCCACTGAGCAGTGCAACATCTTCCTCCATTATTTTCAGGACAAAATTGACTCCATTAATAACTCAATTCTCTCCATGCCACCCACTGCTGTGGAGCTGCCATCGCCTGTCGTTCCAGTCACTGGTCTCTCCAACTTTGCTCCTACCAACACAGCTGCTGTGACAGAACTGGCCAACCAGATGAGGAACACCACCTGCTCTCTTGACCATCTCCCAACACCTCTGGTCAAGATCTGCCTACCTGCATTGGTGCCTTCCATCACAGCCATCATCAA
>JAOPJJ010021090.1:0-15591 GCA_027122795.1 Enchelyopus cimbrius
CCCCCCCCCCCCCCCCCCCCCCCCCCCCCCCCCCCCCCCCCCCCCCCCCCCCCCCCCCCCCCCCCCCCCCCACATCCCCAGAGGTGCTAGACCATGGTGCTTGGAGCCCATTCTAAGTGGCTTGGTCTGGACCAGGTCCCAGGTCGTTAACACCCCAGATGAGAGCCGTCTGTGTGTGTGTGTGTGCCACTAAGTCTATCCAGTCTCTCGAGGGGACCAGGGAGGGTTCTGCCTGTACGGATCTATTGATGTATTAACATCTCGCAGAAGAACCAGACCAGCTTCCAGCTTCAAGTCCCTGGACCTCTTGAGGGGTGAACGAGTCGTGAACGAGACACCGGAACCACAGCAGGACCACGATGCAACCGAGGGGGAAGCATATTGGACGAGACAGTAGATGATGTCACAGGAGGAAAGGAGCGAGGAAAAGAAAGGCGGCGACGTGGGAGACCCCATCAGTATCCCACAGCAACTCATGCGTGTCCCCCCCCCCCCCGCCCCTTCTCCCTTCTCCCCCTAGGCAGAGTTTCCAGTCAGAGAAGATAAGCGGAGACGATGGAAACAGAGATGGGCAGCAGACCTATTGGTCGACATTTGACCCGACATTGCTCTGTACATTCCGTAGTAAAATCAGGGTCATGAGCTCAGCGCTAAACAGGGCGCTGATCCAATCGGACCACAGATTCGTCGTTGGCCTTAAAAGGTTGGCTATAACCAAACCCAAAGTATGGAAGGAGTGAGTAACTCTGTCGTTTGGGATGACGACCGGTGACTCATCTGACAGAGTGACTAAACCACACCGACCAGGAGGTGGAAACCTCCCCACTCACCAGGGGGGTATTGCCCATTGAAAGGAGTGGAAGAAGGGGGGTGGGGGGGGGCTGTCCCCAGCTACGCAAATCACCTGGGATACGGAAACACACACACACGCAACCACACAACTTAACAACAAAGCAATTTGTGTGCTTGCTCACGCTGAGACAGCGAGAGCGAGAGCGAGAGAGAGAGAGAGAGAGAGAGAGAGAGGGAGAGGGAGAGAGAGAGCGAGGGAGAGAGAGGGAGAGGGAGAGGGAGAGGGAGGGAGAGAGAGAGAGGGAGAGAGAGAGAGCGAGAGAGAGAGAGAATGAGCCAGCTTCGTACAGACAGCCAAAAATGGGACAACGGGGGGGTGGGGAAGCCAACACATTGCTCAACATCATCAGGTCTCTTATTAAAACTAGCAACATGTGTGTTTCATCAGGCACTGCCTACCGTGCCTGCCAGGCCATTGCTGCATGGAGATACAGCTCTCTCTCTCTCTCTCTCAAGCTAACGCTTATACACGACCACAACGCTAAACACGCGGCTAACGCTAATACAGGGCTAATGCGATTGCTACTCCACACAGCTAAAATGGCGATGTAGTTGCCGGACACGTTACAGCGTCCCAGAGGTGGCCAACGGGCAAACAATTTGGCTACTTTTGGTTTGCAGAAAAAAACATTCTGAGATGTTCGCCTCAGCTGCATCATCACTCCAGTTGCAGGCCTTGAATTATTGTTCAATAAGGGGAAATCCTGAATGGTTTACTCTGCTTATACCTCAGTTACCAACAATGATATGATTTTAGTAACGTTCAGCGATGCCAATATTGGGCTTTTAATCAGGGTGGGGAGCGGTTTCTCAACCCCAAGGTTGCTTAAGAATGTTAATATCATTACGATAAAAAATAATTTGTACGATGAAGAAATGTTATTGCCATTTTATCATCAGTAGAGTCATCTGCCTATTAAACCACTGAACGTTCAACAAAGCTGTAGTGCTGAACCACAAGGGAAACATTTCCCCAAGTGTTTTGGTACAAGGATGAATCACTGTAGGCGTAGTGGACATAAATCATAAATGTTGGTATATGAGTGGCAGAAGAAGACTCCCATCTGTGTTGCCTTTGGCTGGCCTAGACGCCCGACTGACAAGCATATAAGCATTTTCTCATGGAGTCCAAAGGGGGATGATGGAACTTCCAATTCAGAAAGCGCAGGGCCAGCCCTAGATTTTCAGAAAAAGAGTCAAATCTACAGACTAGATGTATAGTGTCTGGTCCAGTGGTTACGTTTCTGGGTTCAAATGGAAATGTCTGCAGTCTACCTCTAGGTGTCCATGAGAAAGATGCCCCCCCGCCCCCTCCTTAATTAATTGTAAAGATACATTCACAGTTCTTGTAAATGACAAAACAGTAGTCAATTTGACTACTGGCGACCGAGTGGATTTTTTTACCAGTGACACCCGTGGTAGCGCCTCTCAGGAGGTCTTCAGACACACCGGACGCCTGATCCTGGAAGTCCTGGAGGGTTCCTCTCAGCTGGGCAATGTCCCGTCCCTGAGATCGCAGGGTCCCGTTGAGCTGTCCGACACATGTCCACAAGCCACTCACGTGTTTATCCAGACCCTCCTTGATCCGCTGCAGGCTGCCAGAGATCGGGTCTAGCTTGTCGCACACCTTCTGGAGACTCTCGATGCGATCCTCCATGCCCGCCACCTCCCGGCCCACGTTTTGGGTTGTGACCCGGCAGACATCGGCCTCCGCCCTTACCTCTCGGTGTAGCTCTTCCAGCCCCACCCGGATCTCCAGCTGCTCATTGGCCAGCCCTCTGCTGGCCTTGGTGCAAGTGGCATTTAGGTCCTGAAGCTGCTGGGAGTGCTCCAGAACAGACCGGTCCACATTTGACATAGAGCCCTCCAACCTCTCCAGCCGGGCTCGCAGGGAACCCAGTTCACTCCACGTGTCCTCCGGGCTGCTCCTGCTGCCATTGGATAGATGTCTCAGAGCCCCCTGCTCCTTGGAATCTGTTTGGCTGTTAAGAATATTTTCAGTAGCGTCCACTTCATTTCTGGAGCTAATAGTATGTTCAAGTTCCGGTTCAGTGCTTTCTACGGCTGCTGTGTTGGACTTGTTGCACTCTTTTGAGCACAACCGTTCTATTGCATCGATTCTCACCTCCAACATGTGAAGGTTGTTTCGTTGAGAGTTCATCTTGCTCTGAAGAGCGTCAAATTCTTGTGCTTCTTCAATCCCAGCTTGGGAGTTAGAAAGTCCTTCTTCCTTCTCCTCCAGAGAGAAGATTCTGTTCTCCAGAGCTGTCATCCTGTCATCTTCCAATTTTCTTCTTAGATCTTCACTTCCCTGGTCCTCCTGCTTTCCTCTGGCAAACTTCTGCTCCCATAAGATGCGGTGAACATCCACCTTCTTCTCAGTGAAGTTCAGACGGTGCTCGACGTTCTCCAACCGGGCCAAAAGCTCCTCAGAGGCCTGGGTTACTCTCACAGAAACATCTGCCTCAACCTTTCTGCCCTCCAACTCTTCCACCTTGATCCTGATGTCCAGGATATCCTGCCGGAGGTCCGACTCCTTGGAGTCCATGAGCTCCATCAGGCCGAGGTAGCTTGTCTCCTGCCCCTCGCACCCTTCCTTGACCGACATGATCTTGTAGTCGCAGGAGCTCTTGAGGTCCGCCATCTTTATCTCCATGCCCTCCATCAGCTCGTCCCTCAGAGCTCCGAGCTTCTTGTCTACATAGGCTCGCAGGGTCGCTTCTACGTCCGCCGCAGAGGAAGAAGAAGACGAAGAGGATATGGGATGAGCGGCCGGGGAATCCTGCGAGACCTCCATCAGCAGACGTAGCTGTTCGTTGTGGTAGTCCACCCGCTCCTGGAGCTCACCAAGCGCGTTGCACTTGGTCTCCAGTGTGTCCACCACGCGGTTGATCCTGCCCAGCACCTCGTCCTCCTGCAGTTGACCGTGCTCCAGGGAGAGACCCTGCAGCTGGAACATCTCAGTGTCTCCTCCGCGGGCGCTGGCCGGCTGGTGCAGGTCATGGAGCAGTGTCATCACCATCTTGCTGGCGTCCTCCTGGAGGTCCAGGCGCAGACCGGAGCTCAGGTCTGTCACGGTCCCCTGCATGTCCAGCACCATCTGGGACAGTCGCTGGATATCTGCATCCATGCGCTGCAGCGTGGAGGCGCTGCCCTGGGCGCCCTGACCCCCGTGGGGCCCAGCCTGCAACCTCCAAGGGTAGTGCTGGTCCACCTCCGCCTGATGCTGGTCTGGGACCACTGGGAATGATAGAGACAGGGAGGAATTGTACAACATTCTCCAAATATCTTCATATATATATTTATACTTTATCTATGTATATCCAATATGCAGAGCTCTACGCTGACATTTTATTCGTAGACTCGCTGTGTTTCACCCGGCATCACGTTTCAGATTCGGGTTCCCCGTTAGGAGCCTGCCATTGCCGACAGGGCAGCCCTACAAAATGTCCAGCCACCCGCGGTGCTTTGATGTTTGATACATTGTAATACATTTTGCGAGTCATGGTCTGCGCCAGTGCGCTGCTCTCCTCATTGAGTGGGCTGCCTTAGGAGAAGTCACTCGCACACGTGCTTCTGTTTTGTTTTCCATAATTGTTAAATTTGAAATATTTTATTTGTTTTCTATTTGTTTAGGTTTCTTATGATCGTTGTAAGGCGGGAAGTGTGTATTGGCTAGGGTGTGTGGCTCCCTGTCCTAAGGATCTGGGTTCGATCCCAGATGTGCACAGTCCATGAGCCAGATGCCCACTAACTTATACGGGCCCCTCAATGACAACCTTCAGTGTGTAAAAGTTCCTTATAAATGACCCAACATCTATAGTAAGTTATAATCATGCATTATATGACCAGATCTGCTACCAGGGGCTCGGTGGGGGGCGGGCGGTGGTTGTCTTGGAGCGCCAGCCTTCAGTTCCTTGCAGTCGTAACCCTGGTAACCCGGACAACACCTCCACTCCAGTTCTGTCAGCACCTTATAGCCGATCTTGTAGGTCGGCCGGAAGTGTCTCTGCTGGCTGAACACCAAAACAGATTGCGTGACGGTGAATAATCCTAGTTATATAAAAGCATTTATAGTACAATACAGTATTCTGATATGTATACCTTAATGATTGATATTGTAATAGTTGTTGAAGTTTCGATTGGATGTTAAAGAAGTTATGAGTGCTAATTTACTTGTAATACTCATATACGTTACGGATCAAAATCGAATTGGGCGGAAGTATCACCAGGCTAATTCAAAAGCTGCCTTCTCGCTAAATTAATACTCCACGCCACCTTGAGTTCATGCCATTTGCAGTTAAAGGAATATTCCGGTATTTTACACTTTAAGGCTTATTTCCAGCTTGTTTATGATTAAATAGATCGGTTCAGGTGTTTGGAGTGTTTGGAGACGTTTAGCTTTTTTTTAATCCCCAATGTACAGGACCGATAACGGTCATTAAACGTTCGTTTGCAAAGCTGTGAAACTCACCGAGTGGTCACTAGTGTTCATTGCTTTTAGACAACAAAAAAATCAGAGCAAAGTATGCTTTCCAGCAGGCTGTACGAGTCATTTTGTTGTAGCCAGGCCACTGGAAGTAACCGGAAAATAGATGCTGCTTACATTCTGAAAAAGAGTAACGATCATCCAACTTATGCTGGAAAGATAACTTTGCTCAGATTTTTTTGGTCGAACATCAACGAACACCAGTAACCAGTCGGTGAGTTTCACAGCTTTGCAAACGAACTGACCGTTATCGGTCTTTAGGGCCGACGAGAGTCGGTCCTATTTCCTCTACAGTACCTGTACAGTGGGGCTACACAAAAAGCTAAACTTCTCCAAACGCAGCATTTCGGCGAAATGAACACCTGAACCGATCTATTTCATCATAAACAAACTGGAAATCAGGCTTAAAGTGTAAAATAACGGAATACTCCTTTAAACCATTTTCTCTTCTCATGAAATAAAACATTCAATTCAAATCGTTTTTTAAGTCCACATCTCTTATCTTGACAGACAAAATAACAT
The DNA here is from genome assembly GCA_027122795.1 of Enchelyopus cimbrius. Classification (NCBI taxonomy): domain Eukaryota; kingdom Metazoa; phylum Chordata; class Actinopteri; order Gadiformes; family Gaidropsaridae; genus Enchelyopus; species Enchelyopus cimbrius. The sequence continues at coordinate 5,864 of JAOPJJ010021090.1, forward strand.
GACCTTTATTTAAAAAATCTCGGATATCTAACTAACCCTAAAAGTTAAAATTAATCCTAGAGGGAACCGTCACTCACACGAGCTGTGGGGCGCAGTACGGTTGCTCCAGCGGGCACGGCGCGATCTCCGGCTGCACGAAGCGCTCCGTGCCGTCCAGCACCGCGCAGCTCACGTTCTTGTGCACCACATACGCACACCAGTTTCTAGAGGGGAAACGGTCGTTATTGTGTACCACGCTTTGAATAATGATGTAAAAGGAATGCTTTCGGTTCGCGTTAATAGGCCTACACGATGGTAGTTAGGTGTTCGTCGTCATTGCACGCATAGCAGTGGATCACGCACAACAGCCCTACATATGATAACTAAATACATATACATACACAAAACTCACTTGTTCCTCTGTCTAGGCTCGCCTCCGGAATGTGCGCCGCCGTGAAACATGTTGTACTGAAACGGCGTTGCGTTGATGACTGACAAAGTTATGATGAATAGACCCAAGTAAACAGAGAGATACTTGGTTAAACCAGGTGATCGACTAAGAGGATTCATCTTTGCTTGAAATCTATTGATTATCTCAGAGAGAAGAGTAATGTGCGCGCCCGTGGCTGTGCGTCCTATTCACCAACCAGTAGGACCCGTGTCTCTCTGCTGGTAAGTCCGGGGCCCTCCACTGACAGATGCCTTATTCCGTTTTCCTTCGGAAACCAAACCCCTGATAGGAGACACCCCCACCTCTGTCCACTTCCCACCCAAGTCCTTCTACAATTCTAAATACAATAGAAACCACCTCACTGAGTATGTACATTCACATTCATTCTGTACAGATAGGCCTATATATATATATATACATCAGGTGGTTTAACGAAGGTATTTTTTGTGTGTGATTGTATTTGGAGAAAGGTACACCATTAGAATAAACCTGTCAATTATACTCTCAGTTAAGTGAAGATAGAAGGGAACAGCATACTCTTCCCATGAAACAATAAAATGTCAATTTGATTAATATATTGCAAAGTACCACAAAGAAAATCAAGAAACAAGAAAATCATGATAATTGTGTGTGGATGCGAGTCATTCGTTGTCAAGCGCTATATAAATGCATCCTATTTACCATAAAAATGTGAGATAGAGTGCGTCAAATATAAATGTGTACTTTATACGCTAACAAAATAAATCTTTGGCTCCAGCATGTAAAAAAGGTTGAGTGTGTAAACTCATTTCAGAAGGCAGATGGTATCAGCTCTCCCTGAGATCTGTGGAAATATTAAGTCGATGATTGGATAGATATGTTCCCACTAGTCCCACTTTTTCCAAACTGGGACTAGTTAAAAACAGACAGATCCACAATGGGCCAGAACAGACTGAATCACCTGTCTCTGATGTCCATCGGAAGTGACATTCTGCGTAAACTGGATTTTACCAGCCTCATTAAAGACATATGTCAGAAAAGTGAGGGAAATATGAAATATGAGTGAAATATGATTGTGTAGTTATTGTGTGATGTTACCGCTGTGTTTATTGTATTTTTATTTGTTGTTACTGACTGCATTGCACAGCGGTCCTATTTGTGTTTCAGTCAGGACGTTGTAATTATTTCTCAGTAGCAGGCATATTCCAATGTTGTCCTGCCTGTTGGTTTAGAAATCTAAAAACAGTTATCATTTATCATTTCATTTAGCAGATATGCTGTGAAGGACCTTTTCTGTGGGATTGTTGTTTATAGTAAAGGCTGTGTCAACGTGTGTGCGCCTGTGTGTGTGTTAGTGCGGCCAAGTGTGCACGCGTGTGCCGCCAAAAATTCCAAGCCTTTTTTTTCTTTATGATAAAGCATGATTTATAATGTGGGGGGGCCCAAATAAACAATAGCTTAGGGGCCCTGGCATGACCACCGTAATCCACCACTGGGTATGACATCATTGTGTTAGCCTCTAGCCTAGCTACTAGCCGCCTGTTGTGGGGAAAATCATCGGTGTAGTCGCTAGCTCGGCCACTAGGCGTCTTCGGTTTGTAATCATCGGCTGGCTTCTAGCCATCTGAGGTCTCAATCTCTCTCAACCTCCCCTCCTTCTCGCCCATTTCCTGTCGCATCTTCTGACTCTCTGGTGAATTGAGTGTCCGGCTGTTAGCGTCCAGTTCTTCCTTGGCCTTCTGGCTGGCCTGCATGGCTGCGCTGTAGAGCTCTAGCTCTAAATAGAACAGAACAAAAACATTGGTTACATAACGAAGCATCCCTTACTGGTTAAATTGTACTCCTGGATCCCAATAGCAGCCGTAGCTACACTCCTGGCTATCTCTGTAGGTGTAACGTACGTTACGAGCACCTGGCTGAAATTTTTTTTACTTCACCATGGGGCTTTTGGCTTTCCTTCCGACATCTTTTGGTTTGGTTTCTGTACGTTCATCTATGCATCCTTAATGGAAGATGGCGGGCGGTACGGCAGGTGCTGCGTCGCTGCTTCTCAGAAATCGGAATATCTCTTTTCAACAGCAGTACCATGCAACATACGGTAACACCGTTAAAAGCAACATGCTTAATCACAAGATCATCGCATGGATTGTCGTACATGTCCTGTGTGTTATTGTCAATTCAGTACAACCGTGTTTGGTCACCTCATTGAATCAACAACATCTTTCGGGCTGACCCGATAAACATTTAGTGCTCCCCTTACAAAGTGGATTCACCGCCGGCATGCGCTTGACTACTGGACAATTTGCTACGTACTGCAGTGTTCTCAATCACGGAAAAGCGAACTTGCATAATATTAAGTACAAACACAAAACCACAAAATCTCTCAAAGTTTCCTGGAAATTCACAGGTTACCTGCTCCTCACGCTCCTACTTGCGGGAGATGTGCACGCAAATCCAGGACCAACTGTGAGCGATATGGACAGAGACAAATATCACTCAACTGCACACTGTTAGGACTGCGTTATGTTGAACCCTAATGCAACCACTCAGGAGACAGGAAAACGGTTGAGGACTTGCAAGCCGTTTTATTCTCTAAAATAAATCCAAAAAGGGTAGTCAGAGTCCAACCATGATCGGTAGCCAAACAAACGATCCAGGTCCAATGGTGGCGGGTAGTGGCACTGCGGATCTGGAGAGTGACAGAAAAAAGGCTATCAAAAAGGACTGCAAACAAAAAGCTCTATAAGGTACAAACAGCAATGATTTAGGATTTTAGCTAGACTGATACTCGCCAGGTAATTCTCTGGGATAATCTGGCGAGGAGCTGCTGGAAAGCAGGGCTCTTGAAGGCTGTTGTTGATTGGGAAACTGGGAACAGGTGTGCAGCGCCAACGCCCAGTCCACTCATCACCAGGGTGGAAAAAACAACAGAGGTGAGCCTGAGTCTCTAGGAGGCGGAGTGAGGATGGCGCACCGGATAGCGCACAGGAATTCCAGGCGTAAAACGTGGAGGTGGCAGGTTCGAATCCCGTGGGGGGTTCGAAACAGTAACACACACGCTGCAAACTCAACTTCAGGCCTCGATGGAATGGCATCCTATGTTGGGTATGCTGTGGCTGGCGACGATCAGTATGTCAATGGACTGGGTGAGTTTTCTGCTAATCCATCAGCAACAACTACATCAGCGGCAACTGTAAGTCTTTCATGTTGCTATGTGCTACCAAATGCCAGAATAACGAGTGCTGGACCATATAGCAGTGCCATGCCCAAAAGTGAACAGCTACAACATCTCTTGCATGAATCCAATCTGGACTTGTTATGCTTAACAGAGACATGGTTGAACGAACACTCACCCATCCAATTTTTAAATTGGATGGCTATAACATGTTTCGTCGGGATAGACGTGTTGGTCGGGGAGGGGGTGTGTTAATTTTTGTTAAGGACAGTATACATTGTAAACAAATAGAATGGTCACGTGATTATGACTTGGAATGTATAGGCCTCCAACTAATACTGTCAGCACAAATGTCATCCACTGGAATTTACAGACCACCATCTGCTAAAAGTGTGTTCTTTGAGAAATTAAAAGCTCTTGTCAAGTAATGTGATAGCAAGAATGAACTCATTTTATTAGGAGATTTTAATATCAACTGGCTAGATAAAGCAAAGAGAAAGGTGCTAAAAGGGATAGCAAATGCATTTGATTTTCAGCAGGTTATCGAAGGCCCTTCAAGAATAACTGCTTCCTCACAAACACTAATTGATTTAGTCTTTACCAATAGGCCAGAAAGAATAAAGAAATCTTATAATTTAGTCACAGGGCTGTCTGATCACAATATGATTCTGATCCAAAGAAAGCTTACCAAAAGGAGGTTCAATGAAACATCATGTAAAAACATAGAACAGTGTAAAATCCCTCAGATCAAACTGAGTGAACTCAAAGAAGCAATTGAGGAAGTGAACTGGAATGAGCATTTGGTAGAACAATGTATGGAGGGTAACTAAATCTTTCATGGCTAAACTCCATAGTATCATACATGGTCTTATGCGAAAAGTAAAATCCAAACCTGGTCAGAGAAAACATCTACCATGGTAAAACGACAAATTAAGATCTCTAATGCAGCAGAGGGACCAGGCTTTGAAAATGGCCCTCAAAATTAAACTACAACATGAAAGACGTTTATTCACTACACTAAGAAACAGAGTCGTAAAGGAGCTACGACAAGCTAAAGCAATTTTTTTTATTAATGCCATCACTGAGGCCAAGGGAAATGCAAAATAATTATGGAAAATCTTAAGAAACTAACTGGGAAATGTTGTAACAGCAATACAATAGAACTGAATATAGAGGGAAATTTCATCCATGATCCAAGTAAAGTGGCAACCGTTTTTAACACTTATTTTATTGACTCTATAAATGAATTAACGCTGAACCTCCCTGGATCTAGCTACATTACTACTCCCTTAAACACTGATTTGCCCATTCTGACTTTTGGAGAAATAACCAGCTCCAAAGTAAATAAGATTATTTCCTCTCTTAAATGTTCTCTCTAAATATGGTTACATGAGTAGTTACACGACCAAAGTATGGTTACACAAAATGAAACATACACATTTTGTAAGCGGATAAAAAGGTGCTCCCAGGTGTTATTCTGCCATAGTTATCCTTTTTATCCGCTTAGAAAATTGCCACGAAGGCGAGAGAGGTATGTATCAACTCGTCTAAGATCAGGGAAGAACATATACCAGTATGGAAAAACGGTGGCGTGTTTCTTTAAGGTTCTCCTTGACGTCAACGACTAACTGAACTTTGCAACAATAGAACCTGGCCTTCAGAAGAAGGAAGGAAGGGAAAAGACGGCCATGTCGGTTGAGGCCGGACGAGCTGACCTATTTGGCCCATGCGAGTGTGGTAATCAGCAGGGAGTGGGGCCCCGGACACCAGGCCCCTCAGTCCGCTAAAGGCCGGGGCTCTGCTCTGGGCGCCTCCAAACTTCCCCTTGCCGCTGATCCTCTCCCCCTGGCGGGTCAGCATGGTAGGGCAGGGTCTGTTGCTCTGGACCACCTGTAGACCACAAGCACACTCTGATGGTGGGACTATGACTTGAGCATTTTCAATACACTCAAGTGTGTGCTATATGTTTGCATAGAGATCTGCAGCTCCATGTGTTAAATGTTTACATGTATACCTACAGAGCTACGTTGTATTTTGAAATGTTCTTCAGAACAAAGTTGCTTTGTTCTGAATGTGTTTGTAAAACTCTCGAGATCAATATGTTAAATGTATGTTGATATCTACAGATCTATGATATGTTTATGTTGAGATCTACAGAGCTATGTGTCATATGTCACATGAAGAGAGGTTATCGATAAGGATTGTGTCTCCCAGAAGATTCTTGAACACTGAGTGAGATAAACACCACCGAGTTATACACCATCACCAAGGAGCAGGTAGGGGTTGGACAGTTGGGAGGTAATTAAGAATCAGGTCAGGGTTAGACAGTACAGACAGTACAGTCATTAAAGGAGAACTCTGGTGTAAAATGGTTCTGGGATATGTTTAGTATGATAACGAGTTTGAAGGATTGATGTAGAGCAAAATAAATCATATAAGACGTGAATCCTCTTTGAGGCTGGAGAATTGATTGACAAACACAGAGCAAGCATGCACACACAACCCCAGTTCCCTTGTTCAGGTACACAGCCGAGCTTGCACATGAGCGCGAGCGAGCACGCTTGCTCTGTGTTTGTCAATCGATTCTCCAGCCTCAAAGAGGACATGACGGCGACGGGTGAACTACTGAAGGTATTGTGTGTATAAATATGCTTTTTAATAAACTATCTGTACACTTACAATGTTGTCAATGCCTCGTGTTTTATGTTAAGACCCTCATTATACTACCAAAGAAGTGTCAGGCTACCTCTAGCCTTGTAAGTGGTTTAAAAAAGCGATTTCTTTTTTACATCAGCCGATGCCCCATGACTGAAACGTATTGCATTTTGGTAGAATCAGATAAAAACATCTAACTTAGCTTTGCGTCGTATATGATTTACTTAAACATTCAAACTCGTTATAACTAAACATATCCCAGAACCATGAGCAAACCCTACTAATATCACTCACACACACACAACTAATATCACCCACACACACGCACACACACACAGACACACACACACACACCCTGGATCTGCATCCCCTATGTCTGGAAGCGTTTAGGGGTTGAAGTGGCGGGAGGAAGTACCCCAACAAGAATAAACACTGCGGCATTCTGGGAACTCGGGTGAAATGCAGCTCTAGCATCCTCCGTTGAGTGAGGGTAGGTTGAATAACTGCTAGCTGTATTATAGCTTTGCTATGTAACTTTGTAAATTATTGAATCTGAATCCTTTACAATCGCATAAATGGGGCCATTTCGAATCATAGCGGCAGTGAAGAAGACAGATGGGTTCAATCCTCAACCTCATACAGCCAGTGAATATATACACATAACACCCTTACCCCTACTCCTTACATTTTTATGGGGGATAAAACTGGATTGGTTTACTCCTTAGTTAGTTTATCGCGTCTTGTGTCTCGATGTGATTGTGGGGCCCCTGGGTGAGTGGGTATCTTTGCGGCAGCTCTTTGGGGTGTATGAGCACGTCACGGGCTAACACGGGGTGCCCAGAGGGTGCTCGGGTCCCCTGGTTGGGAAGAGGCCTGAAACAGACATGAGACCCACAACATCTGCTGAGCGAGCGCTCGATGGAGGTGCAACGGAAACGCGGAGCCATGCTACTTCTAGTGGAGTATGGGATGCGTGAAACAGTGAAGCGCAAACCAGTAAAACTCTGGCTTTAATTATGACTGAGATGCACTTTGAAGATGTAAGCATGCATAAATTGCCACAGTTGAAAAACGTGTACCGTTGCATCGTTTAAATTTGAATAGTTTTACGTTTGCGAAAAACTACATGCAAACGCACATGAGTCTGGAAAAAAGTATCTACTCCTAATTCATAAAAGAGTACTTTGTCTGTTGACAGTTAAAGTTGGCAGCAAACCTGTTCTGGGGGCTGACGAAGACGCTATCGAGGGGCAGCACCTGCTGGTTCCCCCTCGTCCTGTCGTAAAGCCGCCGCGCCGCCGCCGTCGTCGTGGTAACCACGCAGTCCGTGTCACCATGGATGTGCCAGGAGATGACGCGGGCCGCATCATTGTCTGTTACCAGCGCCAGGTGACACACCTGTAGGTGAGGGGCCTATGCTTAACAGTTGCAGCTGGATAGCATCTACCTGAGGGATTGTTGCGCTATGAACCAGACTGGTTGACATGACCAGTTAGTCAGAGTGGAGGTTAACATGACCAGAGATGGTTATAGCGGTAGTAAACATGACGTAAGTCAGAGTGGAGGTTAAAGGAGTATTCTGGTATTTTACACTTTAAGCCTAATTCCCAGTTTGTTTAAGATGAAATAGATCGGTTCAGGTGTCAATTTCGCCAAACGGCTGTGTTTGGAGAAGTTTAGTTTTTTTGCTAGACCAAGTGTAAAGGTCAATGGGCACGAATCATCGGTCCTAAAGCAACACTAAATGTTTGTTTGCAAAGCTGCGAAACTCACCGAGTGGTCACTGGTGTTCGAAAAATCTGAGCAAAGTAAGCTTTCCAGCAGAAGTTTGACTATTGTAGAACTATTTTTTTCAGCTGAACGACATCACTATATTAACTTCCGCTTGCCAGTTAGAAAGCAACAGCATGACTACAAACAAGACGAAAACAATCTATTTTGTGCCCATTGACCTCTACACTGGGGCTAGCAAAATAACTAAACTTCTCCAAACACAGCCTTATGGCAAAATTAACACCTGAACTGATCTATTTCATCGTAAACCAACTGGAAACAAGGCTTAAAGTGTCAAATACCGGACTATGCCTTTAAGGTCCCTACAAAGTCCAGCGAGGCTGTGTTTGCCCAATACTCAGACCTGGCATGACACATCCAGAGAGAAGAGAAGGTGGCGACTTACACTATGAAAAACAAGGTTTCCACCAAGGTCCTGTTGCCCCTGTAGGAGACCTTGTATACGTGCTTGCTGTTGCTGTTCACCTTTGTGGGGACCTCGATGCTGGGTAGCTTTCCAGCGGCTTGTTGCATATTTACGCTGGTATAACATCAGCCGATAACAAATGGCCCAGGCTTTGTGCCAGCACACCCTGTCCCCCACAGGAGTTCTGCTATGTATTTTGTATGTATATTTGTACTGCTGGAACCAGGGGTGACTTTGGACCCAGAATCTGACTGTTATGTTGGCGGCGATGAGCTGGTCGAGGGGCATGACATGTCGTCCCTCATCGTAGAGCCGGTAGTGGAAGTTCCCCAGCACTTCCCCAGCCTGCCACTCCACCTCCTCCTGATCAATCAGCACCATGAGCCCTCCAGCATCGTGGCGGTACACTGCACACCCTGGTACTGGCCAACACAGACAGCTCCTTGTACCGCACTCATGCTTGGATGGTTCTGGGAACAGCATCCACAGGAACCGTCAACAGGTTCTTTAGGGAACACTAGGGGTGTGACGAGATATCGCAAGATTAAACTCTACGATGCAAAATGCAATTTTATTAATTTTATTTTAACTTACACATTTTAGTTTTAGTTTCAATTTGTGGAAGAAGAAGTTTATTAAAAGCTAACGCTTACATTATGTAAATAGTTATAATAAAACATTTCAAAATGCATGTGCAACTCGGTTCAATAAAACTCTGTTGGTCCAGTCATATATTTTGTCATTGTAGTTTTCTTAAAATCTCGTCTCGTCTCGTTCTCGTGAACCCAATATCGTGTCTCGTCTCGTCTAAGTGTATTGTCACACCCCTAGGATACACCAATCGCCTGAATCAGACAGGTTCAACTTGGTAGGCCTGGTGATGAGTGTCCCCGCCCCCGTGGCACCGCAGTCCCCAGGCAAGCGGTGCTGATGTGGCAACTGTGGGGGGGACAGGAGGAAGAGGAGGAAGTTCAAACACCTGACCTGGCAGCCATCACCTTCTGTATCCATCCATCCATTTTCCTCCACTTATCCGCGGCCGGGTCGCGGGGGCAGCTGCCTGAGCAGGGACACCCAGACTTCCCTCTCCCTGGCGTTCCCAGGCCAGCTGGATGACATAGTAACTCCAGCATGTCCTGGGTCTTCCGACGGGACATGCCAGGAACACCCGGGGGCATCTGAAACAGATGCCCGAGCCACCTCAGCTGGCTCCTCTCGATGTGGAGGAGCAGCGGCTCTACTCCAAGCTCCTCCCGGGTGACAGAGCTCCTCACCCTATCTCTAAGGGA
>JAOPJJ010026383.1:0-15283 GCA_027122795.1 Enchelyopus cimbrius
GGGGGGGTGGGGGGGGGGGGGGGGGGGGGGGGGGGTGGGTGGGGGGGGGGGGGGGTGGTGGTGGGGGGGGGGGGGGGGGGGGGGGGGGGCTGGGGTGGCGCGGGTGTGAAATACTCCTCCTGCGCCGGGCTGCAGGGGGTCTGGGCGTGGGGAGCAGAGGCACTGCCAATAACCGTGGGGCACACGCGTGTCCGTGTGTGTGTGTGTCCAAGCTTATATTTGGAAGCTTTTGTGAGATAATTTTGTGTGTTCTACATTTCAAGTAAAAATAAGGATGAATGACAATAACTTTTTTAAGGAAGTAATTATAAAGTTTACAATAATGATCTGCAGTAAACTTTTAAAGTATCTTTAATTTTACTTAAAGTTGCTATTAATATTATATTAATATTTGTGTGCTGCCATTTGATTGCATTTTTTTCAGGTTGTACTGAAATGGAATTGGGAGATTCAAATATCATCAGTGTCTACAACGTAAGGCTGTGGCTTTGAGTCACACACACGCATGCACACACACACGCACACACACACACGTTACCATGACAACTCACACCCATGGGGGATAAGCATAGATCATGTTTAGAATAGGCATTGACATTATTGTAATATCTAACAGCATGATCTCAAACACTTTGAGATGTGATCTTTGGAATTGAGCTCTGTTAAAAAAAAAACACTTGGATTTAACTATGAAAGCTCTTTTGACCAGTTCATCATATTTTCCATATAAATCAAATCAAGCAAGAGGCGGTTATCCTCTTATCTTCCTCACCGCAGTACAGAGACTGCCCTTGTTAAGGTCCTCAGTGACATCCATTTAAATACAGACTGTGGCAAAATCTCAGTCTTGGTTTTACTGGATCTCAGCGCTGCATTCGACACAGTTGATCACAACATTTTGTTCGATCAGCTGCAAAATGTTTGCCTCCCCAAGATGGGGCGACGGCGGTGACGTACTGTTCAAAAGCCAATGCGGGGCCAATGGATATTTCTATGGTTTGAAACGCAGAGGGATGGTAAAAATATCTATGGTTTGTAGTGCAGAGGGATACAGTATATATATATGGTATCTAGTGCAAAGGGTTGTGTATATATATCTATAGTTTCTCGCGAAGAGCGTTTTATAACATTTTAACCACACATCTTCAACATTATAATAATTACTTTTGTTGCTGTATCCGACAATATCTATTAAACCTCAATTCATAATGAATTCAATAATTACTTAATATGCACAATATCTAGTTAAAATGATGCATGATTAAGGGTTGTGGTTTCATCCACTTTACTAAACAGCACAGTCCTCAGCCACATATTTGATAAAACGGAAAACAAACTGCTTTTATTTTAATTAGGTAACACTTTCTAAGTTTTTATATGTCTAAAATATGTTTTAATGGAGATCATTATTTTTTGAATTTTTTGAGCCAATTCATTCAGTTAACCACTGAGCAGTGCACCTTTGTCCATGAAGTAGAGGACATTAATTGGGGTGTAGGTCATTCAGACTCTGGCCCTGCACTTTCAATAATCGACTTTTAGCATATATTGTATTTTGTAGTTTAGCTAACTACCATTTGGTGATTCTGAGAATTATTTTAGCAAAAGGAGGATTTCATTAGAGAATGAGTTACCATGTGATGGTTTAGTTTTAATAAGCTGGTTGGCACATTGATATTCACGACATTGAGTAAAAAAAATGGGAATTTAATGAATTTTACAACTTAAATGATAAATACTGTAAGTTTTGCTTCGTTAAAATTTTCTCTGAGCTCATTTTACTATCTTGTAGAGTCTGGTCCGTGGTCCTATTTTACCTGATACAACTGGAAGCGTGGCCGATGCTAGGGTCTCTGAAATATCACGTTGTACAGAAACCTTTGGGGCAGGCAAAGGCAGTGAATCAGGCGAGGGAATGGGGGAGTTTATGAGTCCAACGTCTGCTTTGAAGAATCTTCCTCACTACAGACGCCATAGGAACTGAGAAGAGTCTGGGAGGAGATTCTGGACCTGCGTAGAGAAAAAGGTTTTTTTAATCAGCCAGCCGGCAAAAACCAAACTCACTAACCGAAAAGGAGTGGAATCCAACAACTGGACACTCAGGAGCGCACAAAGCATACGATAAGTCTTCAGAAGGAAATAGGCGGTTTCTAGGTGGCTCCAGTTAAGTTGGGATTCATGGGGATTTGGATGGTAACAGTATTATGAGGTCACCACTCCTACAAGCGCCCCATTCAAGTCTCAAATACATTCCGGTACCACCGCCCTGCCCACAATGTTCCCAACCAACCATGATTTGACTTTGAGCACTTTTTAATGTGTGTGTGTGTGTGCGTGCACATTCGAGCATGTGCGCATGGTTGTGCCTTTATATGTGCATGTGTTCATGTTTGTGTGTGTGCGGTCGTGTGTGCATGTGTGCGTGCGTATGTGTGTGTGTCCATGTGTGTGTGTTTGTGTGTGCACGCGTGTGTGTGCTTGTATACGTGCGTGTGCCCATGTGTGTGTATGTATATGTGCGTGTGTTTGTTTGCCTGCTTATGTGTGTGTCTATACCAGCGTGTTTGTGTGTGTGCGCGAGTGTACCATGCCTGTGTGCCTGTATATGTCCGTGTGTCCATGTGTGTGTGCGCGTGTGTGTGTGCATGCGTGTGCATGTTTGTGTGTGTGGATGCTTGTATGTGTGTGTGCCTGTATATGTGCGTGTGTGTGTGTGGTATGCGTATGCGCCCTGTAGCATGGGGTTAGAGTTGGAGGACAGGGACGACAGTACGGTTGACGTTGTGTAGAGGAACTGGGCCAGCAGGGAAACCCATGATGTTACACACCGCGTTGAACACGCTAAGACAAATGTACTCCTGTGAATAAATCTTAAAGGAGAACTCCGGTGTAAATGGATCTGGGATATGTTTAGTATGATGACGAGTTTGAACGTTTGGTGGAGGGCAAAAAAAAATCTGATGCGACGCAAAGCTAAGTGAGATGTTTTTATCCGATTCTTCCAAAATGCTATACGTTTGAGTCATGGGGGCATCGGCTGATGCCCCATGACTCCAACGTATAGCATTTTGGAAGAATCGGATAAAAACATCTATCTTAGCTTCTTGTCGTATAGGATTTATTTTGCTCTACATTAAACGTTCAAACTCGTTATACTGAACATATCCCAGAACGATTTACACCGGAGTTCTGGATGGAGTTAACTGCCGTCAGCTCAGACACCTCCAGGAGGACTGCACCAAGCAAACCCCTTTATTCGGGCTTTAAAGTAGGTTACATTTGATCTGGTTTTCCCCTGTTGCCCGGATGCTCTGCTGGAGTGTTCTGACTCTGCTCTCCTGTTCTCTGAGTTATATACCTGGAGTTTGAGGGTCTTTGTCTGTATGGTGATAAATTAAGTGGGTGCCCCGTCTGGGGTGCCCCCCCTGTGGTTGTGCACGCGCAGGGTCTTATCTCTCGGGACTGAATGGCATGTTTTTCAGTTTAGGAATGCATTTTTATGGAGGTGGCATTCGCCAAGCGGGCTCTTTTGTGCTTTTGTGGCCCCTGAGTCATTTTGTTGTACAAGGTCACCGGCCGGAACCTGAAAATAGATTGTTTACATCCGGTTTGTAGTAACGCTGTGGCTTTCTAACTGTTGAAGTTTACACAGCGATGTTCATCTGAAAAATTGTTACGATCGTCAAACTTCTTCTGGAAAGCTTACTTTGCTCTGATTAATTTTCAGCGAACACCAGTGACCACTCGGTGAGTTTCACAGCTTTGTAAACAAACGTTTAATGTTGCTTTAGGACCGATGATGGTCCATTACCTCTACAGTGGGGCTAGCAAAAAAAAGCAAAACTTCTCCAAACACAGCATTTCGGCGAAATGAACACCTGAACCGATCTATTTCATGATAAACAAACTGGAAATAAGGCTTAAAGTGTAAAATACCAGAATATTCCTTGAACCAGTGAAAATAAGTATCCTACGCTATGCCCTTACCTCGATGACGTGTCTGGGAAAGAAGGTATTTTTTAATTTGGCCTCCTGCTAGAGGCGTTCATTTGATCATTGTGCTGTGGAGTTTATTTTGGTCTCATCCTCTTATGCCCAAATGTGTGTCAAATTAAATGTTAGCCCATTCTGCAGTTCCTTACTCGCTGCATACAAAGTGGATAACGTCTGACTTCAAAGTACAGCCGGTTCAGAGGATCACAGATGGAGAAATGAATAAGGGAAGAAAGAGATACGCAGGCAGCATCGGAACAATTAATATGAAGCGCCTGAGGCAGGCTGGGCCGGGCTTCTGGTTTCAAAGCCATTTTTAGCACACTGCCTAATGTATTATTCCAGAGTAAAAAAATCTGTCAAGGCACTGACATCACTTCGCCTTTTATCAAAGTGAACTGTTTCACATCACGTTCGTAAAACGAATAAACTGTGGCTGTTGCTGAGGATTTTGCGTTGAACGCTGTCAAACTGTAGACATATGGTGTCAAGCCATTTTCTCTCCGTGAACACGAGCCCCACGGAGACGTCCGCGGGGACTTCAGTGAGAGCGGAGCGTGAAGCTAACGCGCTGCGTGGTACAAAGGGGAAGGCTATTAATTGCAAGTCGTTTCATATGTAACCTCATTAAGGACACTAATGACAACACACAAGTGTGTGTGTGTTTGTCTGCATGGTGTTACAGCTAATTTATCATTGGCCTACGGATAAAAAACCCTAACCACACACACACACACACAACACACAGACACACTCTCCCTCTCTCCCCCCCGCCCATGTGACCAGGGCACGGGGCCCTAGCGGCCCCCAGAAAGATGGCCTTGATGATCAGCTCCTGAGTTGGCGGTTTGTCTTGGTTCGACCTGCGCGCCGCATGGCTAACGACCATGCGCTGACCTTGGCCTTTAGCGATGCCGCGCAGACGTGCATTTCAGCGTGATTACCCCCCACCCCGCCAGCAGGATGTTCCTGTTTTTCTGCGGGTCTGTGTTTATATGTGTGTGTTCCTTTGTGTGTGTTTGTGTGTGTGATCCTGAGTGTGTGTGTTTGTGTGTGTGTGTGTGTGTGTGTGTGTGTGTGTGTGCGCCTTTGGGGGGGGGGATTAATCAGGGGTCCCGTGGTGGGCCTGGGTCCGCCTGGGTCCGCCTGGGTGACCTTCCATCAGGGGAACACACGGCAGGACCTGCTCCTTCTGCACCTGGAGAGGAGCTGGCCTCCCATACTGCACACATCTCATGAACACTGAATGAGTAGGGGCGTGGTCAGACCTAGCGCTTTACATTATTCCTATGTAGCAGCGTTTTTGGAAAAAGTCCCCAGCGTTTTTTTCTCCCGCACCGAGCGTAAAAAAAGTTCAACTTTCAGTAAAAATTGCCCTACGTCAGGCGTTTTTTGGACAACTGACCAATCACAACATTTGTTGAGTCTAAAGTAACTTTGGTTGCTGGGTAACTGTAAAGAGATTACGGTTTTTTTTACTGATAACTCACAAACGGTTGTATGCGTTCACTGAACAAAGATTACGGAAATAAAAGACCACTTTTCCATTACAAAAATCCTCAGAACCGTTAATACGAACCCATAGACAGTAAAAGCCAAAACCTTTCTAAGGGTACGAATAGCTCCGCTTTTTTGACAAAAAACACTGGCATTCTTTATTTTAATTTTTTTGGACAAAACAGTCGGCTCAACTTTTGCCTATCACAAAAAACGCTAGGTCTGAACACGCCCTTAATCTGTGTTCATATGGTTTTTATCATAGTCCAGTATTGCTCATACATTTGTCGGTCCTAGATGCGCTGGCTCGTATAACAAGAACTGAATGAGAACGCTGGCGACGGCGCAGCAGCATGAGGAGCATCTTCACCTCCCAGACTGAAGGACGGGAGAGAATGGAAGTCAAAGGCTGGTAACGTCCAGGCTAAGCCACCCGCACCCTGGGGTGTAGACCGGGTGAACGGTAGTGATGTGCGCTCATCCCTGGATGTGATATAGGCCGGGTGCTCCACGGGTCGTTTTAATCGTCGATTTAATGAGAAGCAACCTTGATTCGCTGGTCAGGTTGGTGCAATCTGCACACCTAACCATGAAAATAAATGAGAGACAAACTGAATATGTAGTGACAAGGAAGAGATCATTGGGTTTGAAGGACACAATATATATACACTAAATTGAAGAGTGCAGTTATTTAACATTTAATTCAGATGTTTATTTCTTTAAACAACCTTAAAAATATATTTTGGCTTACAACATTGTATTTGTTTGCAAGCCAATCACAACCCAAGGCTTTCTGGTCGCTCTTGTTTGAAGGTAGCTTAATGGAAGCTGCTGGTATCTTCTGGGTGGAGGATAAAGTAGAAACAACATTAATAACCGTGAATCAACACAGATCATGGATTATATCTAATTAGCTCCTAAATTCCCTGCTGTCCCAGAGTTATCTATAGCCCCTCACCAGCAAAGTGGCAGCAAACATTGGATTGTAATCAAATAATTGGTCAAAACGTGTCAAAAGAGCCAAGAAGCATTGGTGGCTTTGCTTTACAACATCATTCATTACAACTCCATTGATCTTAAACCTCCACACAGGAAAACAAATGTTCATAGTGTATCCTGTAGGACAGCGGTCAAAACATGATCCTAAAGTGTCTGTCCTTGTTTACCTGCTCCAAAAAGAAATGCAGTTCTTCAACTCCTGTTGAATGAAATGTGGCTCAATAGCACTGGCAGCTTGCAATGAAAAGGTGAAGGCGTCCTTCAGTACCAGGCATTCTGTGATCCCCGTTCTATCTAATGCATAAATAAACAGAACACCGGGATGGTAATCTACAAGGATGACTTGTTTCATTGTGGGGCCAAGTTTTCACAGAATGGGCGTTATGCGACCATGGAAAAGCCAACTGTTAGAACCCGCATGCCAAAAAATAATGTAATCAAATTGAGCCACATAGAATACCCTCAAAAAATACAAATAAATATTAGATAACTCTTTCCCATTTTGTACCCGTCACAATTTAAGTGTTCTAGGTTCTAAATGGCTTAACCTCTGGTTGGTTTTCCTCACATTCCGCATACGTCCATTCATTGCTCTGCTGGTGTGTTCTGATTCTCCTTTCCTGTTGTGCCAGTTATATACTTGTACGTTTTATGGTTTTAGTAGGGGCGTATTAACCGGGTGCCCCTTTTGGGTTGAGCTTTTGTTGGTACTTTAGTCCCTGAGCTCTAACCTCTTGGACACGGCTGGCCGGTTCTCTAACTTAGGAATGTGTTTTATGGTCTGGGCTTAGCTCGATGTAAAAGTGTGTGTGTTCTTGTGGTGTTAATGTGCAGAGCATCCAGGATGTTTCGTCACACATAAAAGCAGAGAAACTGCCCAGTCATGCTATGGTGGTAGATTATTAGACCTTAATCAATATATAGAATGTGGTTTTAACATTAATATTTCTCACAATATTCCTCTGGTTGTTTGACCTTTGGGCCTCGAGACTTTATTGTGGCAAGGAGAATGGTTATTCTTGAGAGGCCGTAATTCCTAAGGTCATGCGCACGAGACTCCTTCATGTATGACAAACTCAGATCCGTCTGTTATTTTCTATGAATTCTAAAACATTTTTTATATCATTTACGAGAGGTGAAGCCATAATGTAACATGAATCCAGACCCACACTGCAACGCCCATACATTTGTAAGGCAGTATGTATGAGTTGGTGTACGTTGGTGTGCGTGTGAGTGTGAATGTGTGTGTACGGATGCTTATGTACTGCTTTGTACAATGCATTTTTGTTTAGTGCAAGTGCAACAACGTTCATATCCTTGTAATGTTGTGTGCAAAAAACACCCATTTCGTGTTTGTGCAGGATCACCAGGAAATGAGATTCAAGTCACTGCTCCGAGAAAATATGCATGACTAAGAAATGCATAAGAAGAATTGATTGCAAGAATAACACTTTTTCAGAGCCAGCAGGAGTTTGCCAGAGTTAAAGAAATCCCAACTTTTACTTGCTGGGTCAGAGAATGCACAGAATGCCACTAATTTTCATCAGGACAAAATGTGTGATAAACAATAATTTCTCTTCTAAAAGCAGCGCCGTTGTTTTTTTCAGCACTAGAACAATCTTCCCTGGTAGCTGGACCAAATCCACAACAGTTACCGAAGAGTGGAATTAAAGCTGATATATGATAAGTGATTTATTGGAGTCATTAGAGACTACAGTTGGGAGATTGTGTGCAGCCATACACACAGATGTCTGGTTGTTGTTCACTCGCTCTATGAGGACGGCGCTGAAGTCTGGTTGCTGCTCAGCGTCAGCATGGATGCTAATTAAGAGATGTGAAATCCCTGCATGGCCAAATGTGTATCTTGACAAATTGTTATGTTGTTATTGTAATAGTGTTACATTTCTGTAGGAAGTTAAATGTATTTGAAAGAACAAAGTATATTCTAATTTATTTTAGCACAAATTCTTGAGTTGTTTATAATCTATAAATGGCACACCAGTAATGAAATGTAACATTGGGAAAATATTTGAATTAGTTCATGCTGATAAAAAAAGATCAGTTGTCTTTTTGTATTCAACCCTTAAACAAAAAAAGGCAGGAATGTTTTGGCAATATAATTTTCAAAATTAGTTAAATATTAACTGATTAAGGAAATATCTTTTTTTTTAAAAGGCTAAGGCTGGGGTAGTTGTGGCAAGATAATTCCCAATTTAAATGTTCTAGGTTCAATACCTAATTTTGGTCAATCCCGTTTCAAAGAGGCTCATAACCCAACGGGTTATTCAATTTAACTAACCAGGGCACGAGTAGCAGACTTAACTTCTTTAGTTTAGCCCACTACCTTTGCCCTGCTACATAAAAAAGAGCAGTCCCAAAGTGACCCAATACTGTCCTTGCTAAATAGACGATATTGGAATTTGTTTCAGCTATTTTCAGAAAAGCATTGTTTTACACTCATTAGTCAGTGTTAGCGATGGTTCTACATGGGGAGGATCAATATTAGTCATCCAGAGCACGTAGCCAAGAGCACATTGGGCATTTGTTAACTTTAAAGCCTCATGCTTTATCAACTGTGAACAACCAAGGCGAATTTGATGCGACTTTTACGTCATTCTACATCGACATTTGTCTTCCTCCATAACTTCCCCAACTTTAGCCACTGAGTTAGAAGAACTGAAATGGAAATTAAATATTTCAATCATCTGTGGAACGGGCAGGGCTTGAAATACTACAGTCAATCATTTTCGAAACCACCGAATGGCATTGGACAGTAAGTCAAACAGTCGTACTGCACTGCCCCTCCCTGAGGGGGACCCCTTCGTGCACGTGCGTTACGTATGCTACGCTAGCCTGGGTCGCTCTTGCACATCTGTGTTTCGTGCATGATTGCGCGTCCATGTTCTTTGAATGGGTGGAGTCAGTCAGTGTTGAAGCAAAGAGGGTAGGATTTTCAAAATCTGCTGGCTTTTGGCGAATCCCATACCCCACCCTTAAGATAAAGTCAGTCTGACTTCCCATCCCCTAAAGACAAAAGACAAAAGTGATGATGTGATGACGCACCAATGATCGCTGCCGTGTCTGCGGCGTGGTTAAACGCCGCGGACCCCAGAGATGGGTTGAGTCACCCGTTCTCCATCCACACACAACCCCCCCCCGGGCCCCCGGCTGAGAGGGTGTGAGGGAAACACCACAACACACACTCGTCCACTGAGTTGTTTGTGTGTGTGTGTGTGTGTGTGGCGGCGTGCGGATATACTTCACCACATGTGCTGCCAAACGTATTCAGCACCCGTTTGCAGTCAGGGTCGGTAACTGCTTACGCAGCGAAAGACTGAGGAGGAGGAGGAGGAGGAGGAGGAGGAGAGGCAGGGGGGATTAAACAAGGACCTTGAGAGAAGCCATGGAGAGTCAGATCATGATAATGTTTATGTGGCGTCCCCTGAAGGCTTGGGTCATGATCAGAATCACACCAAGGGGAGGAGTAGGTGTGTGTGTGTGTGTGAGGGGGGGTCTCTGAGTACTAATGCAGTCTAACACATCTTCAAGAGTGGAACAGATGTTTTTCTATGAATGTTTTATAGAGTGGGCTCATGGAAGTGGCTACAGGGACCGGGTCATCCATATGCACAGGCTGACACACTTCAGGGCCCCTTCACCGCCCCTACCATGGAAACCATCGCTTTCTGAGGGGCGTCACGTGGGACCATCAATGATTTAGGCCTCATGTCACGTCTCTGGGTATGAGGGAGGTGTAAACGAGAACATGCACAGGGTTAGAAGGGCCATGAATGGGGCCAAACCAAGTTTTAAAGCGAAAGCTCTGAATTTTGGACATTGGACCTCATTTCCAAGTGAGTCAGTGTGTTATCATTGGAGACGTTTTCAACACACTTCATTCAGTCCTCCTAGTTGCACAGTTCGCTGGTGCTAGTCTAGCACAAGTCAACGGTCGTGATTAGCTTGCCAATAAAAAGTCTTACCCACTCCACAGTACACCTGAGGCCAACGCCAGACTATCGATGGAAATGTCTGTTGATAGAATGCTAGAACTAAAACCAACCTGGCGTGGTATTGCATTTTGAGGGACTTGAGCGTCTCAGCAGCAGTGTTATGCTTCCTGATGGTAGGGTGCGGCAGTGGCGGACTGATATTACCCCAGAAAAGATTCCCTCAAACTGCGATGCGAGGTTGGTTTTATTTCTAACATTATTCTATCAACACATACATCTATAGTCTGGCATTGATTTGCCTCGGGTGCACTGTGGAGCGGGTACGTTTTTATTGGCAGGCTAATCGCGACCGTTGACTTGCGCTAGCCTAGCACCGGCGAACTGTGCAACTAGAAGCACTGAATGAAATGTGTTGAAAACGTCTCCACTGATGAATAACACACTGGCTCTCTTGGACATGAGGTCCTATGTCCAAAATTCCAAGGTAGAAAAAGGCAGGTAGAAAAATGTATTCTGTTTTCTTCTCCTTGGAAATCCAGGAAGCTGACAGAAGCTATGACATTATAAATGCTTTCTCTAAGCTATGAATAGAACGTGCATGCATGGTGTGTGTGGTCGTATGGATGTATTGACTTAAGCAGCTGTGGTCTGTGTGTGTGTGTGTGTGCGTGTGTACGTGTGGTTTGTGCGTGCATGTCAATGTGTATTTGCGTGCGTGCAGGTGTGTGTTTGTGTGTGCGTGCATGCGTGAGTGGTATGTGCATGTGTGTGTGCCCGTGTGTGTGTGTGAGAGCGTGTGTGTGAGTGTGTATGTGTGTGTTTGTGTATGTAGTTTGAGCCCAGACACCCAGTGCCTCTGGATGATCCCAGTAAAGGTATGAAGGTAATTGTCACATTTCAGTATAACTGGAAGAAAGTTCAATAAATGGCTGCATTATTAAAACTTATAGTGTGACCGACTTCTGTAGGCGTATGATGAGACAAAGTGATTGAACTTCATCCCATCTGAACGGGGTCTGGAATAGTAGAGGGATGGAGAGAATAGGTTCAGACTGATATACTTTTTAAATTACCGTGTACCTCATTTGCAATGATTTCTTTCTGTTGCAGTGAAATTGCTCTTCTCCCTTGACTTCCTATGAAAATCAAACAAGCTGAGGAATGTCAATCTAAAAAGTTTTGTTTCCACTGAGGAAGTATTGATTTTAAAATCGTTTTTTTTAATCTATGTTGTATCTAGAATAAAAAATGTATACGTTAACGCAATCGGCACAACATTAACATAATCCTATCATCTTTTGGAGAAGGGGGGGGGGGGTGTCGGACGATATGAATTGTGTGCACATCTTGACTCGTGGATACGATGGAGTTACTGTTACATCGTTATCCCTTTTGGTCGCGGGGGAAACCAGCGCTCCCTGCAGTGTTATTTATGTGCGTACGCGGGCCTCCTGTGAGCCGCATTGTGCCGGAGACGTGAACACCTGGCAGGTACGCTGATGGGTTGCCACTAAGGCGGTGAATATAATGTTGCCGTGGCGACGGTGGAAATCCTACCCTGTTCACATTCCATGTCTCCCATTAGGGCGCTGGGAGTGCTAACGTGGAGCACACACGCCACCCAGCCGGGCTGAACAGACTTAAAAGTCCGTAACGCGATTACCGTCCGTGTGATAGGTTCTCCGTGATCTTGGACCGATGGCCGGACGACTGAAAGGAAGGACTGCTTCTTGATAAACGGATTGAGCGAGACCAAACCCCGAGGTTACGCCTGAACATACCACCATGACGGAGACACGTTTTCTGATCACCTGAATAAACATGATGGCTACCGCTGACCCAGTACATTTCAAAGTTTTACTTTTTTTTTGTGTAGTAGTTTGTATGTTTTGTCTTTTCTCTCTTTTCCTTTTGATTTGTCTTATATTATCTTTGATTTGAATATGAGTTTGTCATACAAACTCAGTAGAAGACCACCACAGAGAGAAGAGTTGAATATGGCTGGATTACTTTGGTGTTGTAGGATGCCTGTAGCAACCGATAACGTAATAACGGCCAATAATGTCATCATTTAAATGTAATAAAACCAATAATGTAATAACTTGCCAATAATATAATAAAGTTGTTGAGCCAATAACGTATCTGACCTTACAGATACCCCATCCCGTTTGAGGGCGGAGTGGCATCTGCTCCAATCATCACTAGGATGACATCATTAGTTCACCTGCCCTGGTCGTCATGGTAACCTAGTGTTGTCACTAGGATGACAGCATTAGTTCACCTGCCCTGGTCGTCATGGTAACCTAGTGTTGTCACTAGGATGACATCATGAGTTCACACGCCCTGGTCGTCGTGGTAACCTAATGTTGTCACTAGGATGACAGCATGAGTTCACCTGCCCTGGTCGTCGTGGTAACCTAATGTTGTCACTAGGATGACATCATGAGTTAACCTGCCCTGGTCGTCGTGGTAACTTAGTGTTGTCACTAGGATGACATCATGAGTTAACCTGCCCTGGTCGTCGTGGTAACTTAGTGTTATCACTAGGATGACATCATGAGTTCACATGCCCTGGTCGTCGTGGTAACTTAGTGTTGTCACTAGGATGACAGCATGAGTTGACATGCCCTGGTCGTCGTGGTAACCTAGTGTTGTCACTAGGATGACGTCATGAGTTCACAAGCCCTGGTCGTCGTGGTAACCTAGTAGAGCCGTTGGTACACATGCGGACCCCTGCTGGGCCTGACAGCATCCTGTGTGTTGTTACGATTCACACATTAACAATGTACGCTCTGTGTGTGTGTCTCTGAATGCACTTTGGACCTTAACACAGCGGTGCTAATGGAGGTTCTGGATGTTTCCGTCCGGACACAGTTTGCTGTTCTGCCAAACGCTGATTGTGATGCGTTGTGCTGAGGATGCATCTCTCTCTCTCTCTCTCTCTCTCTCTCTTGCTCTATCTCTATCTCTCCCTCGCTCTTTCTCTCCCCCTCTCACTCTCTCTCTGTCCCTCCCTCTCTGTCACTGTCTCTCTCTCTACCTCTCTCTGTCTCCCTCTCTCTCTCTCTCCCTCTCTACCTCTCTCTACCACTCTCTGTCTCTCTCCCTCTCTCTCTCTCCCTTTCTCTGTCTCTCTCCCTCTCTTTCCCTCTCTCTTACTACCTGTCTCTCTCACTCCCTCTTTCTCTTTCTCTATCTCTCCCACTCTACCACTCTCTCTCTCTTCCCCCACTCTCTCCCTCTCTCTCTCTCTCTCTCTCTCTCTCTCGCCCATCCTGGGGTCTGCCTCTGGCCAGCTTTCAGCTGCAGGTGTGACAGGTGAGTGTGGATGGAATTGCCTTGTCCGCATCATCCCCGCTACGTGTGTGTGTGTGTATGTGTGTGTGTGTGTGTGTGTGTATATCTGTGCGTGTGTGTCTGTGTGTGTCTGTGTGTGTGTGTGTGTGTGGGGGCTGGGGGGGGGGGGGGTGCAGCTCAAAGCTGGGCATGTCCCTGCAACGTCTGTGCAAACACATTCTCTTTTCCTCTCTCCCCCCTCACTCTCCCTCATATTCCATCTTCATCTCTCTCCATCTCTCCCGTATGCTATCTTTATCTCTCTCTCCCCCCTCTCTTTCTCTCTCTCTTGTATTCTATCTTTATCTCTCTCTCTCTCTCCCCCTCCCGCTCTCTCTCTCTTGTATTATGTCTTTATCTCATCTCTCTCCCCTCTTTCTCTCATATTCTATCTATCTCTCCCCCCCCTCTCTCTCTGGTATTCTATCTATCTCTCTCCCCCCCTCTCTCTCTGGTATTCTATCTATCTCTCTCCCCCCTCTCTCTCTCTGGTGTTCTATCTCTCTCGTCCACCCCTTTCTCTCTCTGTTGTTCTATCTCTCTCGTCCACCCCTCTCTCTCTCTGGTGTTCTATCTCTCTCGTCCACCCCTCTCTCTCTCTGGTGTTCTATCTCTCTCGTCCCTCTCCTCTAGAGTATATGTTCTGCTGTCTCCGTGGAAGGCAGAAAGTCCTTGAACGTCCGGACCCCCTACAGAGAAAGAGAAGGCTCTGTATGACATCACACACACACACAAACACACACACACACACACACACAGCATACTGCCCTGATGGATGGGTGAAAGACACACACACACACACACACACACAATACCATATGCATGCACTACCAATGCCAATTATTGCGCACACACACACAAACACACACACACACACACACACTGCCAGACCCACACACACACACAGTGTGAGACAGGCGTGTGTTAATAGATGTTACTGTGCCACTCTGCCAGGCATCCTGCGGTGCGCGGGGGGTCAGGGTGTGTTGTTACGGGCGGACATTCATCATCTCCTGGGCTGCACTCTGGGTGAATGCAGAGTCTCTGTCCGTCCCCCGGCCTGCACACACACACACGCACGCACACACGCACACACACACACACACACGCACACACACACACACACGCACACACACACACACACACACACACACACACAGAGGGCAGACAGACCGCTGGACGCTGCGAGGCTCACAGCCGCCTGGAACCAGAAACGGAGCCAAGTAAGCATAGAGATGTCTGTGTGTGTGTGTGTGTGTGTGTGTGTGTGTGTGTTTGTGTGTGTGTGCATGTATGTGTGTTCCTACACATGTCTGGCGGTTGTCTAGGAATTGTGCGAATCATGCGGGTGAATTCTTGGAAGCTTGCGCGAGCTCTTCGCTAGCGTCTGCCAGCTCGCCGCTTCTGTCTCGACTAAATGTCAATCGACCCGCGCGGGGGGGGGGGGGGGGGGGGGGGGGGGGGGGGGGGGGGGGGGGGGGGGGGGGGGGGGGGGGGGGGGGGGG
>JAOPJJ010026799.1:0-15240 GCA_027122795.1 Enchelyopus cimbrius
TCTCTTCCATGCTGCTTTGTGATTGGATGACGCATGCGGCGCTGCGTCACTGCCTGGTGGCATGGTGTTGCCAGATTGGTTTTTTTTTCCGCGGCATATAGAAAGGCCTGTTTATACTGAGTTTTAAACTGGGTTTTCTCCTGGAAGTCTCTACAGAAATCTGGCAACCTACGGAACGAAGTTAAACAGAAAGAGCGTGCCGTTCACAGACACCAGAACGAACGCGTCACAGTAACGTTCATCCGGCAGTAAAACAGTACGTTCAGTTCACGTTCACCCAAAATATGAACAAGTTCATGAACTTTCATTCAATGAACGCGTTCAGGCCCAACACTGGGCATAGAGTAGTATAAGTGAGAAGTTTGAACACAGTGGGAGAGAGAACAGGTCAAAGGGGTTTGCTGCGTGAGCCAGAGCAGCTCATATCAGACGGTAATACTGGAGAGAGTGAGACACAAGTTTTTTTTCTAATGGGTTCAAATGACATTTGCGCCTCGTCGTGTCAGCTCGCAGTGCTCAGACATGTGAGAAATCACACAGACTCCACGGAACCTGGTGTTGATTGGCGGGAAACCTCAACTGTAGCTGTCAGGGCTCGACACCTTCGCCCTCAAGTCTGTGCAATTTACCTCCAATTTGTTCGAGAGGCAAGGCAGGATTTTGAACACCAAAAGAAAGATCGATTATCAAGACACGTCCACTGAAGATGGATCAGGGCTTTGTGGATTTCCTGTTTCCAAATGAGCTAAACTGTGTTGAGGCTGAGGAAAACGTTTTGTTATGCGGACAAATAAGCGGACCTGAGGTCACTTCAGGAAGGCCTCATCTACCTTCACCATGGTCCGATAATAAAATGTGACTCCAACTAATAACACAATGGTCAAGTCATTCAAGAGAAATATAATTGTTTGTATTCTTAAATTACTATTAAACATCAGGAAAAAGTTGACAAACGATGATGTCATCACATGACAGAAGTAAACCAAAATAACTAATAAAAAGTGTGAGGGTCTTCGATCAGTACATCGTATGCAAAAGGTGGCAGACAGGGTTGCGCATCAAGGAGCTGTGCATTGGGCTGAGCAGCAGAGTAGGAGGTTCTCTCTGGGGGGAGGACGAGGAAAAGGGTTGAACTGGACCAAACCAAACCCATCCACCACAATCCGCCATACGCTTGATATTTTTGCCATTGGCCTGGTCCCGTAGTTGAGAATGAGGATAGCGACTAGCGACGCCAGTGAAGCTAAGAGTGTGGGACAAGATAGAGGATGGCTCGGGCATCTGTCAGTCATGACCGGGGCAGTGTAGATAAGGTGGGAGTTTAGCGAGGACCTTTTCCCCATGTATTATCCAACAATCCAGAGAGAGGCCGGAGACCAGCTGGTAAAACAAATTAAAATGGTCTCAGTGTTCACTTTGAGGGTTGTCCCTCAACACCTCCTTCACTTTGTCTTTCAGTAATTCCCCTGTCTCTCCCTTCTTCTTTTTTCACTCTGCAATCTGTCTCTCGGAGTCCCTGCTCCCTTTAGGAGGAATACCACAATAGGAAGTTCCCTTAACGGAACACAGATCACCCAGTCACACACACACACACCCCTGCCCCCACACACACACAAAGTAGAACACTTTAATTCACATGCAAATGCACACGCACACAAAAACAGGCAAACAGCTCACAGCTCACAAAGAAACTACTATGGCACATTAATCTCAGCGCGTGCATACACACACACACACACACACTTATCATTTGGAAAGGGAAATAAGAAGTCCTAGGTCTGGCTGTTACAGTGGGAGTGTTTGGCTCCCATTAAAGGTGACACACAAGAATAGCAAATGTCCAAAAATAGGATTCCACCTCCGCACTGTGGAGCAGTGAGTGAGTAGTACTGTAACTGGGCACCGCTGACGGGGAGGAGGAGAAGGAGAGGGAGGGAGAGGCGGAAAGGTGAGGGAGCAGGTGGCAGAAATGGAGCAGGAGAAGAAAGGGAGGGTGAGGGCGGAAGAGCAGAGGGAGCATGAGAAAGAAAAGGTGCAAGAGGAGGAACAGAGGAACTGGGAGGAGCAGCAGGAAAAGGATAGGAAAATTGAGCAAGAAGACATGGAGAAGGGGAGGAAGAGCAGAGTGAGTAGGGAGAGAGGGAGCAGGATAAAGAACAGGTGAAGGAGATGGAGCAAATAAACAGGGAGGAGCAGCAGGAGGAGAAGGAGAGGAGGAGGGAGCAGGAGGAGAACATGGAGCAGGAGGAGAAGGGGAGCAAGAGGGAGGATGAGAAGAGGGTGCAGGAGGAGGAGAAGGAGCAGAGCAACAGGGAGGCACAACAGGAGAAGGAGCGGTAGCGGGAACAGGAGAAGGAGGACAGGAAGAGGAAAAGTGGTTAGGGAGGATATGGAGCTGGAGGAGAACAACAAGGAGAAAAATAAGGAGGAAATGGAGAGGGAGCGTGAGGAAACTGTCACAGGAAGGAGAAGTTTCATAAGGAGGTGAAGGGAAGGATAGCTAAGAGAGGGGGAGGAGGAACAGTGAGGGGAGATGGAGCAAGGAGTCGTCTGTAAGGAGGACCTCATATGGAGAGGAGGGAAGGAGGAGGCAGGAAGCAGGAGGCTGTTATTCTAGGAAGGGGACTGCTATGATAGGAGGGAGGCTGGTTTGGGAGGGAGAATGCTGATTAAGCTACAGGAAGGAGGACCTGAAGGAGCACGGGGGAGGCCACGACGCTAGCAGGAGGTTAAGGATGAAAAGGCCTTAAGCTACAAGATGGACGAGAACAAGGGGAAAGAGGAGGAGAGGGGGGAGCACACTGCGAGGGCGGAGGTAAATGGAAAATCATCCATGATTTGAGAGTCCTGCAGGTGCCTCAAAGCTGGATAAGAAAACATCAGTAGTCACCATGGTAATGTGTTTCAGAGGGCGCATTTTTGCCCAAGCTCACAATAGTGTGTCTTATTTGTGTGTGTGTGTGTGTGTGTGTGTGTGTGTGTGTGTGTGTGTGTGTTTGGTGCATATCAATGTGTGCTTCTGTGTTTGCTTGTCCCTCTGCATCTGCATGCTGTAGATTTTGTGGGCACTTGTAAGGATAGGATATATATGTGTGTGTGTGTGTGTGTCTCTGCATTTGTGGACATTTCCGTTAGTCAGTCAGTCAATCAATCAGCCAGCCAGTCTACCAGTCAGCCAGCCAGACAGTCATCCAGTGGGTCACTCAGTGTGTGCCTGAGCCGCAGAGCTCCAGCAGAGCGTCTGCCTCTAAACATCAACATGCTGTTACAGGCCCTTCTGAACCACAAGAGGGAACAGAGAACCATACAGAATATTATTATTCAGTCGGTCCATCCCAGGACTGACAAATACGATTCAGGATGTGACATGTCCCCTGAATTAATGAACACATGGTATTTTACGGTCTATTCTCACAGATTGGGTGCCAGGCCTGACAGTGAATAAATCAAAGCACAATGACACACACACACACACACACACACACAGGCACACACATACACCATCTTTCTTTCTGGATATCGCAGCAATATTCCCTGTAGCTCTGAATCAATACATGTATCAAACATTTGACAAGACACAATCAACTAGGCTATACTGAACTTAGCTAGAATTAGCTAGGTGAGAAGGTTGCTCACTCATGCTATCTAGGTGTAAAATCTAAGTAAATAGACACACTAGCTGTATAATAACAATTATTCATGCATTAAGTAATACCAGTATATATGTGCTACATTTATTTAGATTGAGTTTGTTGTTATCTTTTTATTGTACACATGTGCATTGTGGTAGTGTGGTCCTGGTTATAGATTCATTTTATAGCTGCTGGTTATATCTCCTGAATTTTGGACCAGGTTTTGGGAAGCCCTTGAAGACTGTAATTACAAATAAACTTGACAGCCTTTCTTGACAAATACGTTCATGGTCGGCAACAGTTGATATCCGAAAATTGTTCCAGGTTGCTTCCCAAGTAGTTGGTTGCCTATGGTTTGTACACTTTCAAATCAGCCAACGGGTCTTTACCATCTTCGATAGCTGTCACATACGTAATCCTCATTCTTCACAGTTTAAATGCAAGATGGATTTACTTGAAATTCTTGCCAACCTTTGGTTTTGTTTCACTTATAATATTTTTTGAACCTACATATAAAGACTATAGTAGTATGACTATATTATGCATATGCAGGGTTCGAAATTAACTTTTGGGATCACCAGCCAATGTGGCTTGTAACTATTTTAAGTTACCAGCCAATCAGAATTTCCACTACACGGTAAATACGATAACTTGAAATTGCTGGTCTTAAAAGGATTTTTGTATTAAGTGAATATAAAACTACAAGTTGCACATCAAACTCAATTTTTTTAGCTGTTTCAACTAACTTCCAAACGTTTCTATTTAAAAGTTGATCTCAATCCATAAACTGAGTTGGCAAAATAAACAAATACGAATTGAATCCGACTTTAGGGCAGGTCAACTAATCTGCGCAAGCTTATTTGAGTTCTTTAGGTGCACGAGCTCTTCACGGGGCGGCACAGGGTTTCCCAGCCATTTTCTCTGGGATTATTCACCCCTAGTTAGAAATTGTGCGTCCACCATCTTGTGCCCTCGCCTCGCCAACATTGCGGTTGCATTTCTCATCCGAAAGGTAAATTACAACACTTAAAGCTCAACAGCATTGGCGTTTGCTGGGATTGTTTGTAGAAGCCTCGTCTCACAGGAGTCTGCGAAATAAACACAAGTAACTTTTAACTGAAAAATCTGCGGTGGGCCCACGGAATCACTGAAACACACGGATTTTGCGCCAATGCAAGTTAATGACACACGTGTTGACCAAAGATGCATAAACAGGTCTGTGTGTGTGTTCAATTTCAAAACTTAGTGTGTATAAGCTATTGTGTGTGTTTGTGTACGTGTGTGTACAGGAGTGAATGAGTGTGTGAGTGTATGAGTCCATGCACCTTCATATTCGTTTTACTCTAAAAGATGTGACACTCTGTAATGTATGTTACAACGTGTTGACGTATATACGGATATATAGGGATATTTAAAAATCACCCCTGTGATGACCAGCAGAGGACAGACGGAGCAGAGAGAAAGATAGAGACATAGGAGAGGGAAAGACAGAGGGACAGAGTGAGGGAGAGAACAGTTAAGAGCTTATTCTTCCACTCTTCTCCCCTTAACTTGCCTCCTTCATGTCAGGTCATATGAGGGGACTTCAAGGTCATATGAGTGCCCCCCACCAACCACCCCGTAATGAGACTTCCAACAATGGTCCTTTATGTGAGCTCAAAAACACAAAAATGTAAAATAATGATTTCTCGTAAATCTAGATTTCCCAGAAGCAGGTAGCAGTTGTCATGGGAGCCAAGCACATTAAAACAAGCAGAACCACGTTAAATTAGCAACAGCATGTGGTTTCTATACCTTAAGGCCTCCCCTTAAAAAATATTCACAAAACCAGGGTTTTGGTTATAAACTATAAATCCCACAGAGTTTCAAAATGACTTTGGGAAAGGCTAGGTGTGTGAGTGTGCGTGCGTGTGTGTGTGTGTGTTTCAGTATGTGATATATTTTCTTATTCAGGTAGGTTTTGCCAGTTTGGTTCGGTTCTTTTAAAGGGCTTTAATGATGTACTGCATACAGCCACTTATTAGGTTCTCTCGCTGTAGAATTATACATTACATTATTAACATCATCAATCCAAGCACAGGTTCCTATGACAGAGATTCCCAGAAAGGCATTGTTAGGTATATGTGTTTTATGTGAGTTGTATTTATGTGTTTCAGTTTTGGAGCAGTTTAGGGTAACTGCATCACAAGATTTACTTTTACTTAACATGATTTACTGAATATGTACTATAGGGAATAAATGTATAATTGATGATAGTCTTCTTTGGATAACATAACATGAGATGTATCAATGTAAATATAAGTAGCAACCTCATGTGTGTTGTAGGTCATTTCAGAAATTAGATACAATATATAACAGCCTCAATCTCCATTCCAAAAAAAGTGGGCAGTAACTAAATAAGGAAAAAGTTGAGATAGCTTTCTTCTGAGTTCTGTTTTTGTCCAGGTGCAGATAGTGGGACCAAGCTCAACTTAAACCAAAAGAAATCTAGGTAGCTATATGTGTGTATTGTTGCTCCAGTGAACCTTCTGAAAGACTGCAAGTTGACCGTGTATCCAAGGGTCACCATCGTCCTTTCATAAGGACCAGTGTTGGGCAAGTTACTTTAAAAAGTAGTTAGTTGTAGTTACCAGTTTCTTCTCCAAAAAGTAACTAAATTAGGTACTTAGTTACAAATGAAGTATAAAGTACGTAGTTACTTTGGAAATTAACTATTGCATTACTTTGAAGTACATTTTTTTAATGCTCAAATGTGTCAATGGATTTGGGCCCACCTCCACCCCTTTTTAACAGAATTTAAAATACATGTGCATGTTCAATTATTTATGATAAATCTGAACATTAAAATTAAATGGACACTTAATACAATACATTATTAACAGAAATCCACAGTACACACATCTCAACTATTTTCATGTTGCTGTGGGACAATGTGAGACGAGCCTCCAATAAAATGTAATGTATTATTGTAGATATTAGAATAATGTTTTAACTAAATGTATATAGTGGATCGACAAAAATAACACAACAAAAGACGTTTTGGAACTGATATTTATTGCACCTCAAAAGGTCACAACTAGGCAAACTTTAATTATGCTTTTTATGCTTCACTTTGTAGTGCATTTCAAATTAAAAGAAGAAAATGATCGACACACTGACACTTCAAGTAGTTTCTACCATTCAAAAAGGACAGTGTAATATGAAGTGCTTTCAATATTACTGATTAGTGCAATGTATAGCAAAACTCCGGCATACAAATATAAACATGAAATACATTACAATTACATGCAGTCAAGAGGTCTGCTATGGTCAACAGATATCTCTCAAATGTCCGTTTGAGTGTCATTAATTTGAGCATAGTGGGCGTCTATATAGTTTGTGAACGTCTTTCTACATAGCAAGCCTACTCCTCCTCTGATCAGTATTTACTAGTGCTCTGAATGGCTCCGACTAAACCGTCGATAATGGCAGCATATCCTGCACATCATACCTGGCTACCAGTTTGTTTAACTCGGTTTGAGACAAAACGTGTGGTGGGGCTGTAAAAGTATAAAAAAATTATACTTCCAATTAAAGAAGGCTACTCTGGGATTATTTGGGCTCGCCATTCCTGTTTCTTGTTGACTCACTTGTGTCCGCCTGTGCTGGCTTTCAAATGTGTGTAAATAACATCAGCCCAACTCCACCTCTGATTTGCTTACCATCAAATTTTACTCTATCTCAGCCAATCGTCATGATATATGAGATTGTCTCTCATGCCCCCACGCTCACCAAGGAAGGACTAACACTAAGGAAAGTCTTTGCCGCTCAGCTTAGAGATCTAGCTGGTCTGATGAAAAACTGCTTCAATTATAGTAACGTGCCGCATTTTTTGCCACTAACGTAACAACGTTATAATGATGGGAAGAGTAATCAACTAGATTACCTGAAACATGTCATTTATGTATTTATAACGCCGTTATTCACATCACTGATAAGGACCAGGAGAGAGCTATCTCGCTGGCTGGCTAGGAGGTCATTTCCCTGCCGATTTCCCTCTCAGGTATAACCGTTACATAGCCTTGGGCAGTGGCTGATGTGAGTACTGGGGAGGTGTGAGCATCAGCTTAGTGCACAGCCGAGCAGTGTTTGGACCTTCACACAATAGAAATCCTCTTTCTTCTGCCCTGTAATGCCTGCTTGTCCATCCATCCGTCCATCACACACACACACACACACACACACACACAGCCACGCGTTTCCTCCCTCACATTCTCTCTGTTACACTGCCTGTTACACTGCCTCGCTCTCTCTCTCTCTCTGCCTCACTACCTCTCTCTTGCTCTCTCTTGCTCTCTCTCTCCATCTATCTTTACTGATGAAGCAGCAGAGACGGCAGATAAAGAGAGAGAGCAACGAGATGGGGAGATAGAGACGACAGAGAGAGGGAGAAAGAGGTAAGAGTTAGGGACAGAGATATGACAGAGAGAGGAATAGAGGCGTAAGAGATAGGGAGAGAGAAGACAGAAAAATGTTAATCAACCTGCCAAGCGCCTCCCCGCTCACCAGGAATCAGGGTCACTTAGCCCTTTAACAGACTTTCCGTCTGACATGTCCGTTGCATACAGTGACTAAAAAGCTGTTTAATATAGAGAGAAAGAGAGAGAAAGAGAGAGAAAGAGACAGTTAGAGATGGGGGGAAATAGATTGAGAGAGGAAGTAAAGACAGATAAAGCAAGAGGGAATGGGAGAGAGAGCCGGTGAGAGATAAAGAGGTAGGAGAGGACAGGTGTAGAGACAGAGGAGATAGCAAAAACAAAGGGCTAGACCGCGGGTAGATGAAATCAGCCAAGAAAAATACAGGCGTGTAAATGACAAGATTGCAACACAGCGATTTGAGGACTGTAGACTCCGCAAGTTGCTGTGGAGTGTGTGCATATGTGTGTATGTGTGTGTGTATCTTTACATGTGCATGTGGTCATGTATATTTTTATCTACAACTGTGTTTTTTTAAGAGGCAGCATAGAATTGTGCCTGTGTGCACAAGCGGACACAAGGGGCAGTATGCTCACGCATCCACACATGTGGACGCGCCCTACGGAGTCTGTCTCATGCAGGGCATGAGATTCGGTGACAGCACGGAAACGAGAGGAAGGGGGCGGGGAGCACAACACAGGAGGCGGATGAAGCGCACACGTGTTTGCGGATAGAGATGATCGTAGTTATCTGCTTGGAGAGAGATTAGGGTTGTCGGCGGTGATTGATTTGATGTGGAGGATTTTGATCATAGTTAGTTATTTGGGAAAGAACATGCACACATACACATACACTAACACACACACACACACATAAACACACGTAATTGGTGGATCTACTGCTTATCCATCAACCGGTTGGGGAGATTCATGGAAGGAAGATCCAAGCACTCTATTAGGTACTTTGGTGGAGAGCCCAAAACACAGCCTGCAGGATGAATGGAAGGATGAGTAAATGGTTGGATTTTGAATGGGTGTGTGGACCATCGAATGAACGAAGGAACTAATGCTAATTAGCTTGGGTTAACAGTTACTACCTCTCCAAAGA
Source organism: Enchelyopus cimbrius (assembly GCA_027122795.1). NCBI lineage: Eukaryota > Metazoa > Chordata > Actinopteri > Gadiformes > Gaidropsaridae > Enchelyopus > Enchelyopus cimbrius. The sequence goes on from JAOPJJ010026799.1 coordinate 9,195, forward strand.
CGGTTTCCTCCTTGTTATGACATCCTCCGTCCACAGCAATACAAAAACACCATTTTACTGACAGCAATTAGCAATCACTGATCCACACCAACATCAGCATCATGCATGATACAACATCGATGAACAAAGAACCATTTCACACAACCCAACACTATGCCATGCCTTTTAAAATGTACACATTAGTCAATGCAATCACAGCCTTGGAAGGACTTAAGGAGATTCTTAGATTCTATTGCCCGACAACTTTGTCTTTGGCACAAGCCGAGCGGTCGCCGTCTAAAGGCATTTGCATCACAAATGTCGTCTGTGAACTCCATAATTACCGAGTTTTGCAAGCTGCGTGTGTGTGTGTGTGTAAACGTGGTGGTGTGAGCACTGTGCCTAGCAGGCTGCTGTGCTGTGACGCCCGGGGGAGACGGGCTGGGACATGAGAGGAGGAGGAAGAGTTTGCGGGATGACCAGATGGCCTGGTGGGGAGGGGGATAGCGCTCAGTCTCGACCATACTGGGCTGGCATCAGTTCCTTCTATCACTGCACCGTTAAACGAACTGGATGGACATTTTGTTAATTAGACATACGAGACAGAATGAGATTTTGAGTTATCAAGACTAACATACACACATTTTGAATCATACAGACCGAACCAGATTATACAGGATTGAACTGGGATTAAACAGATTGAAACCAGAATGAGTGGGATCGAACCAGACTAAACTACACAAATGAAACTGAGCTACAAAGAACGAGACAGAAATATATTAAACTAGATGTAACTCTATTGAATGTGAATTAGCTGGAATGACCAGACTGAACCGGATTATAATAAAACGTCCTATTTTTTAACCGGTGGATAAAAGCTTCAGGTCCTTTTAATGAATGCATCTTAATTACAAATGCTTAGTCAGGATGTACATATATAAATAAAAAGGGAGAGAGGGAGAGAGGAGAGAGGGAGAGAGAGAGAGCCCTTCAGTGCAGAAGAGGTGCTGATAATTTTGTCCAACATCCACATCGTCTTTGAAGCCAGGTCAGCCATGATGTCCATCACAAAGCAGAAAAGGCAAAGCACAGGCGACATGGATAAAATGGAAAGAACTTGGGAGAAATTGTGGTAGTGTGGGGCAGGGCAGAAAATACATACTTCGATAGAGGCTTAGGATGGAAGAAGAACAGAGGAGTGGTTACATTATTCCCTTCACATTAGTATGTTCACCCCCACCAACCCCCTACTGCCTGCTTTGAGACGCGAACGTTCCTCCGTTCACATCTTCGTAGTCCTCCATTGAGTCTCCTTGCTCTTCATCTTATCAGCACAGAGCAGGTGTTTTCCCCAACTCCAGGAATTTAAATGAAAGTAAATATATTAATCAAAAAAGGTGCGCTCGCAATACCTCTTCCTCTCACCTCACCTCCATCCCTCCCTTCGTTTCCCCCCCCCTTTCCCCTGGAGGCCTTTCAGTTTGGAACAATGCCAGGAGAAGAAGGATTAGCTAAGGTAAAGAAAATGTAATCAATTTGCCAAGCGCCTCACTGCCAACCAGGAATCAGGGTCACTTCGCCTTTAACAGACTTTCCTTCTTACATGTCAGTTGCATAAGGAGTGACTAGTTTTGGATCAAACGGACTGGGGAATGTGGGAGATTAGAGAGAATGCGTTAACCCCTGAACCTGACTCTGTGGGAGTTTTTTTCTTCTGACAAAGTATTGGGGAGGGGCCACACCAAAGTGCTGAATCGCAGTCACTGATTGGATAGTCAGATCTGATCCAGTATGGGGTTGGGCAATTTGCCTTAATAGAAATATTAAGGCAAATTACATTTCGCAATCTTTCACTACGGAAGTTGCTTCAGATGAAAGTGTTTGATGAATTCATAAATACAATGATAAGCAATTTCCCCTATGGACGTCTGTCTGTTCATAGATTCTGGAACTCCTCCAGCATCATTGATGTATGCTTCATTTTTACAAAAAAATCTCAATCCTTCTTTTGAAGAGGTAAAGCTCCATTTGCCGAGACCAAAATAAGCTTTTGTATCTTAAGCAATTTGGTTCACACTTTGTTAAGACTGGGTAAGACAGCAAGAAGAGAGCATCAGATACATCGGAGAGCCAGACAGGGGCATACTCCTTGTTCACGGTACAGACAAAAGATGGTGTTAGAGAGAAGCCATTAACAACTAACTTAACCAGCTGCCGTTGGTGTCTATTCAATAATACAAGATTCCTCAGTCCCCTGATCCGCTCTAAACAACCAATCTTATTCTTCTCCAACAGAGGATAACGGAGAGCTAACATGTTGAGCTCATGGGGCCAGTTGTTCAAAAAATGTAATCCGCATAAAAGTTGTCCAGATTTGGAAATCCCATTTTTTGCTATCCAGGATCAGGCAATGAGTCTTACTTTTAAGCCGGTTTTTCAAAGAAACATTGGATTGGATCACCCTGATCCAGATACACCGTTTTCAGGATTACCAACAAAACAATGTTCAGGGTTCTTCATCTGAGGAGAGACCCGCGTATTCAAGCCCGGCTTTTAGGAGGCGGATTTGCAGTTTCGCCCGGGTTTGCTGCAGTTTGGTCAGCTTGATTTGTTCCTCTGCCAAGAGTATCTGTACTTCTGCTCTTTCAGTTTTTTGTTTGAGAAGAGTTTCATAGGCATCATCATTGCTATTTGGCAAAGGACGCTTCAAGCCTCTTTTCTGACTGCTGGCTTTACCAGTGAGGTCGCAGGTTGTTCAATAATAGGGCTGAGATCCAGAATAAATGTTTCCTCTGTATTAGGAGGAACTGGGTCACTTTCCTCCTCAATCGTAGGCTCACCATCCCCTACAACACCTTGAATACCATGCAGAGATTTAGAGTTCTCACCTCCAATAATGTCCAGAATCTGTGCAGTCACCTTTCTTAAATTGTTTGTTGCATGTTTGGGTGTTCTTTTGTTCAGCAAGGTCCTTTGTGGCTTTTGCCCTCAGATTTTTCCACCGAAATGTCACCTGCTCCAATGTCCTCTTCTGGCCAGACCCCATTGCATTAACATTCTGGGTGATTTAAACCCAAACATCTTTCTTCCTTTTGTTTGTCACCATTCCACCCACAACAGAACTTCCTACAATTGAGGTATAATGGCACTTAACACCCTCCCGCAATTACAGATTTTTACCTCAATGACAGAATTACCGTACACTTTTATTTAAGGAATTTAGGAATTAGCATATCCCAGGCTCCCTGGCGCGATCCTGGGAGGAGTCGCCACAGTTTTATTTGAACAATTTGAAAGTTTTACTACATTTCCTTCCTGAAATCCACCTTGAAATCCTACCCCTTGTTGGGATCAGGGTAATCCTGTTTTTTTTAATCAAAGTTATCCAAATCCTACTGAAAAGTTTTGAACAACACAAACTAAAGGTTTGATCCATTTCCAAACTAGGATTGGATTACATGATCTGATCCAATTTGAGAATCCTTCTTTCCCTTTTGAACAACAAATCTTCCAGATTTGATCCAATCCTATCACCAAAATCCGATCAGATTACCTTTGAACAACTGGCCCAAGATGGATATTATTTGTATTGGACCTGGACCTTTGTTTAAAGAATGCATTCAAAGCTCGGCTGAGAATTACTAACGTTCCATGAGAAACTTCTGTAAGACAGTATTTTATTGATCGAAATAAACTAGATTTACATTCTTTATTTCCTCCCAAAAGAGCTTTGTGAGTTAAGCATGGCACTGATTTTATCATCGCCAATATGTTTTTGTCAAAAATAATGCATTCTACTAAGGTGTGTCGTCACCGCTTTCATTGTCAACTTTCAAGATTCAAGATTCTAAATGTGTGTCATATGCACTATAACAAACATGTTCTGTTATACAATGAAATTCTTCCTTCGTTTCCAACAAAATATATGAAATATGCAAAGTATATAGTAGCAGCACCAACATAAAATAAAATAGAATAAAACTGCAAATCTGAAAAAATCTGCAAAAAAGTGTGCAGTTGTGCATGTGCAAATTGTAAAATGTAAAAAATGTAGTGACAGTCGGGAGGTAAAAATTGTTATTATTATAGTAATAGACTCCTATCTGTCATATCCTACCATCTGAGTCCGATGGCAGTGGGGAAGAAAGAGATCTTAGTAGTTTTGGACTTAACACCTCCGTACCTGTGGCCTGAGGGTAGAAGTGTGAACAATCCATGCTGGGAGTGGGTGGGGTCTTTTAGTATGAAAGGTGTTGTCGTCCGTATTAGACATGAACGACTTCAACAAGCACTGAAATACTTGAAATGAAGTTAATCTCTCGAACCATTATTGTAGATTAAGGACAGTAGATATTTGTATGCTAGAACGTGTGTGAGACTGTGCACAAACGTAGGGTGGATTAAAAAGGACTATATATTCTATTTCTTAATCAAGATGAAGAGACAATTCATATCTAATACTGTCTATCTGTAACCTGCCTGGAACCTCATTCTCAACTGCTTCCTGTTTGGATGGTCTCTGAGTCTGATTCACTCCACTTTCTTTGAGAGAAGGAAGACTTTGAGAACCAAACCTGCAATATGACAACATTTTCATCTTTATTGCTTTTTCCAAGCCTCAGAGAACAGTAGTTAGTGGTTAAAAAAAACAAACCCTCGTGATTCAGTATTTCAGAATCCTCCAATTTCTCTGGGAGGTATGCGTGTCTGTGTGTGTGTGTGTTTATCCTTTTTCAAAGTATTGAAAGACCTTCCAGGTGCAAGCATCACCTCCGCTATTTTTTTAATAACATATAACAACAATAATAACTTGGACTTGGTCATGGTTTTCATGTCTAGAGGAAAACAGACAAAAATCAAAAATAAAATAAACACATTCATATTTACATATATGTTAATATATTGTGGCGACTCCTCCCAGTATCGCGCCGGGGAGCCTGGGATATGCTAATTCATAAATTCCTTAAATAAAAGTGCGCTTTTATTGCGTTTGGGGTTACGTTTATGGGTTTTTGTGTTCCGGGTTTTGTGTGTTTTTGAGTGTCCTATTATTAATGTGTTGATGTCATTTTGGCCACCGTCACCGTGGGTGACATGTGTGTTGGAGTGTGTTGTGTGTTGTGGTTGAATAAACGGGCATTCTTTTGTCAAGTGGTGTATGAGGCACAGAACCCTTTGAGTGACAGCCGGACTCTGTCTTCTTGGCCGCCGCCACAATATATATACACTACCGTTCATAAGTTTGGGGTCCCCTGCTCATTTCCATTACAACCAGCTTCATGAAATAATCATCTTGAATGCTCTATGATCATTATGTGCACGGAAATCAGTCAAGATGTGCTCAACAACTATGGGAACATTTTAGTGTTCACCGAAAACCATTTCCAATGTCTCATTTCAATGTCCAATTCAAAGTGATTGAGAGAATCCCAAGAGTGCAACATTCTTTGTGAACACAATAATTAAAAGAGCCTGAAATATAAACCACAAAGCTTTGTTGACTCTTTCATGGTTTAGCACACACAACTAAGTGTGATTATAATACAAAGTTTGTTTAGAAATGTTTTAGACATTATAAAAGTAGCCAACTTCTGTAATGATGACCGCATATTGCACACTTGGGATTCTCTCAATCACTTTGAATTAGACATTTGGAAATGGTTTTGTTTAGTTGTTGAGCACATCTTGCCATATTTTTGTCACTCATAATGACCACAAAGCATTCAAGATCATTATTTCATGAAGCTGGTTATGATGGAGTTTAATGCTGGAATGAGCAGGTGACGCCAAAACTATGAACGGTAGTGTATATTCACACATGTATACTTTAATGCATGTTCGTCTATGTATTTGCACCACCACTACAGGCAAAACAACCACAGGCGAGGTTATCGCTTCTGGTGGGCCGCACGGTAAACGGTCATTTAGTCGAGACTACGCGCAGAGCGCTGGAACCGAACAACAGCGAGTGGAAGGAGGAAAACAGGCTTTTAACCCGCAAACTGTTAACACGTGACCTTGGGTTCTGTTGATCGGCGTTACGATAGAGATCATGACGGTAGCTGAT
>JAOPJJ010029184.1:4092-15133 GCA_027122795.1 Enchelyopus cimbrius
TCTTTACGGGTGGGGGCGGCTGTGGCGTTCCCCGCCCCTGAACGCCCCCCCCCCCCCCCGGCAGGGGGTCTTGATTGATTAAGGCACTTTTTTGTGGCTTTTCCTCACCTCGCCGCCCCTCCCATCAGCGTTAATCGGTCTTTGGTCGGCGCCTGGCGTCTGACTGACTCTCAGACCACCTGGGAGACCCCCCCACCAGGAGGAGGAAACACAACCCTAGCTAAAAGATTCCGGATACAATTCAATATGTCCGCACGGCAGCTGAACTTGCTGGCGTTGTAGAGCAAGGTACCCTCTTACCCCTACCAGGTTCTGCTAATGACATGGATCCAAATTCAGTGGAGGGTGTTTTGGATATGGGCATTTGATACTATGATTAATTCGTGTCATGGCAACAAATGCCCTTGCTAGCACTAGCGGTACAGGATAGTGTTTGTTGCTGTTGCGCAATGTGTAGCGCTAGCCCTACAGTAGAGTGTGTGTTGCTACTCTGCGGTGTGTAGCAATAGCCCTACAGTACAGTGTGTGTCGCTGCTCTGCAGTGTGTAATAATAGCTCTACAGGCCAGTGTGTGTTGCTGCTCTACAGTGTGTAGCAATAGCGCTACATACCAGTGTGTGTTGCGGATCTGCTGCATGTTACGCTACAGGACAATGGGTTGCTACAGAACCGCTGACAGCCACAACTCTGGTTCCGTAGATCGGTTGAATCCAAGTGTCGGAGATTGCGGCAGACATTTGATGGCTGAAAAAATAAAATAAAAACTGAGATTGACACATACTTTGAGATTCAGGCTTGGTTAGTAGGTCACATACCTTCTTTGGATCAGGCATGGCCGGCAGAGAAGGGGATGATGACTCAACAGATCAGTGACTTCTGTGAAGCAAGAGATCATCATAATAACAGCAAATCTTATTTATTTGAATGCTTTTCCAGATAGTCAAATGCCATTTACCAAGCTATGAAATGATACAAGTGAGCGTATGAGCATAATTTCAACTGTTTAAGGCACTTTTAACAAATTTAGAAATGATAGGCGGGGGGGCCTATCACCCCAGGTGTTGGTGCTACTCCACCCTCCTACTCAAAGATGTCTCAGACACCTCCTCCAGCTCTCTCCATGGTGAAGAGGAGCCTAATTTGAATTCCTCGCTTTCCGATTTCCAAGACTCTAAATTTTAACTATCTTTCTCTCACCGGGGAGTGGAGCTCTGGGAGAGGATTAAGGTCCAAGGGATGCAGGGTAGGGAGAGAGGGGGGGGCACACAAAGAGACCCAGGACTCTGGATCCTCCCTTCTCTCTCTCTCTCTTGACGTTAACTGACATCGCAGTGGTTCTGTTAGCAGCTCTGACTGATCTAACTCTACCCAGGAGTTAATCCACCACCAATCCCAGGAGATCTGAGGCGGTGCTGTGCTAGCCTTTGCCCCTTTCATTTGGTCGATAATTGTTCAACCGGCATTGGTCTCTGGAGAAATATCCAGAGAAGATAACCTCTGTGGTGTCCTCCATGCTAGGCACCAAACCCCAACCACATGAACACCAGAGTGTACAAAAGAGGAATGGGGTTTAAAAAACAACATCACTGCAATTCTTCTGTGAAGCTCGCAGCCTATTGGCCGACTGATCGTTGTGTTACAGTCCACAGTGGGAGGAGCACAGGTGATTGGGTTAATGTACTGTATCAGAACAGCCCACTGGGTCACATTGTTAGGAACTACAGGAGCAAGTGAAGATGATCATGCCGTGGAGAGCTCCTGTTTGCGCAGAGGTTCAGGGAGGAAGGGGCTTCACTGAGATACAGCAGCACAGAATGTCCCGGAACACATCTAACACAGATTTCACTAAACCACTTTCAAATCTCTTATGAGGGCTTCAAAACAAAAGCACAGACAGAAGAAGTAAAGTAACTCTCAACACAAGACATGAGAAAGGGAAGAAATGATTTGTTGTCAAAACGCTATATTCATTGAGTGGGGAATATAGATTTTTGTTCAACCCATTTCTGAGAGTCATGGTCTTTGACCAACGCCCTTGAGTCTTCGTAATAAACTCTTGAGAAGTTCAGCCTCCCACACAACACCCCAGGCTCTCCATTGAACCCATATTATTTATTAATTTATCTCCAATTTCTGTCTACGCAGATATTCTCCGGCTTTGGGAATGAGGATATAAATACATTTTTACTTTAATGTCAAGGGTCGGCCGTTTTGTTCTCCCCCTCTTGGGCTCTTCCTCCTCCTTCCTCATCCTCTGAGACAAACACAACATATACACTGGCTGAAACCCATCTGGTTGAATATATACACTGTCTTTACTAAAGGGGTGATTTAAAGAATGATTTTACTTTTCATGACCAAAAGGAAAGGGATTTAGGTGGCATCTTGCTTGAAAATGCCTACAGGCCTTTAGGGACATCGAACAAGCACCTTAATGCTTGGTGATCTAAACAGCCTTAAAGGTTGTATCAGTGATTCTGCCATTTGTTAACTCATACCATTTGCTTTTTGACATTTCAGAGCATAGGCTGCCTACGGAAACGCGGTTTCGGCCTAGAATCGCTGATACAACCTTTAACCGCTGCCCTATCCTGCCACTCCTCACTGTTCTCAGAACTGTTACACAACGTTGTTGTCTGTTTCGGCTTCTCAGAGGGGCACGCCAAAGAGGAGCTGTGGAGGTCACTCGTGCGCGGGGTGGGGGGGGGGGAGCAGACGGTAGGACCACTACCCCTGCGTCAGCACTTCCTCTGTAACCCGAGAGACTCCTCTGGTCGGATGTACCAGAGACACACAACTCTGTTTATACTGCTGGGTTCTCTGTTCCTTCACAATAAAAGTCTCCCCCTCCCACACAAGTGAAGGAATGAAGGAAGAAGTGAGTGACTGTATCAGTTTATCACACAGTGTTGATGGATGTTGAACATGGCACCGACACTTTCCAGCGTTTAGCAAAAAATGTTGCTTTGGATAGAAATGTCTGTTATGGAAGTTTTTTATAAGCTATAGGATTAAAGAGATGGAGAACTCTGATGACTTATGAGTTTAACAGTGTTTATTAACAAGAAGCTTGATCAAGGAGTACGAGAGCTGCCTGCACATGGTGCCAGCCACTACTGTTTTGAGGAGGATAACAATAGTTAATTATGTCCTCCCTCACCAGATGTCCAGATAAGGAGGCCTTCGGCTGTATGACGTGATGGTTCGTAAGCAAGGGATGTTTAATCTCTGACAGAGGGACTCGACGTCCCTCTCCCATGTCAAGAGAGGACTTTAAGGTCATGTTGACCAAATATGGTTAATCTTCTATTATTCTACGAATTAGACAAATGTCACACTACTAAGAAGGAATTTTCCTTCACAATGTTAATCTTTGGTAATAGTGAGGCTTTCAACAGTAACAAAACTGCTTATCAAGGCAGGACAATCCACAGGAGGTGCCAAACGGTGTTATTATTGGTTGGATGTTACCTCAGGGAATATGATTCTGTTCTATTTAAAGGGCCTCTATTTCAGCACCAGGTGTGAGATGAGGCAATACAAGCTAATAGTTAGCTTGTATTGGCTTGAACCTGTCCATTTTTGTCATCACAAGTAGGAGTGTCCACTTAATCAAACATACACAATGATGTAAAACATTTCCCTTAGTAAAGTAAAATGTATTGCGATTCTTCTGTCTTCATTTCTTAAATGGGATTAATAACATGAGTTAAACAAGCCTGAAGCTAATCCTTTAAAGACGTTGGCTCACTACAGTGTCTGGGAGAAGAAAGGTACGAGAGCTGTAAACAATATGACCGTAATGGAGGGAAGATTCCTGTGCTGCTCTTTCCCTCTGCTCCAGGGTCCACGGTCCATGTTCCACACTCACAGGGGGTGTGAAGCTATCAGCCTGGTCTCACAGGAATCCGTGAAATAACCACGGGTAACTCTTAACTCAAAATCCGTGGTGGGCCCATGGAATCACTGACATTTCTGTGAAACGCACACAGATTTCGATCCAATGCAAGTTAATGACACTTGTGTGTATCATTAACTAACCTTGACCCTAACCTTAACCCTTCACGGAACTGTCAGCATCCGTTGAGCGAAATCTGAGTTGTTGAACGGGTTATGAGTGTCATTAATTTAGAGCAAAATCCATGTGTGTTTCATGGAACGAAATCGGTGTGTGTTTCACAGAACAAAATCTGTGTTTTTCATGGAAATTTAATTGATTCCGTGGTCCCACCACCACGGATTTTGAGTGGTTATTCCCCCATATTCCTGTGAGATCACGTTGGAGGCTAGCTATGGTTTTACCCAGGAGGTCAGACATCAGGGCTGGTTACGGAGACCGCCAGATGGATGGTTATTGTTTATTATATTAGGACTTTGTTTACATCAGACTGCTGGCGGTTTCTTCCGTCCAATCGGCTTCACTGACAGCAAAGCTAAATGCTTATTTCCAACAAAACAACCAGAAGATACATTTGAGGGTTAATCATTCCCTGGAACAATAGTTCAAATGTTTTCTTTAGTATAATTACTTGCAATTGCCAAAAAGAGTTTCCGTTTAACTTTTGCTGTGCGTCCTGTATGCCTGATGGCAACTCTTCTTTTAGGGACAGCAGTGTTTACAGATTCGTATTTCAGAAGCTGCTGATTTGCATCAATGAAGCGAGCTTTTGGCCGGTTTGACCGCTAGCTTAATCCTCGACGACTTGTCGAGGATTAGCACGTATTGCGCGTATTGTTGCCAAACAGGCTGAGACAGAGGGAAAAAACACAGTGATCATTGCTCCGTTCCAACAGCTGATTAAACACCAGGAGGTTTTGATAATTTGTCTGAACTCAACACACTGAAGTTGACCCAATGGTTGGATTTCAATCTCAAATGGAGCTGGACCCCTATCCCCACCAGCTCTCTTTCTATCCATTGGCTGTTCAAGAAAATGTAGACCATTGGCTCCAACTCTCTGGAAAGAGGCCGCAAACAACTGTAAGCAGGCAATTTGATGTTTTTTATTAGGGCAGCTTCTTGGTGGTCTGAGCACAGGAAGGAACCGCAAGAGTTGGCCGTTCTTAGACAGGTTTCTGAAATGTAAGCTTCTAAGTTCCTCTCTGCTCCTCCGAGCTTCAATCTTCCTTGCTTCGGCAGAGCCGTCACTGCTCCTTAAATACAGCACAAGAGGAGATGAAACATTAAGTTGAGGTGCGTGGGGGGTGGGGTGGGTTTGGAGCCCTGATGGAGGAGACAGGTTCAGGGCTAAGATGTTGTAGCTGATTTATTTTTGATGAACTGTGGAAGAAGCGTGACGAAGGCAGTGAAGCAGGGCCGTGGTGCACTAGGGGCTGTTTCAGGTGGAACTAATTCAGGCCACAGCCGGAGCAGAGACGGGAGTGGGCCAGACCTCCACGAGGGCCACACTGCATCTCCGTCATCCACACAGTTGGAAACAGAAAGCACAACGGTTGAATAAGTGATCAGGTAGTAAAAGGCGATTATAAAGCTGCTCTTAGAACAGGAGGTACAATGGAACTAACAAGGTGGAAACCTGAAGACAAACACAGCGGCCTGCAGTTAATTCAAGACTATAAATAATAAAGACCCTTTTATATCGGCTGAAATGGACCTGTGAGGAAATGATAGTGGAAGCAGGATGCATATGTAGACATTATGACGGTGTCAACCTTCATTATTGGCGTACTTTGAAATGCTGGTAGAATTTGTGAGGAATGTGAAAGCCAGTTCACATTCTTGCCAATGTTTGCATTGCGAATCAATTCAATTCCCAACAAATATTCTACAAAATAGGCTGGAATTGGCTAGTAAATAGGCAAAAATATCATGGTAAATATGCTGTTATTATGGGAAACTCTCTCAGGGAAGCTGTGTTTCATTCCACAGGGCTGCTCAACAGACGAATGGATTAACATTACATTTTGCAGCATTAAGCATGGAGAACTGTTTAGCTTGAATGAAAAGTTCTATTTCTATTTTGGGAGATTGTCCACATGGAAGGATGAGTGTAGTGTGTGTGTGTGTGTGTTTTGTGTTTCATTTGAAGTGATGTGTTCAAGTGTTTCTTCGACAGACTTGTGTGAAGCTTTTGTCTTTTTAAAAACAAACTTCCGAACTCACTCCAACATGAACTGAATCTTTAATGATGTGTGTGTGTGTCAGTAACACACCACCAAGTAACACACAGACACACAACATGTTCTTTCCCATAATGCTTTGAGTATTAGCAGGTGTATCGCTGCTCGCTCTCCACCTCTGTCACAGGGTCTAATCCCCCGTAATAACTTCCAGTGGATCGAGAGACTAAAGCTGATCTGAAATCCTGAACCCGACACGCATGCACATATGAGCTGACAGCGCTAATAATGCCACGGAAATTTTTGTTGTGTTCACTTTTGTTCGGCTTGGGTTGAGTTACATTTACATTCAGGGCATTAAGCAGATGCTTTATTCCAAAGTGACTTATCACCGTAGATCAGCTCGAATAAAGAACAATAGAAACCAGTTTAATGCACTCACCTGAGTAGAGTAGATGCTATTTAGCACGGATACCTTAAAGGTGTCATTGCATAGTTTGTCCATCAATTTTTCACTGGTCTCTAGTATTAATGAATGCCGTCTGAGCCGGTTTTGGTAAAAAAAAAATGCTCTGGTGCGCCTGTTTCAGGCTGTTGTAGTTTGGTGGAGGGGAAGAACGACACGTTTTCAGCTCTTTCTCATGAATATTCATTACATTTAAATGCCTTGCCTCTGATTGGCTAACAGCACTGTCTGTCACAGTGATGTTAGCGGTCGCAAGCCAAGGTAGGCGAGACCATGAATACTAATGCACAAACCTACGTCACTATGTTGGGCTTTTCTGATCCGCGCGTTTATCCCTCTATTTTCTTACAATGTCTAATGCATGCAATGGGGGTAGAATAATATTTTCACGTGCAGCATGCATATGCAACTAGGAGTGACCTTTCGTATCAGAAAAGGAGCAAGTAGAAATGGTTTATCGGTGAAGGAGATCTTTAAATCTTTAAATATACAAGTGGTTTTCATGTTTCCGTTGGTCTGCCGGTGGATGTTTGTTGTTTTATGATTGTTGTTAGCATGTCTGTAGGACTTACAGCTTTCCACCTTACAGCGACTTACGACGGCTAGAGGAAAAGGACCTTGTCAAGTAGGTGATAGTTGGATGGAAGGGTGTGTATTGAGGGATGGGTTCTGCTTTCCATGGATGGAGAGGTTGTCTGGTGAACGATGAAACTGACGGCTAATAGAATTAGCCTCTGGGCCAAATAAAGAGCTTTCGTCCTCAAATCTCAATTTTATTTGCCAATTACCTGTGCTTCACCAAAAGGTTGAAAATAATCAAAACGACATAAGACAAATAGTATGAATAATGATATTATTAATAATACAAAAACAAATTCGTAATGTATAATGTCTTAACAAATGTCTTCTTTTTCAAGAATAATTTTCAGCTATTATTTTATTTTACATATTGTTGTTGGACCACAGCAAGACTACTTGACTACAGTGTTTTAACTACTATTTTGAACTAAACCATAATATATTTACTATATTATGGTATACACAGGCTCAGACCACTGCAAAAGGGGATTGTTGAATAATTCCTGCCTCTGCTTCTCAGTTTAATCAAAAACAAGCTACTACCATTCTCCGTGTCCCACATGTCCCATGCTGGGGTCTTGGGATCAGCCCCGTCGCCATGACGACCCCATCTCATCAGCTGCAGCCACAATAAAACATCAGTGTGGCCCTATTCTCCAGCAGTTCCCCAGCTCCAGATAGTCTTCAGAGGGTTGTGATTCTGCTGCTGACTGCAGGGTGGAGCCTGTCTGCTGCCTGCTCTTTCTCCCCCCACCCCCACCCCTTTCCGACCCTCTCCTCATCCTCCTCTCCCTCACTCTCCTCCTCCTTCTCTCTAGCTGGCACGGCCCTGATGGCAGGAGGTGTTCTTACAACTCTGAACAAATGTTGCCAGCACAACACATCTCTCTCTCCTCCTCTGCTGATCAAGGGGAATTGGGGCTGTTTGTCAGCTCAGGGCGTCTGTATCTCTGTCCTCTTCCTTCAGGAAGATGGATTGACGCATCCTCTGTCTCTGCTCACTGCTCAGCTCAGCGGCTGTCCTGTCTCTGTGTGCCATGTCTTCTCCTGGGAGAAGATAAACCATCACAACACGGTGCCACAGCTTCCTGACGATACCTTATCCTTCCTTGACCCTACACAAACATAGCCTGGCCATTACCAGCCTTTGACTTTGACTTCGATTCTCACCGTCATTGGATTTTGATTTCTGTAAGCTTGTGTGAGGTTTAAAATCATTGGAGTTCCCTTAACCAATCAGCAACATTTGGTAATGACGTATGTTATGTGCCGGAGGTAGGAAGCCTCCGCTTTCACAGTAGTAACAAATCGCTAGCTACCTGTTCTCAGATCGTAGTGGCAATGAAGATTCAAGATCATGGATGTTAACGACATGTGCCGATGTTGTAAAGTTAACCTGAGAGTAGAGGGGAAAATACGGCATTCCAAACTCTTATTTGAAAGCAAGAACACTGTTTTCAAATACACTGTCAACTGTAGTTCACTTTCAACTGTTGAACTACAGTTGAAAGTGAAACTCGGCGGGCAACTTCGACGTGATCGCTCTCAACAGCACCCCCCGTTCGCTGATTGGGTGTCAAGAATTGAGACTCTGGATCTCGAAGGCAGCAAGTGTTTTGCCAGACTACGATACGGAGCAAAATCAAATAGGGCGGAAGTACGTAGCTGGTATCACCATCCTAATGTTATCCTTCCTTAACCCGACAGAAACATACTGTACATTGAACTTTTTGGTTTAACACTGCAAAGCTTTATGGGTAATGTAGTCCGGTAAGAAGGGAGAGGACCTGACTCATATTTAGTTGAAGAAATTATTCCATTCTAAGCTGATTTTCAATTGTTAAGGCCTTGATAGTTTCGAAGTTCACTTTAACATATAGGCCTGGGATTTGCTATTATTCTGCCAGTGCATACAAAAAATATGCCTTTCATACTGACTACCAATTTGATGGCCTTGATGGTTTTATTGGAAATGTGTACATTATTAAGAGACTGTGTTCAAAGCAATCTGAACACAAATGGATATCAAACAATAGTCAATCAATTGAAATATACTTCCTTTGTGTTGATTGTACACATTATTGTCATCGTTCAATTTGTCACATTGACATCCATCCATTCTCACGTTTCAGTCCCAAGATTGAAAATAAGCAATTATTCGCAGCAATTATTTTTGGAAATTTCCATTGGATTCTTCTTTTGTATTATCCATCAACAGCCCTAGTGCCGGGAGAACACGCATGAGGATGTGACTTTTCCCATGATAGTCATCTCCGCTTCTGAATCCTTCCACTCCCAACAATAGGAAGCAGCTGGCTGTTGGCAGAGCTCTGGTTATTCTGTTCCATTTGCAGGGATTACTACCCAAGGCACAAAGCTGTTGGAGGAGACCCAGTTAAATAATGAGCGAGATTCTGTTGCTGTTTGAGTTTATTTTGTCACATCCACTGAGCACATCCAATACACTTTTGAAAGAGCAGGGATTGCGTGGTGGTGGGGGGGTGTCCTCAGCTGTAAGGTTCTGAGTTTGATCCTCTTTACCTGCTCTCTCTATCTGAATGCACTTCTTATTTTGGAAAAATAGCACAAGCTCAAATTCCGTATTAGAAAATATTCAAAATATTTTTACAAATAAAACAATGAGGGAGACCTACTGGACATCAATACTGTTAATATGATAGTTGAGTAACTCGGGGAAGGGAATAATATAATTCATATAGAATGTACGGTACATATGATAATGATATGAGAATTAAATGGTGGCTCCACGTTTACTGAGTAAGTAATCATGAATAATTGTGTTGTAGATCACAGCACTATAATTACGTTGCTGAGGGACATTGTCTGGAGGATTAACATAACAGATAATCCATGATTTATCAAACGATAAAACCCACACGCCGCAGAACAGCTGGAGAACGTGTGGCCGATGTGTTGCATGTTTATCAAGTCATAACAAACATAATTACTTTAAAAGCAATCATTACTGATTTAATACCCATATTGTATTCTGCTTGTACATGGTTACGATAAAAACTTGGTGCTCGATACATTATTTACCAGCAGAAATATCTCTTCCGCGAGTGGATCTGCTCTGCAAAACTAATATTACGAATATTACGTAAAACATTATTAGATATTGATGACTGAACATCTGTTTTAATCAGAAAGCCTGCGTTGAAGTTACGGTAACCTTTGTTAGTGAAGTCTGATGGCTAAATCTCTACACCTGAGCCTCTTGTATGCACTGGTTTTAAATGAGATAGAGAATAAGAAGAAACTGCTTGACTAGAGATAAAGAAAGACTGATCAAGGTCATTATAAGCAATAATGAGATGTCAGCCATTAATCTGCAGAGGTCATTGACATCCATTAAGATTTTATGAAGACTCAATCGCTCTGCCGACTATGATAAAACATGATTGAGAGACAGAGGTACAGATGGTGGAGTCTCCTGCGTAGTCTCCTGAGACTTTCTGAGAATATTAACGATGGATATTAATCTTTTTTTTTCTCCAAAATATTTGTATTGAAAAAATGCAATCAAATATATCCAATCACAGAAATACAATTGACCTTTTAATTTTTTTTGTAAACATACATTCATATGTACACAATCACATATACACATATAAAAACAAAAATAATCAAAGAACACTGGGCCCAGTTTCCCGATAAAGATGGATCCAAGGTCGTATGACATTTCTCCCAAAGCATCTTTCCATCGATTTAAAAAAAAATGCGAGCGTTTCCAGAAAGCCCTCTTAACATGAACGCGCGTCCACTGATCTAACGACGGTCGTAGCCTTGTAGCTGTTGCTGAACGGCGAGATGGACGCAAGAATGTTGATAGATATGTATTTTAGATTACATTAGATTCAACTTTATTGTCATTGCACAAGTAAGGAGAACCAG
>JAOPJJ010030726.1:0-5000 GCA_027122795.1 Enchelyopus cimbrius
GCCAGATCGGGCCAGTGTTTTATTTGGGGTGGCACTCGATTGCACAATTGCAAAATTCTCAGACTGGGGGGGGGGGGTCAGCGGGGTGGCCATCCTCGGACCAAGGGTGGCCGTGGCCCCCACGTGGCTACGCCCCTGGGGGAGGGGAGTATGGATTAATGGAGGTATGGATAGATATGGATGCTGGGTGTATGGGAGTAGATGGAATCACAAGTGAATATAGGAAAAAAATACAATGTTATGCTTTTAATAACTTAAATGTAGTTGAACTGATCTTAGAAACTAGTAGGAATATTATAATGTATACTATGCAGACTGTTAACTTAATTGTGATTGCCCGTTCTCCATGATCTGCAGGTTAGAGTTTATGTTGTCACGTGTTTGTATGGCTCATTCCCATTGGTCACTCATCCGAGGCTGTGGGTGTACTGGGGAAGAATGGGAATCAGGTAAAAACTGCCAAACCGCATCAGACAATACTTTCCTCTTAGCTAGGTCGGACAATGTATATACATGTATGTTGTCATCAAAACCATGTTAATTGCCTCAGATCCTGTGTCAAATCTTAGGGTTAAATCCAAAATGTGTCTTTAAAGATTCAGTTGAAATGCTGATCTATGTGTATATTATTCCGTTACAGATACTGCCAGCAGGTGGCAGTATCTTACTGTTAGACTTCCAGTACCGCTCCCAGCACAAGCGCACCGTCACCAGCAGGTGGCGTGCATGCAGCTTTCCTTATGTAACGGTTTGCCTCCATTGTTGGTACACGATCGTACCGGCTGCACGATCCGTTCTGCGCTTATACATCCACGATTGACATGGTTTACGACAATACACGATCGGTTTTTGAATTTGAATTTAAAATAAGATGTCACTGTGTGAAAGTGCAAGTGACAGTCCAAGTGATGTGGTGTTTGTAGTTTAGTGTGTGATTAGTGTGAAAATGCAAGTGTACAAATACGAGAGAACTCGCATGCGTAGGCCTAGAACGGATCGTGCAGGCGGTACGGATCGTGTACCCACATCCGTCATAGTACTGCTCAAGCAAGATATTAGCATATGTTTGTGTAGAGATCAACAGGGCTGAAAAACCGACATTTATGAATATACATTACAGTATACAGATGGAAGATGAATGTCTATCTGAATTCAAATTGTACAATTTATGAATTCAAAATAATTTCAGACTGTTTTATCCAAAGGGATTAACAAGTTGCTGTAACTTTTCAACCCTGCCTTCTGTCATCTGTCCACGGCCACTCCCTCAATATACACATGACTCCCTGCAGGTTTGTCAGGTCTGCCAAGCCTTGGTCATGCGCAATGAGAACATGGGCAGAGTGTGTGCAGGTAGCCAGGTAAGTTGGAAGGACAGGCAGGCCATCCAGTCATTTAAATTTGTGCGAGATGAAATGATTGGATTACTGGCCTGCGACCCCAACACAGATAGCGTGTTTTTGTACATTTGCTGGTCCGACTTTCAGCAAATATGTAAAATGTAATATAAGTGGCCTACCATTCCCTGTGCTGAAATGATAATCAATAGTGTGTTACTCTTCTCAGTCCTGGGCAAAGTAACAATGTTACTGATATGGGTTGCTGCCCAACACTGTCTCTCCTGGCTTGAGTGAAGCCAAGAGAGACAGTGAGAAAGGCTGTATCACCCACACAAGTGCAAGTCATTTCGATGTCATCACCCATGAATCACCCGTACAAATGCAGTCCTTTGTACAGGTGTCTATACAAAAATGAGTGCATGCATGAATGCGCGCACATCGGTGTGAACATGTCTACGTCTGTGTCGTATTCACGCTTGTATGCAGAACCGAGACTCGGCAGCCTGTCTGACTCGCCCTTGGACCTCAAACCCTCGAGCCTGATGGGATGGTCGGGCATCTGTCTGCAGCGATCCGCCTTTCAGACGCCCAAAAGGTTATGCGCTGCAGGGCAACCGGTGCCCTTTCACTGGGATCGGCGTCTTGGGGTGTGGCCAAGTGGGAAATATGAGCAGTGATTGTTTCATACTACATCTTGTACAGTTGAAATGGGCAGCTCATCCAAGTCAAGACAAGTGCCTGCGTGTAGCCGCACCATAATGACAGCCTCTCAAAGGTATTCGCCCAGTTTAAATGTGCCCTTTAGATGATTAATAGTTAAGGGGGGGTGTTTCGCTACTGCTCTAAATGGCAAAGATAAACTCTGTCAGGTATGTACGGCGGATACCTTCAACAAAGAATGTGGATTGTGTAGAACATCCCTTCCTCCCCAGGGAAGACGCAATAGAGGCTGCACAATATCCATTGCTAGGTGAAAATCTTTATCGTGAATTGAGTTTGAGATGGAACAGAATATGGTTTGATTGCTGGGAAAAAAAGTTGTAAAACTGTCCTACATGGTAAATGACCTCAGTAACGGTCATTTACCATGTAGGCCAGTTTTACAACTTTTTATTCTTTAAATGGGCTAATTCACAATAATAAATAATAATACATAACCAGGGCAATAACAGTAGGTATTCACATTACTGTCAATACCTATAAAAAAAAGCATATACATAACTGAATTCATGTTTATCATAAATATTGTTCAGTAAATCTAATATTACGACTTATTATTTGTAAAACCATGTTGCTTTGAGCTTTCAAAGTCAAAGTGTTTTATTTTTTCTGATGTTTGTGTTCATTTATATTTGCTAAATATACACACTGAGGAGTTGCTGACTTTTTCATTCCACTGTTTCCCTCTGGCCATGGCCTTTTACTGTGATAATTGTGTATTTAGTAGGCGTTGGCTATCTTTGCTTAGCCACTGCACATACATTTTGTTACAATTTAAATATTAGGAGATTTGCAAAGGTCTTGATGACAATTTAGTGGCACACCAAGTCTAAGGTCGGGAATCCCATGGTGAAGGCTTCCTTCCTGGGACGTAACACTGGTTTATTCACCCAGACTGTGGTCCTTTAGCTTGAGGCCTATGAGAGGTAACACTGGTTTATTCACCTAGTCTATGGTCCTTTAGCATGTAGGCTACCTGGAAGGTAACACTGGTTTATTTATTGTGAGTTATCCTAAGCACTTCTTTTGGGGCACTTGTATATTTAAGGTATCCTTGCTAAATAGCATCTACTCTACTCAGATGAGTGCTTTAAACTCGTTTCTAAAGTTCTTGATTCTAGCTGATATATGGTGATATGTTTGTTTCTATGCCCTTTGACAAAATGTACTTGAAAGTCGCTTTGGATAAAAGTGTCAAGTGTCAAATGCCCCTAATGTAATGTTAATGTCAATGTAAATGTTTTTTCACCTATACTGTGGTCCTTTAGTATATAGGCTACCTGGGAAGTAACGATGGTTCATTCACCCAGACTGTGGTCCTTTAGCACGTAGGTTACCTGGGGGGAGAGTTGCTCAATTATTAACTGCTTCAGCAAAATAAATCTGTATTTTCCATGCCATTAAAGCTCTTTAGAACTGAAATGAAATGAGAAAGAGAGATTGATATGTGTTTATGTTGGCGCTCTTGGGGCGTCTGTGACTACGGTGTGTTTCTGGCTGATTCTCTGAATGGCAAACATGAACTCTGTGGGGTGATACTGGAGGACACCTTGGAGGAGTGGTAGAGGATGGCCCTCAGTTCCAGGGGTGGCTGCACATGTGAAGTTTCACCCAAACAGCGATGACAGAGCAATGATATCAAGAACAAATGCGTCCCTGTACGCCTCAACCTCTCGTTGAATCTGAAATGTAAATTTGGCTAATTAGATATTCCGATATCGCAGTCTGCGTTTTCTTTGCTTTTTTGATCCGTGATTTTGTTAACCAAATAGATTCAGAGCAAATCTGGTGTACTTCAACTTTTCGGATCCGAGGTGTGGTCTTTTCGCCTTTTCCGTTTGTTTGTTTGCCGTGGCCGTCGTCGCAACGTCAAGAGGACGTAACCTTCTCCACTGAACACGAAGGACTTACCCCTCCTCCTCTGTGGTGTATAATCTGCGCCACGCACAATAAAGGAATTTGACGTGGCGGGACGGTGACAGACAGGATCGGATCAGGCACTGCGGTGAGGGCTGAGGAAGCACGGCGTTAGCGCTAGCTCAATGCGCTCATTGTATTAAATGTCATCCTGAGGGGCCACGCCCCAAGCGCATAGCGCCGCTAATGCCAAGCCCTTTGCACTGTTGAGCCTGGGAGCAGGCGTTACCGCATGCTCAGGCAGGACACCCGTATATCAAACCCACTTGTAGTTACAATGAACACAACTGCGGCAGATATGTGTATCTCAAAGAAATGTAATTGGCTCCAGAGGCTTTCAGTGGGAGCCTGGGATCGTGTCGGAGCCTGTTCTTGACGTACTGAGGAATTGCCCTCTCGGGGGTTTCTGCTTCTTTGAAGGGCAAATAGCTTTGCTGCCATTTGCAGTTTTCGACATCTGATTTTTGATACACATGCATGCATCTTTCTGGGCATGAGTGTGTGTGTGTGTGTGCATGCATGTGTAGGTATGCTTTTGTGTTCATGATTTGATTGTGTGTGTGTGTGTTTGTATTGTGTGCGTGTTTGCATTCGTGCATCTATCTGTGCATGTATTTTGCCTGTGTGTGTGTGTATGCATGCATGTGTAGGTATGCTTGTGTGTGTGTGTGTGTGTATGTGCTAGTGTTGATGTGTGCGTTCAGGGTGGGGTTTGATGAAAATAGTATTTAGAATTAAAGCAGGGCTGTGATTGAATGAACGCGGAAATCTGAGCTGTGAACATGAGGCGAGGAAAGAGAGCCAATCAGGATTGGAGACGTATTCATCGTCTTGACAACAATCTCATCAGCTGATACCCTCTGAAAGCAAGTCGACCTTTGACCTTTAGCCTTCCCCGTGTTGTAACTTGCCATAATTCTTACATACAAATCGTGTGAGAGTGAGATCCGCTTAGGTAAACCTCACAAAAAAGCTGAGGGTGGGACGCGCGTTTGCTAATGCAAGGCGTGGCACTGGAGGGTT
>JAOPJJ010030726.1:10000-15056 GCA_027122795.1 Enchelyopus cimbrius
ACGTTCAAACTCGTTATCATACTAAACATATCCCAGAACCATTTTACACCGGAGTTCTCCTTTAAATTATCCTCTCTATAAATGACCATTATAAATGCATTGGAAGCTGTCGTATGGAACTGGAGTTGTATCAACACACTGGTCTGACTACATTCTGACTTGGGCCTATGCTGTTCGTGGTTTTGTCCGAAATGACCCATGTTACATTCTACATAACTTTATTCTCACAAATGCTATATTTCTACGTTGCTTTGCTAATCAACAGTAGAACCAAACAATTATATTGAAATGTTACGTTGTTATGGTGATTTGCAGGAGGGACGGTGTCCAACCCCATGTTTTGATTTCCTGTTAGACAAGGTCACAACTTGCGTTGCTATGATCATTTACAGTAATGTTGACAATGTCAGAACAAATGTTTGTTTGTTTGTTTGTTGAACAAATGAGTAACAGACGGTTTGACAGACGGTAAAATGAAGGTATGCCAATTCTGCCGTGAGGTTACTGCCAAGACTTTCATATCATCAATGACTGAATTTGATCTGTTAAAGATGCTCCACACAACTTCGAGGATGTTTATATGGCACACATCAAACACAACTAAGCACAATTAACAAGCACAAACATGCATGCAATCAAAAGCTCCATAAACAAATCCAACAAATAGGGCTTGGGCTATAATAGCACGCCTTTAAAGGTTGTATCAGTGATTCTGCCGTTTGTTTACTCATACCATTTGTTTTTGATTTCTATGTCAGAGCATAGGCTGCCTACAGAGATGAGATTTCAGCCTAGAATCGCAGATACAACCTTTAAGGTGTGACTTAAAGGTTGTATCAGCGATTCTTCGACAAAACAGGTCTCTGCAGGCAGCCTATGCTCTGAGTGGTTTGGAGTGGCCGGCTATTTTTGTGTACGAACTTGGACCATAGGCTGCCTAGTAGAGAAGTGTTTTTTTGACGGCCTGCTTATGGGGCTGGCAGCTAGCGGATCGTGAGGAAAGATCAGATGAATGTGGTCATTTATATTCTGGCCTAGAATCGCTGATACAACCTTTAATATCCAATTGAAAGCGTGGACTTCGCGGAGAATCGAGCTACACAAAGTTGCAGTCACTCTACACAATGGCAGCCGCTGAACAGTATGTTACGATACATAGACATCAAGCAATACACCCCATGCAATAGCACATAAAGAGAGAGAGAGAGGTGTGGCTGTGATTGACAGCTTGGGCGCAACATACACAATGTTCCAGTGGTGCGTTCTGCTATCCAGATAGCAGTGGAGTCACTTCGCTCCAAGCTGTCACAGGTGCGTGCTCTGCCAGGTTTCAGTGCCATAAAGTGCATTCGGCGCTTGGCTCTCGCTCAACATTCCTCAAACCTGTGCGAACAAGATGAGCCGCAATGTGGCCTTTAATGATACTTTGGCATGTTGTGCAGGATCCAAATCTACTGCTAGCATGTTGTGTGCCCGCCCTTAAAAGGTGTGTAACACGGCGAAATGGATGTGCATATTCAATAAACATGTTCCTCTACCTCCTTAAAGTCAAATCAGAATCAGCTTATCTGTAGTGCGTCATGAGCTTTAATTTTTGAAAATGTCGCATGACATGTGTGCATTTAAAATGTCCAAATGACGCTTCATGTCCAATAAATGGAAATAAAGTGGATATTAATTCCCATGCAAATTAATGTTTGAGTGCAGTTTCGTATGAATCAGAAATTGCGTTGTTATGGTGATACAAAGTTGCCAATTGTATTCAGAAGCAAAAAGAGCTAAAGTAAGCTGTTATGTAATCCTGCATGTGTCTAAGTAGCCCCACAGCTATGGCAGTCCATCGATTACGATGATGACGCTGCTCCACATTGAATGTATGGATATTTATCGGGGTGTGTTGCGGCCTGCAGAGCCATGTGGCTTTGCAGGCCGATGCGGGATCCGCAGGTTTTGCCACAGGAGGGACAGAGGTATGTGGCACTGGAGGGTGGGCACTAAGACCCACACACACACACACACACACACACACATCCACACACACACACATCCACAAACACACACACACACACACACATCCACAAACACACACACACACACATCCATCTGGTCCTACACATTATTGTACACGATCCAGCCCTATTGAAGCACCCATATAGATCCGTTCATTTCCACACAGGTATGAAACCAGAGACCATTTCAAAAATGTGAAAAAGTCATTGCTTCTGTTTTTTATCACACCCAGCAAAGGCTGAATTCCCTGTCTACTACATCGATTCAGTAATTCAGTAAAACTTTTCAAAACATTATTTAATTGTATCTGCAGCTTTGCGCCACATCACAACGTCTTTCTTCGGGAAACGTGTGACAATTGTCCTGCCGTATTTTTTTTACTCCTCTCTCAAACGCTAAGAAGTGGAAAAGGAAGGGTTGGCATACTTCCCTAAAGGCCGACGCCTCTTTGTCCCCCTCGGCACAGGCAGAGGGTTTAATACTCTGCCAAAGGCAGGGTGAGTCTCACCTGCACTATTCCACCGCTGCCCCGACAAGTATCAACAGCAGAATTCTAGGCCCGACAAGAAAACTGCCTGTTCTAATCCCTAGTGTGTGTGGTTTTATTATTTGAACGGACAGTTATGCAACACATCCATCAGAAAGAAAGGGGTTACAAGAAAACGTGCGTTGGACGCTTGACTGGAAATAGGTTCACTTTAATTCCCCTTTGCTCTCACTAAAAACTGAGAGATGCTTCGCACCTCCCTAATACCGGACGTTACGATGGCATCGGAAGCATTTTCAATGCCGCTTTACCATAACTTGTTTAACATTTGAATTTGGTCCCATGAATTAACCTGAATAAACAGGTCACAGTGAGTTTGGTAGTAAACCCTCTCTTCAACCAAAGTTGCTATACAACATTTCCTTGGCAGCTGTTCTTCTCTGTTTAACCACATCTTCTACAGGCCCAATAGATGTCAACTGCATTCGTCCTTTGAGGCTTCTTGGCCAATATGTTGCAAATATCGGACCTAAAGCAGATTATTTGAGGGATTATTTATTTGAGGGAAAACATGACAAATCAATAAAGCAATAAAGTAGTCTAAACGCTAGCATTGCCAGGCTTTGCACGACCGAACGGTCATTGCAATAAACGGCAGAGCTGGAAGTGGTTTAGTTTGGAGGACTGAAAGGCCATTCAAGGCGTTATGACACACCCTGTCTATGCAGTTGCAACCAAGGCCCTCGGTTTAGCCCATGGACCCGTGCCCAGAATGGACCGGTGCAACGTGAATACCCATGTGCTTGTTCATCCTCGTTCGTCTAACCTGTTTGGATATACCAGCCACTAGAAAGCTCTTTGCTACAGACCTTCGTTAGACCACACACCACAAGGGCAAACCCTCCGGCAGACAAGCAACCCGGCAGAACCCCTCCTCCAGCAGAACCCCTCCTCCAGCAGAACCCCTCCTCCCCAGCAGGAGCACCGCTGTTGGTGCTGCTAACGCTGCTAACATCATCGCTGTCACCTGAAACCCATGAACCTCCGTCCTCGTTGTCTTCACACCTTTTCTTCAAAAAGGTTGAAATGGATGGAGTTTGTTGTACAATAGCAGCATGTCTGGCATCTTTCTGTCTTCTTCTTCTGCGTTTTTTGGCACCACTCACCTGCGTACGACGTGCACCATGCGATGAAATCATTCAAAATTGTTGTCATGGCAATGCTTGTTTTTACAATATTAAAACAATGTAACAGTCACACACTACATTTTCTAAAGTACACATACTCTTTATATATACATGTATATATATAGTAAAATATTATTTTTTTTATTTTTTTTATCCGAGGGCCCCCATTGGCTCAGGGCCCCTGTGCACGTGCACACTTGGCACAAGCCATAATCCGTCCGTGCTTCCACGGCTGGGTGGCCTTTGGAAAGACATTACATTAAAGAAAATCCCAAAGAGTTGCAAATTGGCAGGCAAATGAAGGCAAAAGCAGAGATGGAGGTCGACTTATCTCTCCACCTACCCCCTCCCTGTATTCACTGACCTGTCTCTATATGCACTGTCTAACCCCTTAATGACCTGTCTCTGTAGCCACAGTCTAATCCTTACTTTCTTTTTAAGGACCTGCTCGTGATCCACTGTCTAACCCCTACTTTTTATTACTGACCTGTCTGTATGCACTGTCTAACCCCTACCTGTGATCTCTGACCTGTATCTCAGAGATCACAGGTAGGGGATAGACAGTGCATACAGATACAGTATCTGTATGCACTGTCTATCCCCTACCTGTGATCCCTGACTTGTATCTGTATGCACTGTCAGAGGGCTGCTTGTTCAAATAAAATACTTCTGTCCAAGCAAACTCTTACTATGCCTCCCCCAAGCTGCAATTGTGAGAGGAATCGTCTCTGTTCTAGATCATTTTCTTTGTAGAGTACCGGAATGAGATACAGTGCACAGTGTCAAGGACCTCCAATATATTGAGTATTCACAACTATATTATTTCTGAACTCCATTCGTATGCTGCAGTACTCCAGGACAACCTTGTTGTCCCTTCATTTTGCAAACTGTGCCTTTCGATCCATCGAACAGCCAAACATTTACCCGGTTATCCTTGAGGCTCTCAAAAACCCCGCCGCCCGGAATCAACCATGGGGATGGGGATCAGCAACCTTGTCAGGGCCTCGCTGCTGGCCTCTGGTGCAGCTCTGTGGCTCCCGTCAGGTTGAGGCAGAGTGCTGGCCGCGGCTGCTCCATGGATGTTGACGAGCGAGGGAGGATCCTCTGCCAAGATTCCACTCCACCTCCACCCACCCCCCGATGGTCTGGGGCCATTTGTCTGTCAGGAGCGTCTGGGCGCGGCCAGGTGCTTACCTGTCTGACGGGCCAGGTTGCGGCAGGCCTCGCTGCAGGAGAGTGGCCTCGGGGGCCCCGGTGGGTCGGGTTGGGGGAGGAGCCTGCTGGTGTGGGGGGTGGAGGCTCGAAGGCAAGCTCCCGCCGGGGGGGGGGGGGGGGGGGGGGGGGGGGGGGGGGGGGGGGGGGGGGGGGGGGG
>JAOPJJ010031064.1:0-13588 GCA_027122795.1 Enchelyopus cimbrius
CTCTCTCTCTCTCTCTCTCTCTCTCTCTCTCTCTCTCTCTCTCTCTCTCTCTCTCTCTCTCTCTCTCTCTGCTTCCCCCTAGTCCATGGATCCCAGGCTCCACAGCGCCTCCCACTCCCTGCAGGCCACGCCCAACAGCACCATCCACAGCCTGGGCGTGCCCACCCACCCCCGCCTGGCCGACCTGTGGGCTGGGGTTCAGCTTGATCCCCACCAGGTAAAACACCTGTCCAGGTCACTTCCTCCCCCTCCAGACTTCCCTGGATGTGTCCCTGAACACAGTCTGTCTGGGAGGGAATGAGATGGGATGTGTTTACCTGTACATGACTACAGCTGTGTCGTGGATTTACCTGTACCTGCCGACAGGTGGAGATAGCGGGACATCTGAGTGGGCAGATGGGTGATGGCGTTCTCGGGGGCGTGGTTGGGGTGGAGACCCTGGGGGAGGAGCCGGAGTCAGAAGGCTTCTCAGAGCAGCAGGAGGAGGAAGAGGAGGAGGAGGAGGAGGACGACGTGACGAAGGTGAGGAGAAGGATGAAAGGTGGGGGTGTCTGTGTGTATCCGCAGAGCATGGCGTGACCTCCTACCTCCCGACAGGTGGAGGAGGTGACCCTGATGCTGGAGCCTGTGGGGGGGCAGCCTAGCCGCCCGGGGACCCCGGCCTCCTCCTCCGTCAGCGAGCGGACGCAGCCCAACGGAACGGCCTGCACCCTCCAGGCGGAGGAGAACGCCGCCGCTGTTGTCGTGACAACCTGTTGAGCGAGCAGACAGCAGAGAGTGGCACCAGGAGGGCTTGGTACCATTCCAGTGATCACCCCCACCCCAGACCCCCTGGCCTCTCGGGTCCGAGGTCGTCAGGAGGTCCGGCGTTTGGAGTCGGTGCCGACGTGGTGAGGAGGAGATGAGGGGGAGACCAGACTCACCTCCTCACCTGGTGTTCAGTGGACCAATCGCCGGTCTGGAACCTCTAAGCCCAACAGCAGGAGAAAGAACTGGTGTGATGGTTACTCAAAAGGACGGCCGGATAGGCCGGTGGATGAATGAGTGAGGAAGACAGATGGGTGGATGAATTCTATGGATGGATGAGTAGATGGATGAATGAATGTTGAAAACAGGATCCGTGTCCTCAGCGAACCAATGAGAGAATACGATGAGAGTCCCCCCTCTACCCAGAGAACCAGAACATGATGGTATTGCTCCAATCAGACCAGCGGAATCTGAACCAACAATCCTCATCCCAGACCGGACCCTGTGGCCCTCCTGGTGGACCTCCTGTCCCACGGCACAGGAGAAACCCTGATGTCTCCAACAGGTCCAGACCTGTCCTGACAGGGCGACCTCCACCCACCAGGCAACGGGGGGAGGGGGGAGCAAACAGGTGGAGGAGGGACAGGGGTCAAGTGTGGGAGAATCTGCATGACCTCTGAACTCACCGTGTCACAAACCACTCAAACAATAACCTATTCAATTCATTTTGTAATAAAACGTATTGGCCTTAACCCTGTCTGTGTGTTGGTCTACTATCAGACCAGGGGCCTCATAACAGAAACTTAAGATAAGATAAGATCTTATCTTATTAAGATAAGATCTTATCTTATATTTTGGAATCGTCCCTCTCTGGTTTGACTAACCCTGGTAAACATAAGGATCATCTATAAGCTTCTCTAAACCAATTCAGAAATTATGGAAAATCCACTTATTGATTCAACTCTTTGGCAACGGATAAAACGGAATAAGGAACGCTATAAGGATTTACACTCGTAAGAAGTAGTGAACACTTTAGGGAGTAGGAAACAGCGTAGGGGGTAGGGAACACGGTTTAGGGGCTAGGGAACATGTCTGTGAGTAAGAAATTACAAAAAATAAACGAGATCAATTGAGCTATATGGAGCTCTATCTATTTATTCAAGTTGACTTCATTCAACATACATTACACATTTTTTCCGATGAAGACATGAGAAACAGCCGCAGTTAGTTATTTGTTGATATACATCTTAAATCCCGTAAAGCAACACAGATTAGGTTTGTCAGAATCATCCCACGTGTTTGATACAGAAATACTACAGAAAGTACTGAGCTATGGAGATCATCCGCAATCTTCTTAATTATAGGGAAAGCTAACTGTAATATTTATATATATATTTGTATATATATTTGTAACTCTAAAGGAAGGTAAATACATAAAGATATATATAACTGTAGATAAATATGCATTGAAAACTATGTTTACATCTGTAGAGGACACTAAATATATGTTGATTACTGTAAAGGAAGGTAAATATATAATGATACTTATAACTAATGAAAGGCAAATATATGATGTTACTAAGCGTTGGGGAAGATCCATTCGCTGAATTGATTTAGGTAATTAATAATCCATTGAAAAAAAGTGTGTGTGCAGTTACAGTCAACACAGAGACACAGAGGAATAAGTCCCGAGGCCAAACCCAGGGTAGAGGTTCTGGGTGAAGGTGGACCTGAAGGTGTGGATGTGTGTCAGTGTGTCTGAGGACCCTCCTACACCAGGGTTCACTCTGTAGAAGGACAGAGTGCCAGCAGGCCGGTCCAGATGCACTCCTACCCTCTTAGAGTCAGTGAGGGGGAGAGGGATGACTGTTTCACTACCGTTGTGCCGGGCAGTGAAACCCCCATCGCAGAAACAATCCAGACCCCAGGAGCTTTTGTTCCCTCCAAGCTTGCTGTCTCCACCCCCTCCTCTCCTTGTGATTCCTTTGTACGTCACTCCTACACAGACATACCCTCCCCTCTCTACCTCCCAGTAACAGCGGCCAGTCAGACCCTCTCTACACAACACCTGAGGCCAGGAGTCAAACCTCTCTGGGTGAGGATGCGACTGCTTCTTCAACACCTTCCTGTGGTCCTCAGACAGCGAGAGGTCCGTGTGGGCTGTGTTGTGGTCCAGAGTGAGTTTGCAGGCATCTGGTGGAAGAACAAGACACGATGAAGCTAGCATTCACTCCTCCAACACAGAGCTAATGTTTTGTGAGCTGGGGTGTCCTAATGCTAAGGACTTCCATGTGTTGTGATGGATCAAATAAAGCTGAGATACTCACACATATGAAGGCCTGTTCCCTTCCTGTACGCCCCCTGTGGCTCCACACTTGAGGTATCACCCAACTTCTTCTTCTCCATCTTCAGTGTCTCCTCCAGCTGTTCCAGGGATCTTCTCAAGGTCCCTGCATAATCCTGACGAGGGATCTTCGCCGTTTTCCAGGCCCTGGTATGCTGATGAACTTTCAGGGGTTTGAAGGTCTGGAGGAATTGCAAGTGGTCTTCAATGTGTGGGACCTGCCTCATCTCTGAGCTCCTGTTCATCAGATCTTTGATCTCCTGCTCCAGCTCTTTGATGAGACCTTCAGCTTGTTCCTCGGTGGATTTCAGTTTCTCGTTGACCGTTCGGTTGAGATCATCCTGGCACTTTTGAATACAGGTCTTCAGAGCCGTGAATACCTTCACCCCATTGGCTATCTCTCGATCTGCGTCAGCTTTGCAGAGCTTCACCATGTCTCTGATCTCCTGGATCTTCTGCCGTCCCTCATGGATCATCTGCTGAACTTCAGACTCCATCTTCTGCCACTTGGCTGTCTTCTCCTCATATTCCTGCTCCAGAGGGACGACCCTGTGGGACTTATGGTCCCCCTCTCTGCAGAACCGACACACGCACACCTGCTCGTTCTGGCAAAAGAGCTCCAGAAGTCGGTCGTGTTTCTTACACAGCCGGTCTTCCAGGCGCTCCGTGGGGTCGGCCAGCTGGTGTTTCTTCAGGCCGGGGACCCTCAGGTGGGGCTCCAGGTGGGCGTGGCAGTAGGAGGTCTGACACGTGAAGCAGGATTTCACGGCTCTCAGCTTGGGTCCAGTGCAGACCTCACAGAGGACCTCAGCGGGGCGACCACAACACTCCTCCGTCAGCGGAGCAGCAGATCCGACCAGGGCGGCCGTCTCAGAGGACGAAGCCATTCCTACACAAACAAGGAGGATGTCTTAAAGGAGCATTCCGGTATTTTACACTTTAAGCCTTATTTCATCATCAACATCTACGAGTACCAGGAACCAATCGGTGGGTTTCACAGTTTCGCAAACAAATGTTTAATGTTGCTTTGGGACTGATGACGATTGGTCCTATTACCTCTACACTACCTTGACAGTTGGGCTACAAAAAAAGTGAAACTTCTCCAAACACGGCATTTCGGTGAAATGAACACCTGGACAGATCTATTTCATCATAAACAAACTGGAAATAAGGCTTAAAGTGTAAAATACCGGAATACTCCTTTAAGGAAACGCATTCTTTCATCTCACCAAGGGAAGAGATGAGTGGTGATGACACCATTGCGACCAGCGTTCCTGAGCTCACTTCAACATCTGTCTCAATAAATTAAGTAAAATTACTTTGTTGAGAATGATGAGAGGATCAGGTGAGCATGTGCCCGCCCTCACAGTGAACGCAAACCTCAATAGCATGTGGCGCAACTTTCTCTGCGTAGTTTCAACAAAACCATCAAGAGTTAAGGTGTGACAAGGCTGCAACCTGGCGGAACTACTGCTACCGAAATGCTACGACTGACATGAGTAAACGATATTTTGGAATCAGATGTTTTAGTGAAGCCAGGAGAAACGGATGTGACTTCTGATCCCCAGACCAGTATTGTCCTCCCACTCCTTCTAGTGTTCTCTTACTCACCGTGTTCGTGGATTCTGTCCGAGAGACGAGCTGGAAATGTGGTTCCTTCCTGCGCAGAACCGGAGAACAGGCTTCCTGTCGCTTTGATTCCGATGAAGACTTTCTTTGGACATCCTCCGCACCGCTGCCCTCAACCAATCAGTATTGATCACGTCGCAGGGCAGGGCAATCAAACCTGTTCCAGATGTTCCTGACTCACACATTCCTTCTGAGATATGCTCCCGTAATCCAGGGAGTTGCCGTGCCAAGGTGGAGCCTGAGCAAGGCAGGGCCAAGCGTCAACCTGCCAACCAGAAAAATGCCCCAAAACCTGTATCCTAAAGGCTGACCGGTCAAGGCCAGACGTGAAGGCCACATCACAATCCAAAGTTCACCAGACCTACACTAGAACATCATCCACACTACCATCATCAAGCCAAACTCATTCATAGAACAACTTGGCCTCAGAACTAGACTGGGAACTAGTCTAAATCAAACATGATTGACCAGATTCCACTGGAATACAGCTGAACTTACGTCACCGCCCAACCTTTGTGGACTAAAGAAGATATCAAAAAGGTCCAACACACAATCTAGCCTAGAAACATTTCTAAAAGCAGCGAGTGATGATGCTAATGCTAACACTGGACTGAGCTCCGGCTCCCCTCCCATAGAAAACGATTTCCGCCCGGTACGAAGTCGACCGACCAATCGCAACAGTCCCTCTCTTCTACGCGGCAGTTTAAACAGAGGAGCGCCGTACGGGCAACAACCAAGATGGCAGCCGCCGATGTGGAGCGGCCAACGTTGATCCGTCAACGGGACGGTGTGGGACAGCAGCGGGACCACCCGGCCTCCCTACCTGGTCTACCTTCCTGGTCTGACCCCCAGGTCTCTCTATCTGGTCTCACCACCTGATCCCAGCTGTAGGTTTCTAGATGTCTCTCTCTCTACCCCCACTCTCTACCACTCTTGGGTTAATCTCTCTCTTTCTCTCTCTCTACCTCTCTACCGCTCTCCCTATATCCCTGGAAACTTGTTATACTAGTCAAGTTTTCCACAACATCCACTCTGCGTCTCTGGCCATCAGATGCAGGACCCTCTGGTCTCTTGTCTCCGTGCCCCTCGCTCTCTCTCTCCAGCCCTGCTGACCATCTCAGCAGAGACCTACGTAAGCCTGTCGCTTACAACACGTACAACAAACACGTACACACACCCAAACACGACCCAATCTCCAGCTCAGCGCCTCCACCTGGAGATAAGGGTGAGAGGTTATCATATCCGACCCAGACTGAGTCAACACACTGTGGGTCGGGACCTCTGATTACACCGAGTGCCAGCACCTCCCTCTGGTCCTCCTTCTGGTTCTGAGGTCCAGACCGCCAGACCTCCACCCTCCTTCTGGTTCTGCAGATGGGGTCACACTCGAGCTCTGGGTTCACGTCTCACCTGGCCACAGGTGAGACATGCTGTCCCCTGATTGGTCAGAGAGGGGATGAAGTTCAGGTGATTAAGGCAAGGTCTGAGGTTTAGGTAAGGTCTTAATGTAAGGTCTTAGGTTGAGGTAAGGTTTTAGGTTCAGGTACGGTCTTAAGGTGTTAAGGTAAGGTGTTAAGTTAAGGTCTTAGGTTCAGGTAAGGTCTTAAGGTCTTAAGGTAAGGTCTTAAGGACTTAAGGTAAGGTCTTCAGGTCTTAAGGTAAGGTCTTAAGGACTTAAGGTAAGGTCTTACGGTAACGTCTTATAGTTGTGAGAGATGTATAGGTGAGAGATGGTTAGTTTAGGTAAAGGCTAGAGATGGTTAGTTTAGGTAAAGGCTAGAGATGATTAGTTTAGGTATAAGGTTAGCGATGGCTTCGTAACCTTCTAAGTTAGTCTCCAAGGACTTGGTTCTGGTTAGCTAGCAGGTTGAGGGATTCACTACAGTATGTCCCAATACTAGCTGTGACCAGTTAACGACAATATGACTGCTCTCTCACACATATACTCACTCACTCACTCACTCACACACACAGACAGACACACACATAGACAGACACCCACACACACTCTTTCTGTCTCTCTCTCAAGGTGTGTCAGAGAGATAAGGCGAGAGAGAGAGAGAGAGAGAGGAGGGTGTGTCAGTCTCAGGGAGCCACACATTTAGCCGGCGTGCACCGAGGAGGTCGGACCTGTTCCACCGCATAGAGGGTTACCGCGGCAACATGAAGCCAAGCGCCCGTGGCATGCAGCTCGCTCGGTGATATCAACACAGGAGCTCCTGGGTGCACCTGTAGCTGATGGATACCAGCTAGCGCACCAGGCTACGTAGCAGACACAGGCCAGGTAGGCACCTTCTGTGATGGCGCTTGACCCCGTACGCTAGGATCTGATGACACATGGCGACACGCTAACACAGAGATTAGTGGACTACTAGTTACCACTGGGCTGCTAGTCATCACTTAGTGGACTAGTGGTTACCACTGAGCTACAAGTCATCACTAAGTGGACTAGTGGTTACCACTGAGCTACTAGTCATCACTTAGTGGACTAGTAGTCATCATTTAGTGGACTACTAGTTACCACGGGCTACTAGTCATCACTTAGTGGACTAGTGGTTACCACTGAGGAAGCCACTAGTAAATCACTCAGTGAGCTACTAGAAAATCAGTCAACTCAGTCAACTCCTATTAACAATTTAGTCAACTACTCCTAATCTACTAGTTATTAGTAATGTAACTACTACAAACCAGTGACAGGACTCTCCCATGCCTAGTCATGCGGGTAAACCCAAACCTGCAGACTCTGTGTGTTGTTTTGCGTCAGCAGAGCAACGCCGGGCGAGCGAGGAGAGGGAGGTATGTTGACAGACAGGTCACACCGCATCCCATGGAGGGGGCGGGACCATGGGATACGCAACACACCCATCACGGTGAGAGAGAGACATACAGAGAGAGAGGGAGAGAGACACAGAGAGAGAGAGGGAGCGAGAGAGAGAGAGGGAGAGAGAGAAGGAGAGAGGGTGAGAATGAGAGAGAGAGCGAAACTCAGAGACAAAAGAAAAGTGGTTACGCAGACTGAGGAAATGGAGTCATAGCCCTAGCTCATTCAGTTTGGTGGGACGTCATGGAGGAAGATTCAGAGGGTCAAAAGGTCAAGGTGAAGGTCAGGGTCTGCCGCAACCCTGGTGACCTGACTGACCCCCCGCCTCCTCTCTCCCCCCCTCCATCCCCCCACCCCTCCCTCCTCCAGGATGTCCTCCAACTCGACAGAAACGTGCGCACCTGGAGACCACCTATGTGGTGAGTCCTCATCTTCATCCTCCTCCTCATCCACCTCCTCATCTCCATCCTCCTCATCGTCTTCCTCATTGTATTTTATTGATGTAAACATAATTAATGAAGTCATGTGACCACCGTCTCTGAGAGGGTGACCAGAAGAACCAGAGGGCACATCTGGTGATTCTCCATTTCTCCTGACTCTGGAACGGGTCTGGAGATGTTTCTCTGGTGTCAACAGAACTCGTGTGTGTTCCTTCACACTCCTATCTGCGTCTCCTTCGCTCGGTCCACCATCTTCACGTCCAAATCCAAGACCACCCTCCCAGTCAACAGTTCAGAGAGAACCTGAGGGTTTGGTTTTCAGGAGGTGGCCTGCAGCAGAAGTGTGTTGCTGGTGTAGAATGACGCCCAACAGGACGTCTTGTTTACAGACCAGAGTCTGTAAAGAAGACGGAGTCTGTAAACAGACCAGAGTCTTGTTTACAGACCAACTCTCTCTCTCTCTTTCTCTCTCTCTCTCTCTCTCTCTCAGTGGTCCGGTTCCATCAACAGGAAGTGATTGTCGTTCCTACGCTGCTCCTGGCGGCCTTCGCTGCCACGCTGTTAGCGGTTTGCGTGCTGCGGCACTGTTCCGACCGCCGCCGCCGGCCCCGACCCCGGGCCGTCTCCCCACACCCCGAACGCCCTCCCCACCGCCAGCCGTCCAACCGCAGGCCGCGCAGGGCCGACCGGGGGCGGGACTTGCAGGGCATCGACGGTGAGTTCCCATTGGATATGGAAGCGCGTCACTCTACTGCGAACACGGAAGCACACACCGTGGTCTTAAGCTCTCTCCCTCCTCTCTCTCTCTCCCCCCCCCCCCCACCCCCTTCTCTCCCCTCTCAGCTCCGGCGGGACTGGACCCCATGGAGCATGAGGTGGTGGTCCAGATGGCGCCGCGGGCGGCGACGGCGGTCCCGCCCCCGTCCTTCGGGGGCCAGAGCGGCGCCTTCAGCGGGCTGGCGGCGCTGCCCTCGAGCTTCAGCCTGCAGCCGGGCAACACGGTGCGCTACCGGGCGCGGATGGGCGGCGCCCCCGTGGTCCTCAGGGTGCTTAGAGGTACGTGGCGACGTAGCACCCCCGTCCCTTTAACCAGACCTCTCGCTGGGCTGTAGGCTAACGGCTAGTGGTTAGCGACAATCAACTAGCGGTTAGCGGTTAGCTGGTTAGCTACTAGCGGCTCGGTGCTCGTACTCGCCAGGCCAGGTGTTCAGTGAGACCGACCAATAGGAACTCACCGGTCTGTTCCCTTCAGAAACGGCAGACAGCGAGGAGAAGGACCACTTCCTGGGTTTCCCCTCCTTCCTGTCCGGCCTGGGGCCACACCCCTTCCTGCCCTCGCTGGTGGGCGTGGTCTCGGCGGCTCCGCCCCTCATGATGGTGATGGAGGACCTGCGGCATCAGGACCTGCTG
This sequence comes from Enchelyopus cimbrius, assembly GCA_027122795.1. Classification (NCBI taxonomy): domain Eukaryota; kingdom Metazoa; phylum Chordata; class Actinopteri; order Gadiformes; family Gaidropsaridae; genus Enchelyopus; species Enchelyopus cimbrius. Next base: position 9,392 of record JAOPJJ010031064.1, read on the forward strand.
GACTTCCTCTGGAAATGTAGACAGGTGGGGCGAGAGAGAAAGACAGAGATAGAGAGAAAGAGAGAGAGACTAAGAGAGAGAGAGAATTATTAATATCTGTGTGTGTGTGTGTGCGTGTGTGTGTAGGAGGGCTCTAGTGTTGAGACGTCACACTGCCTGACGGAGAAGAGGATCTTCATGATGGCGGGACAGGTGGCCTCCGCTCTGGTGAGCTCCTCTCCTCCTCCTCTCCTCTCCTTACCTCCTAACCTCTCATCACCTCTCCTTATCTCCTCACCTCCTCTGCTTATCTCCTCCTCTCCTCTCCTCTCCTCCTCCTCTCCTCTCCTCGCCTCCTACCAGGGGGCATCCTAACAAGAGGAGCCAAAGATAAGAAACGTAAACAAAAACAAATCCTGTTGTTAGGATAGATATTGATGTGTCTGTAGGTGCCACCTGTAGGTGTCTCATATGTATGACATCGTTTTCACAACAGTGTCGTTGCCGTGTGTAGGTGTAACACTTAGGAATCCGATGCGTATGTGGACGCAGTTTTTTTTCACCCCGCAAAAAATACCAACCAGGAACGTTCCCGTGTAGCCGTGGCCTAAATTGTCTTAGCTTGTCTTAGCATAAAATACAGCCTCTGCCGCCCCTTCTAATAGACGGTGTCAGTATTACAGGTCCATCGCAACCCATAATCTATTATTGTCTTTACGTATTTGAATTCAGCTAGAATCCAAGCTACAGCTACACTTCAAACCAAAGCAAACAGGCCACTTAACAGCCAATCCCGTCCCTAGGAATTCCTGCATGGTCGTAGCTGTATCCACGGCAACGTGAGGGCGCGCAGTGTGCTGATTGGCGAAGACCTGACGGCCAAGCTGTGGGGGCTAGGCCCCGCCTACCGCAGGGCGCGGAGTCTGCCGTGGCCGTGGGAACAGGGGGACACGGAGATGAGGAAGTGGCGGGCGCCCGAGGTCCTCGCCGGGAGAGACGTCACTCAAGGCGGCGACGTGTGAGTAGCCCCGCCCACCGCAAATGGAACAGCCAATCGTAGCATGTTTTTATGGACGGTCTCTCCGGTGTGCAGGTGGTCGTTCGGAGTGCTGCTCTTCGAGATGGCGGCGCTAGGTGAGTAACCACGGCGACCGCCTCATCGGACTCCTAAGTGGTTCTCCGTCCTCCAGAGCTCACCCGGGTGAAATGTTCCCCCCCCCCCACAAGGTGAGGCGCCGTTTGCGGAGGTGCCCGCCGGCGAGCTTCTCCAGCAGCTGCAGCGAGGGAAGACTCCGGGGCGGCCGGCCCACTGCTCCAACGCCCTGTAAGACCCGCCGAGACCCCTCCAGGGTGTCCTGGAGGGATCTGGGGCCGCAACCAGTGACCTCACAAGCGGCTCACAGACCTCCATCATCGGAGGACACCCACACTCTGTTAGCATTAGCATCTGGTAGCGTGAACATCAGGTAGCATTAGCATCTGGTAGCATGAACATCAGGTAGCATTAGCATCTGGTAGCATGAACATCAGGTAGCATTAGCATCAGATAGCATTAGCCGCTGGTAGCATTAGCATCTGGTAGCGTATGTGTCTCGTAGCGTTAGTGCCTGGTGGCATCAACATCATCAGGTAGCATTATCATCAGGTAGCATTAGCATCAGGTAGCATTAGCATCTGCTAGCGTACGCATCTCATAGCGTTAATGCCTGGTGGCATCCACATCAGTTAGCATCAACATCTGGTAGCATGTGCGCCAGTAGCATTAGCATCGGTTAGCCTTAGCTTCAGTTAGCCATAGCAACTGGCCGATCGCGAATAGACCAGATCTTCTTGTGTCCTTTAGCATGTGTCTGTTAGCATGTGTGTCTGTTAGCATGTGTGCCTGCAGAGTTCTGTGGTTGAAATACTTCTTCCTACCTCTTCCAGGAACTCGGTCATCAGGTCCTGCTGCAAGTTTTCCCCCCAGCAGAGGCCCTCATTGGCCCAGCTCATCCAGAGGCTCCGCGCCGGGGAGGCATCAGCCAATGGCAGGGCAGTTCTCCGTGCGCCCGGGCCAATAGACATCGGGAAATACCTGCGGGAGGCGGGATACGGAGAGGCACACAATTACGCTGTCCTGTGATTGGTTTGGGAGCTCGGAACATTCCAGAAGCAACTGCACTCTGGGGACACGCCTTTGGTTGTCAGTGCTTCTGACGAACCACCGACGAATCAACTGACAGAGAGACACCGACGGGACCACTGGCTAAAATGTATATTAAAAGATTAATATATAAAGACTAATATATGGAGAATATAACATTGTATTATATTTATGTGTAGCGTTAAGAACAAGTATTGTACAAAAATAGAAGTTATATGCATCTTGAAACAAAAAGTGAAACCTGTTGCAATGCTCATTCTTACCACTGGGGGGGCAAATCACTCTCATTGGACGGTCGACCGGAGTTGAACTGTCCAATCAGATCCGCTGCTCTGAACATTTGACATGTTTAAAATGCTTATATGAAGGCTTGGTCACACACATCAGTGATGACTTGATTGATCAGTGATGACTTGATTGATGACTTGAAGATTCGTTAACTCTGCGATGAGTCAGTGGAAAACATCGGTGAACAACAGGTACGTTTAGATGAAGTGTGAATGATGTGTAGGATCTATCTTCTATTGATAAGCAGTCTAAAGCATGTTTGTGGAGAAATAGAATAACCAGCATTTTCAGAACATTGAATAACTCACCACTGAAGACTCGATCACCAACAATGAAGACCACGACTTTTTTTTTATTGCTACCAGTGTCGTTTATTTTCTTGACAATAATTTACTAATGACTTTCGACCCTTCATTATTGACACCTCTGGCTATCGTAGCGGTTCATCTGAAAACTTTACAATTCTGCGACCGTTGGAACGTTCAGATCAATCGGGGCGTTCAAAGTGCTTCAAACCCCCTCGGAGTTCATTCAAGATTGGAAAACTACGTCGCCCGTTTATTATGGGAGTAATTCCCCCAAAATGAGTTTGAAGTAAATCACACAGATACACAGCATGAGACTTGAAATGTTAAGAAACTCTTAAATGTAAACACTAACATAGATCACCGTTTAAAAAAAAACGTATTTGTTAAAGGGTCGCTGCCGACGGTAGAAACCCACGGGTCAAATATAAACACTGAGGTCTTGGGAAGACAGACGTCCGTTCTGTTGCCGTTCCTCTTAGCGTTCAGAAGGTTTCTCCCCGAAGGCAACGAATGTCGAAGTCGAAGCGTAAATCGTAAAAAAGTTCAGATATAAAAAAGAAGCAATGAGATGTTTTGAAAAACCAACGATTCTCTGTCTACAACCACAAAGGCTACTTAAGAAGGCCACAACGTTTACAGAACTCATACAACTTTCTTCATAGCTTACACCCACCAGGTAGTCAGACCAACACATTTTGAATTTGACATTTTAAATTACATTTTTAATTAATACCAGGAGTTACGATAGAAACTCCTCGTCTCACATCGGCCCGGAGTTAAACTCCAGGTGCGAGATATCTCCAAACCAGGCGCATAACATTCCTCCAGAGGGACTTGGACTACAAACCTAGCTTTACACGCTAGCATTTTTAAATGCTACTCTGAAAACACAAAAGTGACCAATGGTGAGACAGAAAGAAATCCTTCAAGCAAACCACCAAATTCTGTGTGGTCCTGGTTTCTATGGCAACCAGGATGTTTTTACTGGAAGTAAGATGGCGGTTCGGAGTCGTTTTGCGTTTTGAGGAAATAAATAGGATTTGTGTAAATGAATAAGGCAGTTTGACCCGCCGCATTATTCACTTGTACACGTTGTGCCGCTCGGCACAACCTGATTGGCCAAAGACCAGGGTGCTTGGACCAATCGGAGTGTCAGTCTCGGAGTGTGTTGATGTGGGCGCAGATCTTGAGGGCGGGACCTAGCTTAATGTTCATGGTGGTCATGAGGTGCTCCTCTCTCAGCAGCAGGAGGGCCTGTCCGTCAATCTCCTGGGAGAGGAAGTGGGAGGCCAGGTCCTCACAGCCTGTCATGAAACACGAGGAGAAGAGGAGGAAGAGGAGAAGGAGTGAAGAACAGAAAGAAAGTGTAAAATAAAGTTTAAAATACCGGAATACACCTTTAATGTGTGTGTGTGAGTATAGAGGAGGAAGGACCTTGCAGGGACGAGATGAACTGAGACACGTCCTCCACACTCCAGT
>JAOPJJ010031828.1:0-14984 GCA_027122795.1 Enchelyopus cimbrius
TCCTTGATCAAGCTTCTTGTTCATAAACTCTGTTCAACTCATAAGTCATCAAAGTTCTCCATCTCTTTAATCCTATAACATATTGAACACTTCCATAACAGAGCCAACCACCCAGCACCGGGCGAGCACTCACCTTGGAAGTTGCCGGCGGTCAGGTAGAGCCAGGTGAGGGCGGGGATGAAGAGCAGGGCAGCAGAGGCCACCAGAAACTTCCTGCGCCCGCGACACATTCCAAGCATTCCTCCGGGCGGCCGAGCACCGTGAGCGCTGAGCGAGGCTGCGGCGGGGGGGCCTCTATGTGGGCAGGATCTGCTGCTGGTCCGGGCGGCGCATGGCTCTCTGGAGCCCCACGGGACCGGGGTTGGGGGGGGGACAGAACCGGCACACACATGTTAATACCCAGGCACGGCCATTATGCAAATGTTCCCATAAATAAAGCATATATATACACAGGACACAGCGGACACGTTCATCTCCAGGGACGTGCGATACCGGCTTGTCGGCGAGGGAATTTAGGGCACGGTCAGCCTCGCTGGGAATGGAACCCTCAAACACAGCTAAACAGGACCACAGTCACACATCTAATGTCCACATTGAGACCAAACAGGAAGTGCTGTGATGACGGTCAAGAAATTCAAAAGTTGTGTCTTCTTCTTGAGACCTACTCGGACGGAATAGTGAATCGCACGCCTGTGCCGACTTCATCGTAGTCATCAAAACATTTACATTTGTTCAGACCTGCGGCCCAGCCTAACACATCAACCCTACGCTTTGCATACGCTCATGGCTGCCTTTTCAAAAGCATAATTTTGTATGATTGGCTGTTCTGTCCGGGTATTAACCGGCGTGGTCCACCCAGAGCCGTTCCACAGAGAGCCACAGATGTTGTTCTGGGTTTCAGGAGCGGTGAGGATGAATACATTCTGCTCCCAGGTCTCCAGAGGACCCCACTGCAGGAAGCCTCATGCATTATTCACCGCCGTACCATAAGAAGGAGAGGAGGAAAATGCTGCACACTGAAAAGTTGTGCCACAAATGAACCCATCACGCAAGTCACATCCGCACGATGTAAACCAGCGGGTTCATTAACCGATACGCCAGGAGTCCAATTTCCGATCTCTCAAGTGATGTGTTCGCTCCATTTACAGTGGAAATGAGAATAGAGGGTAGTGGACTATTGCGACGGAATCATCCTGAATCCTTGGTTGATCACAAACACATTTTCAATTACACTTATAAAGCCAAATCTTATTTTGTTTCTATCGTTACCGTTGCTGAACTAAGGCAGGAGACACGATAGAAGTTATAATACAAGCGGGATAAATGGAAATCGTTTTATTTAAATGACATGAGTGTGCTAGGTGTTAAATGTATACAACACACGTTTCAAGGCAAATTTCCGTTATTTGATGTTGTAAGTTAATTAAAAAAGGAACTTTAAGCATCTTAACACAATGCCACAAGCTACCTCTATGGAGACCATCAACCAAATCCTTTCAAAAACTACATTCCAATCAGCTATAACACTAGATATGACCGGTCTTTACATAACCCTGGAGCAGGTGGTTGGTTAGGCCTTGGTAGAACCTTTTGGTCAAGGATCAAACTCCCCAACAACTAAACTCTCATTCATTCACATGAATTGTCTGGCGAGGTGCATGGCACTGTAGGAGACGGCTCCAGCTAGGAGGACCAGCAGCAGGTTGGGGGGGTGGACCAGGTTAAACGAGGCTACCAGAGATCAGTGCAGCCTCTTACAGTACGGAGGCAACAGTTGCGGCAGCGCCTCTGTGGGAATTACACCCCCAGCTCTTTAGCCCCGTGACCCCCGGTTGTAGCTCTCAAAATGGGATTGCATAATCTACATCACTAATGCTGCGCCGGACACATTTGTTAGCGCGCCAGGGGGGAGACGGGGGGCGTAACAGGAGGGCCCGCCAATGTCATCCTCAGAGTCGCTCGGGCGAAGGGGGAGGAATCGAGAGGGGATTTAACGCGACGGTTTACAACCCCCTAACAGACTGAAATAAAACTCCCAGGACGAGCTCTGTGCTACTTCACCAAAACACAGAGCCCATGTGGGCCAGGGGCGGGGGGGCGGCGCACACGGACACACTACCACTATTACAGCCCCGGAAAGTGTCGCAATATATGCATACCGTAATTTCCGGAATATAGAATGCACCTGAATACAAGCCACTAACTTTACCAAGAAAGAGAAAGTTTTGCATATATAAGCCGTACTTATCTATAAGCCGCAGGTGTCCACGGTGTAACATGGGATATTTACACAGAAAGATATGTTAAACTTTTCATTAAATAGTACTGGTAACATTCACAAATACGTACTGTTCATGTTTTTTTGTGTGTCCTGTATGCTAATTCAATTCGTCTGATGCGACGGTAGCCTAAATGTTTCAGCGGCATGAAGCTTGTGTAAAAAAATATCAATTTGCTGCATCATTGTATAAGCCGGAGTGTTCAAAACGTGTGAAAACAGTAGCGGCTTATAGTCCGGACATTACGGTAGCTATACAGAGGACCGTTGGGAACCCCGATGGACAGTTGGCTAACGAAAGTGGGATTTAATATCCAGAGCTCTGCAGTGAACTGCGGTGCGCCGACTCGAACGGCGAGGAGCGATGATGATGATGAGGAGGAATGGCAGACCGTTGGTCGGGGGAGGACCACAGGAAAGAGGGCGAGCGAGAGGAACGGCTCGGTCTGAATGCGTGCACAGCGGTCGGAGGGCGGGGGAACATGTGGCTGGTGTTCCAGGGGCAGAATATAGGTCACAGCCAGAGATTAATCAACGTGACAGATAACAGATTCTCATAACGCACAGAAGGGGGAATACGCAAGAAAAGAGGACGAAGAAGGAAGAACTACCTCAGGCGATTTAATGTTATCGTTTCCATCTCCACACTATAAGAGCGCCCCATCTTTTTAATGTCAGCAATAACCTCCAGGCAAACATCACCGGAGATCCATTGTTATGAGAATGACTACTGGATCGGAAAAACGGCATCGCAATTCTCTAAAGTTTTCATATCGGTCAACGTCGCTGCTGACAGAAGATGCTGTTTTTTGGATGACTTGAGGGGGGTGGGGGTTTTGCGAGGTGTCGGGACATGACGCTGAGCCTGGCCCAGATATAGTCACAGTGCTACCGTCTGCCTGGACCATCAGCATCTCGCTGGAGAGGGCTCAGTCACTTGGACAGGGGAACCAAGGCCTCCGTCCGGAACTCTTCCAGGGCCATTCCTGGCAACCAAGGATCAGTGACAGCACGTGGACAGCTGGGACCAGACCCAAAGAGATGCATGATCTAAGCACATTCCCGCCCTCTTGCCTCCCACCGACGAAGACGGTCATCAATGAGCTGGGATCGTCATGGAAACATCGGAATCAGAGTTCTGTTCCGTTCTATTGTCAATCTAATGCAGTACAGCATTAGATATAACCTAACAAAAATAAATTGTGTATAATTTATTTTTAAAAATGTGTTTTTTGCCAGTGTGTCATTTTTGGATTAGCGATTATTAGATAAAGCCAGAGAAACCTCTGCTGAGCTGCGAAGCGAGGAAGTGAACGCAGGCGCGTCACTGAGCGTGGCAGAAGACTCCAGTACCTGGCATAACAATACCAGACTGATGGACTGCCGCCAGGCTCTCAGGAGCCTCTTTTGTCCGGACAATAGAGTGGACAGAAACAGCCCTCCAGGTTAACCACAACGGTGTCGTTGGCCAACCGCCAAATGACAACGGGAGAAGTCATTAAGATGACATCATCTTGGATAGTGGGGCGCTCTTAATTTGAAATTAGGAATTCATCACATTTAGTTTTATTTTTAAAACGTGGGTGGGTTTGGTCTTTTAATAACGCCTCGCCACGGGATTGGATCTAGGGCATATTTCCTGTTGATGGTGGAAAAGTGATAGTGAATGATGGTGGCGATATTTGTGTGGATTCAATAGCCTATATATGGAAAGATTCATTGTGGCACGTGTTAACATGTCAATTATTCCATGGAAACGGAGTTCATGTTACGGGCCGCAGTTTTTTTGGTGTGGAGAAAATTGGATCGGGATTGTTCCTCTTTAAGATCCGTTTGAAAATTGAAACAAAGCAATTCTCATTTCTTAATTATGCCTGCCTCGTTGTAGAATATATAGCCTATACTCAAATTACAAAACCAGATGAATTCTTCTTCTTTTGGTTCATCCTCTATCAGTCCGCTTTCAGCAAATTAGTGACATAATTGAGACTTAATTCAAAACTTCCCATGGCTGCAGTGGATCTGTGAAAACCTCAAACAAAACTGTCATCGTTGCCAAGAAACGCATACCTTGATTACAGTATAATATATCAGTCTTACGACAAAAAGTATTTCTATTTTGCACGGCGTTTTAGATGCAAACTGACAGTTTGCCTTGACAGCGACAGAGAAGCAGAGATCTGCAGCGTGGGCTCCGCTTGACCCTTGACCTCACTCTTCCCTCAGCTGTTCCTGTTCCAGTGTGCACTCTGGAAGGTTAGACTGCAGTTCAATGTCAGAGAAAGGCGCTTGCATTGTGATGGCCACCGAGGCACCGTGAATCCATGGCTACCATTTGGGCATCAGCATCTGCAAACGCATGCATTTGCATAAAGTGAAGGTCACACCTAATCCAACAAATGCTAGTGTAGGCCTAGCTGCCAAGAGCACATCCTATACACACAGACGTATCAATTGGCCCGCTTCCAATGCAGATCTTGGCCCATTACAGGTCTGAGCTTTGCTTGAGTCCCATATTCCCATATCACCTAATGAAAAGGACACTGGTTCCCGCATACTGAAATGGCATCGTCTTGGTAGTTTATCGATAAGTTATATGCCATGAGGGGGTCTGGACACTTGGGCCAACGATGGATTTTGGCTGAATCATCAAGTGCATCTTGATCATCAAACTGTACACAACTTATAACTTAATATCCGCACATAACTGAAACATAATTTTTCAAACAAGAAGATGCAAAGATCCATAGGCATATGCAACCTGACCTAGTGTCAGAGCATTCCCTTGGCAGAAGCTTCATCTTCTTTACTACTGATGCTGGAACTATATATATTTTTGTGTCAACTCCCGCTGATTAATACCCGCACTGATAGATGACCCTTCTTCCGTTCCGTATTCCTGGTGTACGCAAGCCTAAGGGGAGCTCAGCAGGTTGCAAGAACATTAATCAGCCCCCGGAAACGCCAGCACCTTTCTTGCTGCAAAAAACCCTGAAAACCCCAAGTCTGCACTTCAACAGTTCATTAATTCGACAGAGGTCATACTTTTTGAATCTCCTCAAACTCATCGAAAGCGACACCTCTAAATTAAGCCGCTCTGCCCAGACGGCTGACAGGGCCCCGTTTTGCAGCAGTCGGGAGCCCGATAATGAGTGTATGATGGCCATTAGTAAAGGAGAACCGGCACATTCCCCTTTTAGAGACGCCAGGCGGAGTGCTATCTGCCAGGGAGGGAGGAGTGACAGGGCGTCTCCAGCCGCTTTATTAGAGCTGTCGCATCTGATTTGATCCCCCGATTGCCCTTCGCGTGGAGCCAGGCGGAGGAGGCCCCGCTCAGAGGAGGTGCGGACGCTGAGGACATGCGGTCGCAGGCGATCAATTTGTTCCCCCACCCCCCACCCCCTTGATCGTTGCGCGGGATGCGGAAGGAAAGAGCAACCTTCTTAAATGCCAGGAATTGAATCACAAATTCCACATAATGAATATAGTGTCGCAATTTAGCTTTGTGCCGAGTCTTTTCTTCTCTAAATCCAATATCTGTCCGTTCGTTTTAATTAACTTAAATGAATGTGATTTGGATCTGTTTGTTTCGTACATAGGTTTTTTGTGCCAACATCCACGACGCGGACTAGACCGCGCAGAATCTTTAACAAATAACGCTGCAGACAGTGTTTCAGGGCAACAGCAAATCGCTGGAACACTTCGCCTGCAACTGGGGAATGAAAGACTCTTGATAACATTTGCATGATTGAGCCAACAAATTAGTTTCAAATAATTGATCAATTTGTCCGTTAAAATGATGAATCCATAACGATATAATCCAATATTTAAAGGACTAATCAGGCATTAATGAAGGAAAATACAATAACATAATGCTTGGAGCTTTGGAAATCCATATATTTGATTGCCTTTTTGTTTCAGTTTAAATCAATAAATACTACATTTCTTCTCAGCACATCACAAAACGCAGAGGCCACATTGGGCTCGGCAACCTGCGATGGGAAATTGGAAGCAGTCTAGATATTGTATAGACTATGCAATTATAGAGGTTGAATTCAATGGCATGATCGGCAATCTGTTATTTGCAGCTGTAGGTTGAATGATGGCGTGTCCCGGTGGTTCCTAGTGGTTAGAGTCTGTCTGTGGGTAAATGCAGTCCTCCATGGCTATGACAGGACTATAGGCATGCAGGCAGGGCCAGGCAGAGTGAAGAGGGCAGGAGACGCTGCGACCGATCTCAAGGGAACAAGAGGGACCGCGTGAGAGAGCTGTCACTCTGTCTACATGATACTCAAGGATGCTCTATAGGTCAGAGCGGTAGACCATTATCCTGACAAGAGTACCGGGTGTAACTTGGCACTAAACGGGTGAGGGGAGGGTGGGGGGAGTAAAGAAACGTATTGATCATGAAGGCAGCGTTCACTTCCATTTCATTATGTCCTCAAAGCAGTGCACCTATTACCGTCCTGCTGGAGTCCAGCGGAAGGCCCAGGTCCCGGAGTCGGGGCTGAGGGGCGGTGGTGTGCATTCAGAAGAGCCATTCCATGGAAATCACATGAGGAATATCTGAATGCCGCATGGACTGGATTTCATTCATTCAGTTGATGCTATGACACTTGGGTTTCCTTCCAGGTTTAATGAAGGACTAGCTTATCTTAGGTGTCCCCTACTTCCACACTGAATCAGGTTATGTTGCTCACAGGCGGGACCGCCAAATGTATGCAACGCAAGTTTTCTAAATAGCTCACGCTTTCTTTTTGAGGCATCCAAAAGGCTCTTCCAGGTTTTTGGCACCTTTTGGTGTTCCCTTTTTGAAATAGCTGCCAACCAATTAAAAAATTGACATTGCATGCATCTCTTCCTTTAAGTGGTAAACACACACAGGATCATTAAACCCGGCCATGGCAGACAGCTACTTAAACGGTTTGGATATAAAGCAAGGCTGACATGTAGCATTCAACAACAAAACACTCCACCCACTGTGCGGCTGGGATGTATTCCAACTAATTTAGATCTAAGTTGATAAACTCACCCATCTATTCAGCCATCTACGGTCCATCAAATCACATAAGACGAGCACATTGTTATATGACATTGTTGTCATATAAAGCAGTTGGTTGACAACTTTCAACCACCGTCCATGTATCCAATATGACACTGAAGACATTGTTTACTTTAAAAAGGTGACAATTCTGTCTGTATTGCATCTTCCTGTATTTCTGTAGATGATTTCATTTGTTTAAAAAGGAGCCAACAAGCATCACAAGCTTCTAGTTGCACGCAATCGTCTCTTGACCCACTCTGGAACTGTAATGAATTAAGTCAATCGCTTGGTTGCCAGGATTGCTGCGCATTTGCAGCCTACATCTGTATCTGTCCATATGAATTTGAATCCAATTTTCAATTGCATTCATATACTTGTACTTTCCACTGGGGTTGTGTTGGAGGAGGGTTTAATAGAGGTATGTGATTAAATTACCTTTTTCCTGTGAAAGCAACATGAAATCACTTCAGTGACTAAATAACTATTGTTTCCGGTGGTCCCTTTAACTTGTGCTTTACTAACACGCATCCGAAAATGACTTGCAAAAATGCGAAAATGAATGTGTTTATTTGAATGAGTGCAAAATACACATCCTTAGACTTGCATCATTTGTAATGGAACCTCGTAAGGAAAGATTTGAACATTTCAGAGGATCATTGGTGCTTTCAATAAACAGCCTCTGGCTGATGTATTGCAAACCAGCTCCATGACATATTCAACCAGTCTCTGATGATATACGCATATGTCGGTCTGTAATTATTCTACCTAACCTCCCTCTCTGCACCAAGCTGCTCTCAGCACATCCAATCTATACACACTTCCATATATATATAGATATATATATCTATATATATATGTTAATTTCAGCTTGAGAAGTCTGCCATTCTTAGAAGACTGCGTTCCAAGCCCCCGGCCATCTGGCCAAATGTGTGGAATAACAGACATAAGGAGTCCCTTGAAAGCAAAGTTTGAACATATTACAGATAATTGCTTACAAGAGCCGCGGGAATGAATGAATGAATGAGTTTTGTTTACCTGCAGTTATTGAGAGAATGGAACCACTTTCCAGAAATGGCGCGGTATAGGTTCTCAGAGCAGGTCTAGTCAAGTTTCATTCAAAGCCGTCCTTCAATGCAGGCGAGGGCACTCTGCCCTGTGCTAATTTGTCCATAGTGCAATAGTGATGCAATTCTGACACGGAACAATAAAAAAACGAAAACACCAACAAAGCTGCTGGCTGCAGGGGCATTAGCGCGTGATACGCATCATCGTATTCATCAACGCCACGCCAACGACCATCCAGCGTCCACAGGGGGACATGAGGGACCGCGCACAAAAGGTTGAGCACTCCTCACAAAAACACCACTCGGTAATTAATCAAATGAGCACACGTATACAAAACATGGCAACGCACGCCACCGCCGTCCCCAGGGGCCCCCCGTTGCTTCGCCGCAAAGCTATTGAACGTTTCCAGCGACGGGGGCCAGGAAGGGACGCGTCGGCACATTTGATTTGCGTGGCGTTGCACATCGCCCCATTAATGCATCACCCGTGACAACGCAGAGGTGGTCCTGGGAGCCGGGCATCAATTTACGTCACCCCCCCCCCACACACACACACCCACGCCGCGTGATGTTTCAATCGTCGACCCAAAACGGGTTGGGCCGGCGACCAAAATATAAATAAATAAACAAACATGAGATCCCCGAATAGTTGGGAGGGGTTCGGGGAGGGGAGTCTGCTAACACAGCGTGCAATTATACCAGCGGCTATCGCTGGATTCACCAGGAAACCCCCCCCCACCCCATCTCGAAGGTCCCCTGTGGTGGGGGTCGACAGGGGGGCCGTCATACCATGTCATTGAATTTGGTGCTCGACATTCTTTCGGGATTCAGAAAAGGGTGTGTGTGTCTGCATGCTTGAGCATGTGTGTGAAAAGGGAAGAGGAGAGAGAATCTATGAAACACACACACACTTAAATTAAAACTAAATGTGAAATCCGAAAGACAAGGAAACACAGATCTGATAATGACGCCAGCGAAGCGTTGGAGGTTGAGACAAGAGGGTTCCAAGCGCTCGTCACCCGCTGATTAACAGTATCTGCAAATCACCACCCAGGGCGCTTCGCTCAATGGTCTACCACCTCCAGGCCAGGACACGGCCCAGCAGGGAACTAAACACCTAAACACGATGGTATCATCCATACACGAGGATGAACGCTCATAAACGTGTTAACGTGTTAAGAAACCTTGTTTGCTTTTCAAGATGATTGGTCATGAAAGCCCCCAGTCTCTGCTTTCATGTTCACTCCGTCCTAAATTAGCCGGTTTCAAAGCGTTCCTGCACAAGGAAAATGCACCATTTACAATCGTCAATTTACATCCAAGATCGAAAGACATAAGCAAACAAGACCATTGGCAAAATGCAGGACAGCTGCAATGAATGCGTTCCAAAACCAACAATCAATGGACTAATGACCAGGAGTCTGCTGAAGGGGGTCCTGGGGGTGAAGGATGGGAGAGACCGTCAGTTATGCAGAGTGGAACCCCTACACTGATCGTCTTGTTGACCTTCCCTCACGACAGTCTCATGAAGGCAAAATGCTCATACCGGGAGAACGGGGGAAAGTGGTTCTTTGGGTCATGAACGGACAACAGAGCAGAGGATGAATTTCAGAGACAAACCCTGGAAAGTCAAAGACCTCGCAAAGGCTTGAGCATAACTCAATGCTAATGTTGACACCGTCTTTGAGCCGTAGTATCCAACAGCACCAATCCCAGTCCGATATAAAAGGGGTTGACTGATGAGGAGTTCTCAGCTCTAATGAGGCTAGTTATCACGAGAACATGAATCCATGACGGTTCAAATTAGGACTGTACGGTATTTGCGGTAGACGGTATAAATTTGGCCCACGGTAGAGATTTGCGCATTACCGTCGATGACGTCATCGCACCTGCCTCAAGAGTGAAAACGGCTGCAAGCACAGAGAGAGAGAGACAGCGGAGAAGGGGGAGATCGGTGCCACGTCAGTGATTTGGACGTGGTTTGGCTTTAAAAAGTCGGATGTGGAGCAGAAAAAAGTGATTTGTAAGATGTGTGGAGTAACTGACCGCCAACAAAGGTAACACGAGCAATTTGTTTCCCCATCTGAAAAGTGTATGGCCAGCTCCAAGAGAGTTGAGAATAACCTCCGTAGCAGGACGTGTGGTGGAGTCGCACCATGCAGCCTCTTATCAGCCTCACCATCCCATTACTGGGATCGTGAGTAATGGGACCAATGTCCACCCATTACTGATGGGTGGACATTGGCCAGCAACTTGGCTTTGCTAAGGGACCTCAAAACCCATTCAGAAACGCTTACGTTATCATTTTTACACTTAAATATATACCGTGATAAATACCTCTACCGTAAAGGGATTCAATTTATACCGTGATATGAATTAAACAATATTACCCGAGAGGGTGTGCTTTAACGTCATTTGAGCACTGAATTCCAATACTACTACAGAATTCTAACACTGTTTTCTAATAATAAAAATCATAATAAAATACTCAGCTCGGACTCGTTTCATTGTTATCTTATTATTATCGATGTTGTCAGAGTTGGCGGAGTGATATTGAGTAATGAGTCAGGCGTGCTGTAATGCTTCATTTGAGCACGGTCAAAATGTCTTGTCGACCAATCCGATTTCTCGGTCGGAACTACTTGTTTTATAATTTAAGGTCATACCGCCCAGTCCTAGGTCAAATGTCAAGTGTTGGTTTGTTCAAACAATACCTTGACTTAAAACGCGGCTAATTTGCTAGACATCTGTAACCCGAGCTGGAGATCAGGATGGGCCTGACTAAACCCAAACTATGTTCAACCCAAAAGGCAGTGGGATTATAGGTGGTCATGGTCAGGGGCAGATGGTCAGCTTTGCGTGGTACCGACCTGCAACGACAAGGACAATCCTCTATACACGGGCCAGTAGTCCGTGCCTTCAGCGCAGTACGGCTTCCCCAAGCCTCTTAATACCCCTTTATAACATGTTCCAAGTGCAACAGGAAATGAGTGAAGGCCAACGCAGTGGAGGGCCTGGGATGGGATGTGTCAGGATAACGTTGGCCGATGCCAACAGTGACCGAACATGAAGCACCAAGAGCCATCTGGGCGTGGAGGAGGAACCATAACATTATATCATTGGTTGAGAGGCTGAGCCTGTCAGAATCGTCACACAAATCAAATCATGTTGTGGAAACTCGTTTTCTATTTTGGATTTTAGCTGATCTACGGTGATATGTTGGTTTGTATTCCCTATGGGAAATTGTACGTTGCTTTGGATACCCTGAAGATAAATGTAAATGTTTGTGAAATCTACATTGTCGTGATATCAATAGGTGAAAGCAGCAGTGACGGCACCTGTACATGAAATTCATAAATGTCAATTCTGCATTTTGAATTCAGGTCTCCAATGGATTGGGACACGTTATGACGCTATCAGCTGTGGCTGATTTAGCAACAAATGCTTCAATGCAGTTGGTTCAAGATCAGGTTAGTAAAATATATTTTACTCAAGCCAGCCAGGGCTGACCCTCCTTGCAAAAAGCCTGATATAAACGTGAGGTCAAGAATTGTGTTGCTAAAAAAATCAATGCTATAGAAGCTGATTAATAAGTTCCTCATGGGCCTTAACTGTGATTCTGTGATAGCCCGTCACTCTGAGGGTTCTATTGCACACTAAAACAGTTTGGACGTGGGACGCAGTCACGCTGTTTGATTCAAGCGGTGAAGGAGGCCATCAAAGGGCAATCCCATTGTGATATACATCACCAATTTTGATGACGCAAACATTAAAGCGGAATACTGGAGCTTATAACCATTACCAAGAATTAGAACATATATTAAGATAATAAACGGTGCACAGTTGGGCTTTAATCAGACACCGCCATTTGCATTAAAGGAGATTTGTTACGCTATAGATTTAGCGGTCTCATGCATTAGGGTGTAATCAGCTTTGGCCCCTCTTCATCACCTCCTGAATATATTTTCATTAGACTTCCTGCTGCCACGTCTCCAGAGTGGCGCCGGGATCGCGCCGCACACCCAGCGAAGGTGAGCCCAAACATAAACGCTCGGTGTTATTATAAGCGGTTGTTAAAGCTTCACATCAGGGCGAGGGGGAGTGAATTAAGTGGCTTTAGGACGGTGCCTTGCCCCTCCACTAAAGCAAGACTACTTCGCAATGACCCCTTTCTAGACCTGCTCTACGAATACGAGGCTACCTCACATGCCCCCTCATAACTGCACAAGTTGGCCTTAAGTCGTTCCCCTGAGTTTCAACTGTTTTTAATGACAATATTTCCCCATGCGTAGAGACAACTTCGACTTCTAATTACAATGGCAATATCTAGAAAAGATCCGAGTTATCTGATCTGAGTCATTATGAGAATTCCACCCTCAGAGAAGCCATTATTCACCGTCACAAATTCCCCAATCGCACTTGAACTTGGTTGCTCTGATGTACCAGAGAATGCCTCAGCACTCCTAACACGATGCACCAGACCATTCCTCTATCAACCACACAGGTTCATAGAGAGCGCGCCACAACATTCAGCTCTCCACTTGTCCGGCACCATGGGAACGGTGGCATGATTTAGAAAGAGGACTTTTCTCTGATCCCCCCGTGGCACGAGTCCGTAGGGTTCAGTCAGGGAGCAGGACATTAGTGCACTGTATTTTTAACATTAGTGACAGTATCCGCAGGTATTTCAACTTTGGGTTTTGACCGTCCAATTTAAGGCTTCTCATTTGCTTCCTCAAATCTGTACTTTTGAACCTACAATCGTTGTTGGCAAAGTTATTTTAAATCATGAATATGTGATCTGAATTGTAGCCATAAACGGGTACAATAAGTCAGCGTTCAGGGGGAACGGGTGGGTCTTCGAACCATCCTGTTCATGTGGGACCCATGCACCTGAAGGGTGATGAACGCTGGATATAAATTCATCTTGACGTGGATTTTGTGGAATCTCCAAAGGTCAGGGGTCTTTCCGATAACTGTCAAATCGGTCATGTTATTGCTTGATTTAAGGGTCGGGGGATTTCCCCTTATCGACGAGGCATCAACAACCAACAATGACTGCATGGGCTGAACATAAATACCACAGTAGCTCTCCGCACGGGGTGCAGGATTCAGAGTTCCAGCTGGATAATACTGTACAGATTCTTTGGTCAGTCCACCAAAACACATGGAATGCATCTTGCATGAAACACATGCAATACGCTCAGGTTCCCGGGTGATAAGGTGGACCGTGTGTACACGGTCAGCCGAGGGAGTAGGACAGCTTTAACGGAAAAACGTACTTATTGGACGGACGCATGAGTTCATCACACAGAAAGCCCCGCGGCTGTCCATCAACGACCAGCATCCAGGGTCAACCTGAAGCCAAGCTCAGTCAGGACGTGGGAGCAAACTTTACGGGTTCACGTGACCCGGCGGTGGGCTGCTCGCCCTGGTGGAGGCTGGTTGGATGAGCGGGGAAGGATGATGTCGTCCAGTCTGGAGGAGCTCGAGGTGCCGCGCGGGCCAATATTAGCATGAGGACTTTATAGAGAAGCGGTCTGTGGCGGGTCAGGACTCATGTGTCAGTGCTGCTCTGCACAACAGACCATCGCTCACCTGATGCTGAAACGGAGCGTCCGGCGTCTGGAGGAGGAGGAGAGGAAGAGGAAGAGGAAGAGGGACCCTTCCCGTGCAGAGGGGTCTCGGACTGGTTCTAGTTCCTGCGGCTGAGGACGGGATGCACGCGGGGCGAGCAGACCCCCCCACCCCCCCACCCCCCGCGGTCCACACAGCCGCGCGCGGCCCACTTGTGCACACTTTAGTTCCTCACGCGGACACGTGCACGAGACCCGTCCGGAGCCGCCGCCGTCCACGCGCCTGGCCTCAGCCGCTAGCGCGAGCTAACCCGACAGCGCCGCCGACGTGTTGTTGTGACGGCGCGTCTCCGGTACGGATATTCCGACAGCTCTCCGTGAGACCGCGGATCCTCTCCGGAGCGCGTGTGTGTGTGTGTGCCGCTCCTACCCGTAAGAGTGTCCGTTGTTACGCGACGGTCCTCCGGAAAGAAGAAGAAGAAATGCGGCAGTTTACCGGGAAAAAACCAGGCCAGCGACTTGTTAGCGCGCGAGCCGTCCGCCGCGGCGCCCCGTGGACCGCGGAGTCCCGTAAAGCAAGCAGCGGGGCGGCAGGTCAGCGGCAGCGGAGACGGTGTGAGTTGCTGCTGCTGCTGCTCCACTTTACAGACGGCCGCCACACACACACACACCGCCGCACACACACGCGCACACATACACACACACACACGCTATTCCTTTCTTCCCAGCCTCCTCCGGTTCTGACAAGCTCCGTGGCAGCCAATCAGCGAGCCGCAGCCGCTTCTCCCTCCTTTTAGGCAACGGGGGTTTCCAAACTCCGGAGAGGATCTGGTTCTGGTGGATCGGAGTGTGCACTACACACACAGGCTGCTATATATAGGCTGTATATACCCCCAGGGCTATATATATAGGCGTTATATACCCCCAGGGCAATATATATAGGCGTTATATACCCCCAGGGCTATATATATAGGCGTTATATACCCCCAGGGCAATATATATAGGCGTTATATACCCCCAGG
>JAOPJJ010033295.1:0-14941 GCA_027122795.1 Enchelyopus cimbrius
CAGCAGACCAATCGGGATGCTCCAGCTGTGTCAGGTGACCCGGGCCCTGCTCATCGCCAACGCGCGCTCGGCGTGCAGCGAGGAGCTGCTCCGGCACGAGGCGGTGACGCTGGTCATCAACGTGTCCAAGCAGCAGCCCTTCCCCGCCGCCGTCGACCACCTGGCCCTGCTGCGCATCCCGGTGTACGACGACCCCCGCGAGGACCTGTACCGCCACTTTGACCGCTGCGCCGACGCCATCCAGAGCGAGGCGGAGCGCGGCGGGCGCACCGTCGTCTACTGCAAGAACGGACGCAGCCGCTCCGCCACGGTGTGCGTGGCGTACCTCCTGAAGCACCGGGGGCTGCCGCTGGACCACGCGCTGCAGGTGAGCACGTCCGGTCCCGGGTCCCGGGTGCCGGGTCCCGGGTGCTGGTACTGGGTACGGGTCGAGGGCGTGTTCAGACCTAGCGTTTTTCTTTTCCTGCCAGCGCTCGTTCTACATTATGCTCCGATTTTGCCTGGCGTATTTTTAAACGCCTCTCTGCGTTTATTTCTCCTGAACCGAGCATAAAAAAAAGTTGGAGAAAGTTCAACTTTCAGGAAAAAAGCGCTCCGACGTCAGGCGTTTTTTTCGACAACTGACCAATCACAACGTTTGTGCAGTCTGAAGTAACTTCGGTTGCTTGGTAACTGTGAACAAAGAGATTGCGGTTTTTTTAACTGCTAACTAACGGTTTATGCGTTCACTGAACAAAGATTACGGAAATCAAAGACAATTTTTTCCATCAGAACCGTTATTACCAACCCATAGACGGTAAAAACCAAAACCTTTCTGAGAGAACAAATAGACACTCAAAAAACGCTCTCGGCTCAACTCAAACTCTATGGGTGAACACGCCCTGATGCTGCATGTTCCTCGCCGTAATTGGTCGAGTGACATGCAGGGGGGCAGCAGTAGCTCAGGGGGCAGAGCGGCTTGTTGGCTAACCGGAAGGTTTGCCAACTCGAACCCCCGCCCTGCTCCTCCTCCCACCTGCTGGCTGTAGCCTTGTGTGGTGGTCGGCGCTGTCGGTTTGTCGCCGCTGTCGGTGTGTGCAGTGTTGGGAAAGTTCACATTCTACATGAACTAGTTCAAAGTTCAGTTCACACATTTTAAAATCAACTAGTTCAGTTCATAGTTCATAATTAAAAAATGTGAACTAAGTTCACAGTAAAAAAAAATTAACTAATTCAGTTCTTTTTTCAATATGTAGCTATTATTTTTCAAAATTATTGTCACAGCCCATATAGAAACACAGACGGCAATTAATCGATCAGTTTTAACACCGACTCTTTCAAGTGCTCATACGGAGCCTCCTTGTTGATACTTGCTGGTTGCATGGTGTTGCCAGATTGGTTTTTTTCCGCGACATATAGAAAGGCCTGTTCATGATGTGTTTTAGCCGGTTTTTTCGCCTGGAAGTCTCTATAGAAATCTGGCAACCTACTACTACTGAACGAAGTTAAACAGAAAGAGCGTGCTGTTCACAGACACCAGAACGAACGCGTTCACAGTAACGTTCATCAGGCGGTAAAAAAGTATGTTCAGTTCACGTTCACACAAAATATGAACGAGTTCATGAACTTTCGTTCAATGAACGCGTTCGGGCACAACACTGGGTGTGTGAATGGGTGAATGTGAGGTATTTCATTGTAAAGTAGAGTACAATGATGCATACAAATATAAATAAAGTCCGTTTACCATTCGGAACGGGGTTCTCGGGGGCAGCGGCAGTGACAGCCCTCCACCCTAAACCAGCTACCCTCAAAACATTGTTCAGTGCTGACCGATGTGAGTCCACCTGACCCCGTTCTGCCTCGTCCTCCTCCAGAAAGTGAAGACGGCCCGCCACGTCATCGACCCCAACCCGGGCTTCATGGCCCAACTGGAGCGCTACGAACAGGAGCTCAGGATGAGGCGAGAACGACCCGGCTGAGAACCGGCCGCCGCTGCCACCGCCGCCGTCGCTGCAAAACGCCACGCTCTGCTTTTTGGTGTTTTTTGGTTATTCGTTGGAGGCAATACAGCCCTTCCGTCCCTTCAGGAGAAACATTTGTTTCATGAAGATGCAGGTTTTTTTTGGGGGCTAACATGGCTCTTTGACAGTTACTTTGCAGCAACGGGGACATGCTGCTCTCGGCGGGTTCAACCACAACTCCCACAATTCCGTTCTCAAATCACCGTAGCAACCAAAGATTATAGAGCGGAGCAAGATAGATCACTGGCGTCATGGAGTTGAAGTACGTTCTGAGCCTGAATGGATGCCATTTTGATAAGCCAGCTCAACATTCTAGGCCTGATACAAGCCAATAAGGCCACATAGGATTAAACATAACTTGTATAAATAAATATAATTACGCGCAAAAGCTATGCTGGGAAATTCCACCATCTTCTTATCCACCACTAGACGGCCCTGAGCTTACTAAAATGGCGCCTCTAGAGTTCAAAAACGTACTTCAGTGTTGTCAACGTATTTTCCAGCTAGTGATCTATCTTGCTCCGCTCTATAATCTTTGGTAGCAACGGAGCCGGAGCCAATCAACGGAGAGCTAGCGGTAGTTATGACCGGTAGCGCTTTTTTCTCTCCACGGAACATGTGCAGCGCTAGCTAACAGCCAGTTCAACTGTCCTGCGCTATTTGATTTCCATCTCGGAGGCCTGAGTCACCGCTTAAGTCGACCTTTTGTTGTATCTACATTTTTTTTTTGCCTGGGAAGCAGAACTGCTCGAGGATCAGTTACGCAGAGTCTCCGCAGACACCGGACACCTGACCACAGTGCAGTGCGCTGACGTGGATCATTCTTCTCAAGAGATTCAGATGCCTAACGTGTTTTTTTTCTTTTCTTCTTAAAACCTCCTTTTCCAAACTTGTGCGAACTATGTACATCGATTTGAAATGCAATCTTTCACGTTGACATACATGCACATACCTGTCGGCTGTAGACTGCGGTTCCCTCTCTGGCCACAGGTTGGTAGGCGCTTAATCCGGATCCTACCGTGATCCTCATGCACAATTCTGCATGCATTTAATAACCGTAAGTAGTGCAGGGATTTTTTTTTAAAGCGCAAATAGAATCACATTTGTATTAGGAAGTCGGTCTTAGGATTTCGATCAACAAACATCGGAGTGTTAATGAGCCATTGTCAGCACTAGGTGGCGTCAGATCCAACCTCACTAGACAGTAGAGTAGAGCTTCGAGCTTCTTTGTCAATAGTAGGCAAATCATACGCTGCAGACACAAAACCCCTTTCAGGAAATTATTTAAAAACACGCAACAAGGAAAGCACACGCAATGTAACGAAGAGCAGTATGGTTGTCAACACAACAACCCAATAAGAAAAGTAAAAGGGCTATTTTCATTTTTTCCTGACTCTTAAATTACAGGTGAGAGTAAACTAGCAACAGTTCAGCTAAAAACGACTAGATATACATATAATCCTATATTTTAGTGTCTTACAATATGTTTCTGTCATAAGATATTCCCTTTAAGTAGGCCTAATGCATTGTAGGAGGCAAAAATAAATCTGTGCGAATAAGTCTTAAGATGTAAAGCAAAAAAACGTTATGCTCAGGTATAAGACCATTCACTGCTGCTGCTATGACCAGTAGATAAGGTTTAAACTAGCTAACGCACGCACACACACACACACACACGCACGCACACACGCATACACACTGACAAATCAATGTACTACAGGACTGTGCACAAGACAGTTAGATGCTATGTTTGTGTTAACATAGACGTATTTTTGAATGCAGAGAAAGTGTCAAATGTATTTACTGTGAACAGCTTGAACTCCTGTACAAACATTAGCGCTGTGTATGTCGATAACTCAGGGTTTAACCGTCCCGTTATGAAAGTCGTCGCACAGTACCGTACAGACTGTTCAGGGGAACACGTCATGGCCTCAGGTCCGGTCCGGACTCACAGACGTCCTCACCAGAGTTTGGCGACTATTTTGGGGATCGGGCCGACTTTCGGCGCGTGCATGTTTCGTGCACGTGTCGTGCATCGTGTCATGTACATGGGGCTACGAGAAGCGATAACACCTCACCATCAACTCCCGATATGGTCGCAAGAAAATCAAAGCGGTTTGAAATTCTGGTCGCCCCTCGTGAGGGTATGTAGCGAACTTTTAAACCCTGCAATCTAGCCGTACAGTTTGAGCTGAAGCTGACTCAAACAATTGAAAGTATCGTACCGTGTCTGCCCAGCTTTAAACGAAGGCCACAAAAGTCTCTATAAGCACCCGACTCGAGACTACAGTAAACTTACCAGGGTCGAACATCGTCTGGAGATGTCCGTGCGATTTGTGTAGCTCTACGGCGGCCTACTCTCACTGTAAGTCCAGTCACATTCTGTAGATGAGAGGTGGTTCAATCCAGGGTTTCTAAGGTGAATGTTGGACGTTCCCGCCTGTGATTTAGACATGAACACATCTCCACACCTCCAGAGCCCGTCCTCTGTACCTCTGTACCAATACCAGCATTATGCTAGCACTCGGCTCGCCGTGAGCTAGCAGTAAGCTAACAGCACGCCAGCAGTAAGCTCTCAGTAAGCAGTAAGCTAACAGCACACCAACAGTAAGCTAACAGTAAGCTAAGCTAACGGCAAGCTAACAATAAGCTAACGGCAAGCCAATAGTAAGCTAACAGCAAGCCAACAGTAAGCTAACAGTAAGCTAACAGTAAGCCAACAGTAAACTAACAGTAAGCTAACAGCAAGCTTATGTTCTCATAAGAATATGAGCAATTGCCGTTGTGGACACTGTGCATTGAAACACTGAAATAAAGTATTTTGTTGACCACTACTTTCGAATCCTTTGTCGTTTACCTCTGCTGGCCCGGTGACACCATCCATATGCCAGCGGAAGGCGGGACGATGAGGAACACGAGCACCCGATTGGCTTGTTGATCATGTCGGCCCAGGTCTTCAGGAAGCTTTGAGCGGATGCGATTGCGTCATTACAACACCTTCCCGCTTTTTTTCTCCGGCAGCAGCCCAGCAATAACAGAGAGAAACCAAAGACCAGTCGGAGCGACAATCTGTTTTATTGACCAAACGTGCGCAACACATCTGTGTCGGTTGGCGAGGGCGACTTTTTTATAATTTATTTCAGAGGCGGAGGAGCCGCGAGTGGGGTGGACGCGGTGGCGGGCCGCGGGTGGTGGTGCGCACGGTCCCAGTCCCGGCGCACGGCGTCGATCCAGCCGTGGTAGTTGGACACCTTGGTGTAGACGCCCAGCTTGTTGGGCCGGCCGCAGCCCTCGCCCCAGGACACCAGGCCCAGCAGGAACCAGACGCCGCGGTACCGCGTCACCATGGGGCCCCCGCTGTCCCCCTTGCAGGCGTCCATGCCGCTGCCCAGGGCGCCGGCGCACAGCATGTTGTCCGACACGTTGTTCTCCATCAGGGCCGCGCACGCCGCCCGCTCCACCAGCGGCACCTCGATGACGTTGAGCGCCGAGCTGTAGTGCTCCGGGTCCTCCGCTATGTCCTGGCCCCAGCCCGTCACCACGGCGACCGTGCCGTTGAGGTGCAGCGCGCGCTCCGCCATGGCCGGCGGCGGCAAGCAGGCGGGCAGGATGTAGGTGCCCAGCGGAGCGGGGCGGTCCAGGCGCAGCAGGGCGATGTCGTGGTCCACCATCTCGCGGTTGTAGTAGGCCGGGTGGCGGAAGACCTGGGCCACCCCCAGCGTCACCTCTGTGCCCTCCATCTTGAAGCGCTCGTAGTCGCCTGCAATGGGGGGGGGGGGTGTTAGTCTAACACAGAGACTAACACCGTGCATCAGCACTAGGAAACGACTGCCATCTTGGTTCGTCATTCCAGCTGGTAATAACTGAACGCACTTTTTCCGCATACAGCTGGCATTTAGAAACAAGATGGCGGCTGGGTGAATAAAACCAATACGGAGCCAATATGGCGGCTAGGTCTGGACCCTACCCAGTCGGACTTTGAAGCGGTTGCTGGTGCTGAGGCAGTGGGCCGCCGTCAGAACCCAGTTCTCATCGATCAGAACCCCCCCGCAGTGGAACTTGCCTCTGTTGTTGAGCAGCATCGCCTGCACACACACACACACACACACACGCACACAGACACACACACACACACACACAGACACACGCACCCGTACAGACACACACGCACACAGACACACACAGACACACGCACACGTACACACACACACACACACACACACACGGGCAGTAATATGAAGAATAGTAGAGAATATGTGTATGTGTTGGGTCCAGTGCGTGCGCATCCGCATGTGTGTGTGTCCCACCTGCCAGGGGCTCTCCCCCTTCTTGCCCATCTCCCCCCCCATCACCCAGGGGGTGAGGCCCTGGATAGGGGCGCTGTATGAAGACCTGCTGATCAGTAACTGACCACAGGATGACCTGCCTGAAACACACACACGCGTGCGCGCACACACACACGTACACGCACACACACAGATACACACACACACATAAACACATACACACATACACATGCACGCAAACACACACATACACACACGTACACACACACACACACACAGATACACACATACACACATAAACACATACACATGCATGTAAACACACACTCGCACAAGCATGCACATGCACACACACACACACAGATACACACACATAAACACACACACATGCACGCACACACACAAACACACACACACACACACACACATGCACCATTACACACAGACACACACACACACACACTCACAGATACACAACCATATTCATGGACACACACACACAGACACATAATAATGACACATCTAATAATATGAATAATTTTTCTTATCGTGACAACGTTTTCCTCTCACTGTTGGGCGAGCAGCTCCTGCCGTCGTCGTGGAGACGGTACCCCCCCACGCAGCTGCAGGTGCGCCGCAGCCCGTCCTCGCTGTCCGCACACTCCTGGTCACACACACCGTTGTCCACCGCGCAGCTGGTGGACGCCAGGGCTGGGACGCACGCACACACACACACACACATGCACGCACACGCACACACACACGTGCATAACACACACACACATGCATAACACACACACACACGCATGCACACACACACACACACACACACACATGCATAACACACACACACGTGCATAACACACACACACACACACACAAACACACACACACACATGCACACACACACACACACACATGCATAACACACAAACACACACACACACACACACACATGCACACACACACAAACACACGCACACACACACACACTCACACACACACACAAACGCACACACACACACACACAGGTATCAGATGAAGTGGTAGTTAGTGTAGTTGTGCGGTGAGGAAACAGGAGTTGTTCTGCGGACTCACGCTGGTCGCAGAACTTGCCCTCGTACCCCGGGTCACAGCGGCACGCGTACGCCTGGTGCAGGTCCACGCAGGAGCCGTTCACACACTGGTGGGACCGGCACTGGTTCCCATCTGAACACATCAGCACAGTGGACCAATCACAGCGCACCAATTACAACGTGGGCCAATCACAGCGTACCATTTACAACGTGAGCCAGTCACAGCCCACCAATTACAACGTGGGCCAATCACAGCGCACCAATTACAACGTGGGCCAATCACAGCGTACCATTTACAACATGGGCCAGACACAGCCCACCAATTACAACTTGGGCCAATCACAGCGCACCAATCACAACATGGGCCAATCACAGCGCAGCAATAACAACATGGGCCAATCACAGCGCACCAATTACAACGTGGGCCAATTAAGTGGACCAATAACGGTAAACTAATCACAGTGGACCAATTACAGCTCTATCAATCACGTTGACCCAACGGGCCGTGGATGACCGGGTTGAGAGCCAGAGACGAGGATGCCTTGCTCAAGGATGTCTGGCTGCTGTTCTCACCTGTGTAGACCGTCCAAAACTCCAGCTGAAATGGCAGAGCAGACGGCGGCATGACGCGTGAATGCGGTGCGTGTTATGGACGTTTTTATGAGCACTCGCAGCAAAGAGACGGAGAACCTTGATGATGAGTTGAACAGAGTTTATGAACAAGAAGCTCGATCGAGGAGTACGAGAGCCTCCTCAGCCACTAGCGCTCTGAGGAGGATCTCAACAATAGTTCCTTGTGTCCTCCTCACCAGATGTCCAGATGAGGAGGCCTTCAGCCGACTGAGGCGATGGTTCGTAAGCGAGGGATGTCTAATCTCTCACAGAGGGACTCGACGTCCCTGTCCCACGTGCAGAGAGGACTTTAACGTCATGTGGAACAGATATGGTTCGTCTTCTATTATTATACGAATTAGACGAATATCACACTACTAAGAAGGACTTTTCCGTAATACGTAATCCGTTTCCGTTACTACGGAGACCCCTCGAGCCTTCGCACTTCTCCGTCGGCAAAGTAAACAGGTAAAGTAAACAGGTTGACGTTCACAGTCGCTTGATGCGTCCGTACAGCAGATTGTCATTAAAAACGGATACAAAATCTGATTAAAAATTAAAGGCTTTACAACGATTTACAAAGTAATGCAATTTTCCAGTTGGAGTCAAAACGGAAAAGTAAATCCGGAAATTATGTTGTTAGAGGACCAATCACAGCCCTCGCCGTTTTCCCTCGACGGAGTGAAATAGTGAAATAGCTACAGCTATATTAATTTTACAGCTATATTTAGACTTCTTTGCGGCAACACCACTTTCACCCGCCATTTCTTTATTGGCTCGCTTTCCAGTCTGAACTTTCTGCGAAGCTTGCGCAGAGATCAACTACGCAACTGGGTTATGGGTTGCCAGGTTGCGGTGACAAACGTGTTGAAAATTGTACACGGTGTGTGGATTGGGTGAATTGGATACGTTTCATACAAGATCTGGCAACTGATCAACATTAGACAAATATATCGGACCGATCTCCGATGATTCATAAAAGAGTTTCCCGGGAGAAATAACAAACCGGGAGAGGTCCGGGAGATGGGGTTAAAAAACAGGGGAAACCCGGGAAAAACGGGAGTGTTGGCAGGTGTGGCGGTGCAGACTCCATGTTGACAGACCAAACACTCCGCACCGGGGCCTCACCGTGGCCTCCTTGG
The DNA here is from genome assembly GCA_027122795.1 of Enchelyopus cimbrius. Taxonomy (NCBI): domain Eukaryota; kingdom Metazoa; phylum Chordata; class Actinopteri; order Gadiformes; family Gaidropsaridae; genus Enchelyopus; species Enchelyopus cimbrius. The sequence goes on from JAOPJJ010033295.1 coordinate 9,117, forward strand.
TGACGAAGATCTCCAGCGCCTCCTCAAAGTCGCAAACCTCCTCCACGCACTCTCGCTCGTGATTGGCCGCCTTCAGCTCCTCGAAGAAGCTGTTGGCCCTCCGGGAGCGCAGCACGGCGTGGGCTTCAGGCCCGCTGGAGAACACTGGGGTGGGGGGTGGGGGGGGTGGGTGAGGAGCAGGAGCAGGAGGAGGAGCAGGAGGAGGAGGAGGTGGGGAACCTTACCTGACTGGCTGACCGCGGCCGTGGACCACAGTGCCAGCGCCCCGCAGACACAGAGGAGGAGTCGGCCCATGACGTCAATCACAAGGGGGGGGCAGCTGATTGGCCGACACAGGAGACGGCGAGGGTATGGGCCAATAGGACAGCGCGGGAGCCAAGGGTATCAGCCAATCGCCTGCGGAGGGGATCAGGGTATCAGGGGGCCGATCTCGGTCTCGGTGGTGCAGCGGGACTCTTCTGTGTGTCTTTTGACTCACTGCTAAATACGCAGGACTGAGCGGACATTTGTCTGAATAACCGGTCAAGGATCAACGCGTTCAGAGTCAACTCAAGGTCCTAACGCTGACGGGGGTCAACGTGAACAGCGACAGTACCAGCTCATCTCGCCACGGCTTAGCGTGGCTCTACTTGGTTTGGTTTCAGACGTGTCGCGTTTCCGTCTAGAACTAGTATCTCTTCAACGTGGGCGGGGCGTCATCAGTGACGTACTCATCCACGCGAGACATCAACAGGGCTTCAGCGACAACACACAGGAGCGTCTCCACCTCTACCGTGGTCCACGACGTGTTCTCGCGCGTTGTTCGTTCAGTCATCGCTACGACAACTTGTGACGTCGCGCTCGTCACGAATTGTCAAGCGGCGTCACTCTTTGTCCAATCAGTGGCCGGCTGCCAGCTTACGTCATACAGAAGTATCAGCTCAGCTCGGTCGGAACTTATACAGAGGTGCTACTAAAAAAACACCACTTCAGCAGGTACCAGGTACCAGATTTCGGTAAAGGGAACGCAGAAAAGGCGAGCTAAGTGGAGACGAGGCGCGCTGGTACTGTCGGTGGAAAGACGGCACGAAGCAGCGCATCACGTGACCTGCGAGACGGCGGGGACGTCTGAGCCCACCGCAACCAAAACAACCGAACCCCCTCCTCAGGTCCGAGATAAGAGTCGCTCGGACGTCAAAGCACCAAGCGCTGGCAGCCAGGAGCAGCGGTGCCGGGCCTGGCTCAGGGTGCTGGTTTGAAGCACTACTGACCTTTGACCTCTGAGTGGCGCGGACCGGGGGGGCTAAATGGCGCGGATCCGGCAGGTCCTGGTTGGGTCCTGTAGACTGTTTGGGACCGGAGACCTGGAGGTGGTTCTGGGATTCTGAGGCGGACTGCCTGCCGCTCGGTGGGTCAGTGTTTAGACTGTCGTTAATCACTAACCTGTCATCACATGTTTACCCAGGGTCCACAGTCTGCGTGTCTGGACGACAGTGTGTCCCCACACACACACACACACATCCCATGGAACCCTCCAGAACCACACACACACACAGACACGGGGACACACACTCAGACACACACACACACACAAACACACACACACACACCCCATGGAACCCTCCAGAACCACACACAGACACGGACACACACACTCAGACACACACACACACAATCAGACACACTCACACACATACTCACACAAAGACAGGCAGACACATACACACACATAATCAGACATACAGATACACACAATGACACACACACACACCAACACATAAGTACATATATACACAGGTACAAAAGCACACACAGACAAACACACACACACACACACATTCAGCAGAGACAAAGCAGGCGTGACAAAGTGCGCAGGTCTGAGTCCCAGGTGAGGGTGTCTATGTGAGCGAGGCGCGATGGAAACCGGGGCAGACATTAGGGTTAGCCATTGTGTCTCGGCAACGCTGCTTTGTGCGAGGGGGCTCGCTCTCCAGTTACCATGGTGACCCACTTGAGATTTTTGGTTTGTCCTAAAAAAAATTGAGCAGGAGAATGAGGTGCATCTCCGCTTACCGGGAGCTCACCGGGGAGAGGCGCCGCGCCCCAGCCCCGTACCGCAGCGAGGGGGGGGGCACCGCCAGACAAACGAGCGGGTCAGGGACCGGGGGAACAACCTTGGCACGGGCGACGGCGCCTACTTCCGGTTCTCCGCGGGTTCCCACAAGAGAGCCTGGAACCACCTGGCTTCTTGGGCCTTTGTTTTCCGGCGAGAAGTTGTCATTTGGCACGGTTGTGGTTGTGGTGAGTCCCCGCCGCTGGACCCGGACCCTCGAGTCCTGAGTCCCGAGTCCTGAGTCCCGAGTCCCGAGTCCGGAGCTCCGAGTCCTGATTCCCGAGTCCTGACTCCCGAGTCCTGACTCCCGAGTCCCGAGTCCCGAGTCCTGAGTCCTGAGTCCTGAGTCCTGGCGCTCTGATACAGATGCGACACAAATCCTCCTTAAAACGCGTCCGTCTCGAGGCACACACCCACCTGCTCGACGCCATTCGACATCCGGCCAGACCCATCCAGGATTTGGTCTCTGCTCTCGCAGGTACGGCGATGCGCCCGGGCGGCCCGTAGTTCACGCACGTCGGTTCGCGCACAACAAAGACGATCAGTTCGGCTCCGGTTCGGTTCCGAGCCTTTGCAGTGAAGTGCTGCGCTCCTACCGACAACTCCACCCTTAGCTTAGGGCTGCCTCTTAGCCTTGAACCCTGGGGAGGGTGACTAAACAGTGCTTTCCCCACTCTCAACATCCACGGCTGAAGTGCCCTTGAGCAAGCAAGCACGCACCGCTGCTGCCCGGGAAATGTCACCGTGTGTGTGTGTGTGACAAATAAAGCAACTTGAAGCAACCTCCACCCTACCTCCACCCTAAACCACAAACCCCAACACCTACCCTCACCCGCTGCCCCTCAACCCACGCCCGGCAGAAAGGCCAGCCTGCTGGAGGAGCAGGAAGTAGGGCAGAGCCATGTGTGCGTCCCTGCTGGGTGTCCCCCAGATTGTCTTACGCGCGCAGAGTGCCAGCAGATCCCAACAATGGGATGAAGGGACAGGGTGAGGGCGAGGGCGAGGGAGAGCGATGGAGAGATAGGAAGCGCGATGGAGAGATAAGTGGTGAGACGAAACCTGATGAGAGAGAGAGAGAGAGAGAGAGAGAGAGAGAGAGAGAGAGAGAGAGAGAGAGAGAGAGAGAGAGAGATGGGAGAGAAGAAGCTTACATGTGTGACAGGGGCATTTTAAAACATGTGTATGTCTACTAGGCATGGGCCAAATGATTCTATTCCGGGAATCAGTTCTTTCAGTTCCCTTTACTTTCACAAATGGTTGGTTTGATTTGTTCCTTCAGTTCTTTCATTGATACGGTCTGTGACGTTATTTGTCAGAGGTACGCCCGCAAATGGAGTCTTTTGGAACCGCAGAAGGTTTCAGACAGTGATGGTGCTCTGGAACAGCACATTTCTGTGAAGTAATGCGCCACCCTTAAGTAATGACCAACCCATAAACTTTGTTAAACCAATAACCGAAAACACCTGTTTCGTTTGTCAAAACGTCTCTTTTTTGGGAATCAGTTCTCATCGTTGACCTTCGGGATTCGTTCTTTCTGACCAAATCGTCGCGAATCGCCCATGCCTAGTGTGTACATCTCATTTGACCAGCTCAGCTGCTGTCTGTCCATCACCATGTGCTGTAACATGCGGAAGGACAAGCCTCTTCTGCAGCACCCTGACCACCGAGGGTCCGTCCAGGGCCGGCGCCGGCGTCTGAATTGACCCTCCGCTTTCTGTGCGCCTTTCCATACCTCCAGCCCAGTCCCCTGAACCAGACCACACCACACCGCACACCAAACCAAAGAACACAAACCCAAACACCAACCCAGGTCGGTCAAATGAGGGGCCTCAAAACCGGACCGGGCCGAAACCCCGTACCACTAGCCGAGTCCGCCTGGAGTCCCAGCAGGGTGGATGTTATATTATTGAGGCCATCGCCTGTGAAGCCTTGTTCTCAAAGAAAGAGGCGATATGAAAGTGAGAGGGGTGGAGAACAGGGCAGACACAGAGAAAAGAGAGCCTTCTCTTCTTCTTCTTCCTCCTCCTCTCCTTTTTTTTAATCCGCTCAATGCGGTCTATCCGTTAATGAGGTCATGTCCCGACTCCACACCCCATCCCGGTGAGTTCTGGTGTCAGGCAGACTCCCGCAGGAAGGACCAAGGATATAAATTGATTGACGACTGAACGCCGCTCATCATTTTCCCAGAAACTCCAGGGGCGACCGGGACTCCAAACACCGGCCAGGATGGTGAGTGAGCAGCGTATCCTTTTCTACCGAGGGGGGGGGGAGACGGCTAGCATTGTTCGGTTTTGGAAACCTCTCTGCGCGTGTTGACTCGCACAGCTTGTGTACCGATTGGAAAAGAATCAGCAGCGCCTTAAAGTAGTCTGCTGTGAAGGACTGGGAGATGGAAACTGTTTTCCCAAACCTATTTGAAAATCCTTTGAATGGATTTTTTGGCGGGGCGAGCGCACCAGTTAATGCGGGCGGTATTTAGCTTCGCCCCGTTAATTGGTATCGGATGTTTTCAGCGGTGATAGCGTACCGCGGTGGAGAGATCTCTAGGCATCGAGCTCACACCGTCTGGACAGCTGCACCACTAGTGACATCACAAAATGACCCGTCCCATCACAGATCCGCGTGCCACCCGTCAGGGTCAATGAACCGGATCGGGGTCGCCAGAGGGGGGGGTGGTTGGGGTCGGTCCGGACCTGGGGAGCTGACGGTTCTGTCTCCCTCCAGATGTTCTGCTTGCTGCTGGCCGGCCTCCTGCTCTCCAGGGTGTCAGAGGCCATGCTGGTACCGAACTCGACCAGCGCGTCCACGAACCAGCCGGAACCGCCCGGTACCAGCATGTCCGCAGACCAGCCGGAACCGCCCGGTACCAGCATGTCCAAAGACCAGCCGGAACCGCCCGGTACCAGCATGTCCACAGACCAGCCGGAACAGCCCGGTACCAGCATGTCCGCCAATCAGCCGGAACCGCCTGGTACCAGCATGTCCGCAGACCAGCCGGAATTGCCTGGTACCAGCACGTACGTGAACCAGACGGAACTGCCTGGTACCAGCACGTCTGCCAACCAGACAGAACCGCCCGGAACCTGGCCTGTCACACCGCACCACAATGGATCCGACCATCCCGCCTACAACCACTCTAACACCCACTCCATGAATCCCCCCACCGCGTCCGGAGGGCCCGGCCCAGTGTACGAGGGGGGCCCCTGGTTACCCATGGGAAGCTCCAAAGATTTTGTGCCGTACCCCCAGAACGGCAGCCTCCTCCCGTCACAGGGAGGATCGGACATCTGCGACATGATGATGCCCGACGCCCTGGACGCTGCCGCCATACCCTGGATGTGCTACTGCCGCTTCTGCAAGGGAGGCTTGGGGCCCAAGGGAGACCAGGGCTTCAGAGGGCTCCCAGGCACGTAGAGGGAACCCGCCATAAAACACCTAGTAGAACCCCCCACCCCCCCCATTTTGTAAATATCATTTTGTAAAAAAATATCATAAAAGGCGCAGGTTAAATATGCTAACGTTGGCTAAGTTATCTTTTTACGGCATGTGAGAAAAACGTAAAACTAAAAGAATAGAATAGTTTATCTTTTCGCCCTAAACTTTGTCATATAGGGGGGGGGGGGGGGGGGGGGCGAACCCCAACATCCAACGCGCCGAACTGGGCCCGCGGGCCGGCGGCTTTGCAGCCAGTGGAGTTAGCAACCCCCACAAACACAGCACCCAGGGGTTCGAA
>JAOPJJ010033925.1:4315-14925 GCA_027122795.1 Enchelyopus cimbrius
GGTTCGCCCTTGTCCTTCCCCCGCCCCCCCCCCCCCCCCCCCCCCCCCCCCCCGCCGCCGCCCCCCCCCCCCCCCCCCCCCAGATACAGGTCATTGACAGCCACTGGACAGCAGAGTGCCCAATTGGCCAATTTGGTTAAAGGCCAGTCTTGCCTCTCAAATCTGTCTGGTTGAAGCACTCAATCCAGCATCTATGTTTATGTGTGAAATACAGCACATTATGTCTGAAATACAGACCTCATCGCAAGGGGACAAGAGGGCACAAAAAATGGATGGTCCGGAGACTGGTGTATTTCTAGGTAAACTCTTTCTGCTGTAGTCATACTTTTATTAGTATTAGCACATTGTTGTACTTCTACTGATGATGATGATACACATACAGGACTGAGTGATTCGTCTTTTTTTCTAATATTTATATCTTCTACTCCTTGAATCGATAGCCCCATCTCCAAGACGAATTGGCCTCGGTGACCCTCACAGCTGGCGAGGGTTAAGGATTCATCAGGTTTAGCGATCCCAAATGCTTTAGCTGAGTGAAAAAGGGTTATTACTCTGCCAAAGGGCTATGTCATTCAGAGGTTTATACTCGTGTCACTTCACATTTGCGGCAATCTGGGAGAAATTACAACCGTGCCGTAAATCATTTCATACACAGTATTACAACTATTTCCTACTGTGTTCTCTGGATGCTAAGCTGCTAAATATGAATCAATGTATCAAGATCGTTTAAAGAGACGAATCTGATCTCAGGCTATTTCTCATTGGTCAACTTCAGTAAGGGCATCCTTGTGAAACAGTCACAAGCTGTCAAAGTCGAAAGTATGTTGTTTAGACAAGAAGGGGATATCAGAAAAACATAGCCAGAAATAGCTATAGCTATATAAATATATATAAATTAATATAGCTCGATAATGCGCTAGGCTCTTCACTAACCTCTGTAGGACTTTACCAGCCACTAATGCAACCAGAGAGAACGCTCTCAATGGTGAACCTACAATAGCTTGTGGTGTTGAAAATTACCTTTCTCTCATCTTTCCTGTTGGCGTGTGAATGACCCAGATTCATTCCGCTCTTTAAAATTTGGTCTTGACTTTTATCAATTTCATTCCATTTTTATATGTCCTCCTTCATGCACCGCACCCTCTCTCTCTCCCTGTTTTTAACACATTTCCTCTCTGTCCTCTCTTTCCACTCTCATCATCATCATCATCATCAACACCTCACCTTCAGCTCTCTAATTGTTTCATGGCCCTTGGGTGTCAAAAGACTGCTGTTTGGAGTTTTTCTCTGCTCTCTAATTAGCATACCGTCACCGACGGGTTGGGGGTGGGGGGGGGCACGTGGCCGCCTTCCTCAGCATTCTTTAAACGTTGTGGTACTGTGTAGCATGGGTGCGTCTTGTCTGTCCCGTGCTACGTACTTTGCGATTGGATTGCCATGATTTAATTGCCATTTTATACTAGGCTTAGTTCCATGCAGGGCTACGCAGAAATAAGCGAATATAAACATATTATGTCACAGCCATGTTGCCATGCAAATGTAAGGTTAGCTTACCTATGGTAAACAATGGCATGTCACAGCCATGCTAGATTATGTTCATCTATTTTAGGACAGACTATATTATGTAAAAACCATGCAACACAGCGCCAGACTAGGTTAAAACATGAAGCTAAACTGTAGTAGGTAACCAACATGCTTCCCATGAGGTTAAGGGAAGTCCCAAAGTGCTTTGGTGGAAGCCCAACTTTGAGCTCCCTCAGAAGTATATATGTGACCCAGATGTGTTTGGGGAGGCTCACTTTGATGAGACATCAGTCTTATTAAAGTGCCAACCTACATGAGCTGGTCTCTCCTATGCGAGGGGGGGGAAACCAGGGAGCCACCAACAGGTCCTTTCCTGGGGTCTGATTTAAACACAGATCCCCCCCCCCCCCTTTCATCTTGTATTTAGGCTTGGCTTCCAAACGTCCGAAATTAGCATCTTTTAACACTTCTTTAGGATGAGGCGTGTGATTAAACGATGACTCAGGCCAGGCGACATGTATCTGGATTTAGACCAGGCTGAAGAAGAAACAGAACAGATGTCTTTAATGAGGTCCAGAAAATGCAATTGTGTTTTTGTTTTTAAAGCGCTCATTCTGGTTTATACTTTCATGATCATGATCTAAGGGGGCTTACTATAAGGTATTGACCAATGCTAATGTTTGGGCACACTTAAGTGCTACACTACAGCGTGGGTCACCGTGGAGGATATTCATTGGGTGGGATTCACACCCTGCTCACCGCACATTTATCAGAAAGTACAATCCATAGGGGAGAAGACCAAAAAGTATCTTCTTTCAGAAAAACAAAGTCATCCACGGGGTAGGGATGCGGTGGGATACATAGTTCCCTGTGGCTTTCCGACTTCCACAGTTAAGTCTTTTTTTATTTAGAAAAACCCACCGTTTACGGTTTTGGCGGAAACTCTGCTGCACAAGTGGCACTTACTGTAAGAAATATTCTACAGCAGCCACATAACATGCATACCCTTGTGGGCTCACAAAAGTGTGAACATGCACACCCCTCCACGCACACTCACACATCTGTATATGTTGGAGGGAGAGGGAGAGAGAGAGAGAGAGAGAGAGAGAGAGAGAGAGAGAGAGAGAGAGAGAGCAGAAGAGAACCTGCATTACGAAGTATGAAGAGCTGGACATCAAGTCTCTGAAAAGCAAGGCAGAGCAAAAGCAAGAGAGAGAAAGAGAGAGAGAGAGAGAGAGAGATGAAGAAGAGAGTACAGAGATAAATATGGACTGGAGAGACTTAAAGAAAGTTAGAGAAAGAGAGAGAGAGAAAGAATATAACAGGACTATAACAGAGTCCTGAAACTAGGCCATCAAAGAGGATGATTCCAACCCCCGGACAGGATCCAGGACCTTCAGGAGGTGTGTCAACGTAGACAGAGCAGTCCCTGCCTCTCCTCCTCACCCCTGCCCCCCCCCCCCACCCCACTCCTCTTCTTGCCTGGAGTGCATTCCTCCTCCATTGGACAAAGTATGTGCGTCTGCGTCGCCTCTGTCTCTCAGTGCCAGTCAGTCAGCCCAGCGCAGCACAGTCGCTCTCAACCTGCAGCCTGGCAACACCGGCACTCGAGTCAGCCTCACTCTGATGGTCAGCAGGCCCCTCTTGGGACGTACCTGTGAGCTTCAGAGCTCCCCTGCTGGGGGTTAACATTTGCTGGACTTTTTGGGGGGTGGAAAAGGAAACCGCTTGTTAATGTGTCGATTTGTCCTTTTTTTTTGATATTGAGGATTCTGAAGTCTTGTTCACACTCGCCTCCATCCAATCCAAACAGGGGGGGGGGGGGGGAGTTACTCCACAGTGGGGAGATTGAGCCGAGAAAAATATTGTTTCGTTGGGTTAACCTTCGAGTCGAGCGCAGGTGTGTAGAAATCGGGACTGCGCGGAACCCGTTCTCCTTCAGTCACCGCCTCTGTCAAAGTCAGCCGTACCCTGCTACAGCGTGAAGGGGTCCCGAGTGCGTTGGAGAGGAACGGACAGCGAGGCGGCCTTCCCTGGGGGACATCCCAGCGGTGAAGCGCTCTCCAGAAGGAAAGCAGAGGGATCTACAGGGATCCCCTGCCTACCGGCTGCTGCTGCTGCCATCGGCCCCCCGTCCCCCCACTTTGAAAACAGACAGGAGAATGGAGCTCACTCTGTACTGCTGTTTCCTCTCCCTGGTTCTGATCCAACAGCACCAAGGTAAGACCACCTACGGGGGGGCTGCATGTGTGTGTGAAGGGGGAATTGGAGCTGTAGGCTAGATGTAGGATGAGGGAGAGGGTTGTATGATGTTTGCGATGATGTCTGTATTTCAGACATAATGTGCTGTATTTCACACAAGACACTTGTCTTTGGCTCTGAGAAGAACATTGTTATCAGTGCCTTGCTCAAGGGCCTGCTTGTGGTCCATGAGGAAGGAACGATGACGGATCAAGGATTTGAGAGTTTATCTTTCAGCATTAAGTATTTGCACTTAGTATGTTGAAGAAAGAGTAGGTACAAATGCCTTCTTAATGAAGACCTGTCGTCCATAAAATGAAGGATTTGCAACATTTGTGCTACCCAGCAACCCTGTGAGCATCTGTTTTTCACGCACCTGTCCTCACGCATCGCTCTCCATTTTCAAACATATTTTAGTTTGTAGTGTTACGTGCGTTCGTCATCCACCTCATTCCGTTGTGCCCTTTTGGGGACGACATGAAATATCTGCATAACTGTAAGGAATGCATTACATAGGAAAAACACACCTGGAAGGTTACAGGGAACACCAGCGCATTGAAAATTTACATTGAGAGGAAATCTTTGGGAAAGCCAGATGTTTCTTTCCCTTTCTTTTGCTGCCAGGAATGTTAGCTTCCAACCTTTTTTTTGGGGGGGGGCAAAAGGTGATCGTCATGAAGATTGTTTTCCTGCGCATGGTGGAAAGTTATCTCTGTATAGATCGTACAAGACTGAGGAGGCCTCTACATCCCATAGGAGAGATTAATTATAACATAAACTTGGTTTACAGCCCACAGCACCTCGGTGGTCACACAAAGGTCCCCAGCTGAAAGTTGAGAGGAAACCCAAAGAAAACGTACAGCCTCTTCAGTTAAGATTTTATAAGGCCAATTTCCATGAGGCTACATGTGAGAGGTTCAGCAAAAAAAAAAATTCAAGAATGCAGACTGCCTTAAAGGTTGTATCAGCGTATTCTTGGCTGAAATATAAATTATCACATTCATCTGATCTTTCCTCACAATCCGCTAGCTGCCAGTCAAAAAAGCAGGCCGTCAAAAAAACACGTCTACGTAGGTAGCCTATGGTCCGAGACCGTACACAAAAATAAATGTTACTACTAGTTACTACTACATAATCGCTGGTTGTATCAGCGATTCTAGGCCGAAACCGTAGGCAGCCTATGCTCCGAGATCGTAAACAAAAACAAATGGTATTAGTAAACAAAGGCAGAATCGCTGATACAACCTTTAATGCTGTTTTCTGTTATCTAGATATCCATCCGTCTTTTATCCACTTAAACTAGTGGTGTCTACACAACCAACTGTGCAGACATCACTAGCCGACTATCGAAGAGCGTAATATCAACACAGATTCCAGTCGGCATGACGTGACATGCATTGATGATACATTTCAGAACGTTTCAAACACTGAATCTAACCAGGCAGTGGGGTTTTATATTTCAAACCTAACAAGTGACTCTTTAGGGATAGATTTGGCAAACTGTACTCTTTTGAAGTAAGAATCCTGAGAATACGGATGGAAAGTCCCGGCACAGACAGCAAAAGGGAAGCAAGAGGTGATAAGAGAAACAATAGTTTCAAAAAGCATTCAATAGAGGGGATACAAACAGGAATTAGCTACAGAAGTCACTAAGCTGACAAACATATGAAGGGACCGATGATGACAAAGTTTACGGTCGTAAAGTCCAAACTTTACAAAGTCCACTTCAGTTTTTCCCACTAGTTCACCACAAAAAGGGAGACAAAATGTTGGAGGGAGGGTAGAAGATTGACCTCAAAAGAAGATCAACACCGTGTTCATGATGAGCTGTCTCCTAGTAACACCTGCCAGTCTTTACGAGTGATTGAGGCCCTCCAACACACTGAGACACACAGCGGAATGGGGTGCAGTCAGTGTTCAACCAAGAATGTTGTTATGTGGTAGAACGAGGGGAACAACGGAGATGATTGAAATTAGCGCTCATTGGGGCGATGGTAAAAAATAAGAACAATGGATCAAGGCGATGAGAACTTAGCTCACATGATAACCAAATCGCAATTAGAGTGAGATTTGAGTCGAGATTGTACCTAGCACAAGTAATTCCCTGGTCGTTTCTGGCTTTGCCGTAATGGATTAATACAGGCAAATAACTGAGTATAGGCAAGTCTGCCAAGTTGTCAGATGATGTGGGGAAAATTGTTCCATGTTGGCAAGCTTAATGCAAAACTCTTCAGTGTTTGCTGCATAACTTTGCATAACTTTGCAAATCAAGATAAACAATGATTTCAACATTGACCTTTCCCCACAGAGATTGGAATAGGCGTCACAAAGTATAAAACCTAACAAGATATGAATTGATTTTTCAGGAGCCCTTTAATCAGCCTTCTTTGCAACTGACCAAAGTGCTACAAGCAGAACTTTTACATGCTGTCCCTGAAGCAACAATAATTACCAGCCTATTCGCCTTTTCCCTCCGTCCACATGCACACTTATCAAGATCAACGCATCGTTAAAAGAAGATTATGTAGCCATACTATCACTTTTGGGACTGTTATCGGAGTCTTAGGGAGCAATCCTTTACAAAATCCCAAAGTAGATTTTGATTGAGCTCTGCACAGCTCATTAAGATCACCCAACACCCCTTAGTGAGTCATCGAGAGATCACAACAGGTCTGAGAATGGAAGTCCAAATCTGTCCAACACGCTACGAGGAGGTGAAGAAGGCCTGTTTTGTGAGGTCTCTCAGTCTCCCCACTTTCCTGCCTCTTACATCCCTAGTGCAGCTCCCGACTCCTCATCCCTGCCTGTTGATTTTGTCCATGGAACTGTCATGTGTTTTGACTTAATGGTTCTTATTTTTTATTTTTCCCTTCCCATATTTTCATCCACATCTCAACAGTCCTTTTCCCCTCTGTTCCTCCGTCCAGTGTCCGTCTGAAAACCTAATTGCACCTTGGAGACAATAACGACTATCCAATCGATCCAATCTAATCCACATTGGACCACTTCCCTTTGGTTACACATGTGTTTCATTAAGTCTCTCTCTCTCTCTCTCTCTCTCTCTCCTTTTTCTCGCCATTTTCCCATTGGTGCCGTCAGTTACAGGACCTGAATCCTGGCTTGTCAGAGCCATAGGCAAGACGTACAAGACAATAACAAAAGAGCTTCTTTTCATAAGCACCAGAGAGTTGGTCATTTTTTGTAGCCAGCCCTCACTTCTCCAGGACAGTGCTTCTTAACCAAGGCTAAGTCATTATTATTGAAGCAGTTGTAAAATAATGAAGATGTAGGGGCAGCTCAGATGTTGAACCAATAAATTTGGAATGTGGGGTAGATCAGCCTATAACTCCTCGAGCGCAAACCTTGATTTCCTACATTCGAGAAGGACAACAGTTTTCTTTTCAAAGGATGACTATGAAGTAGTAGTCCAAACCATCTTGTGGGGTGGCAAGAATGACGACTCTTTCACACTAAATAAATCAAACTATGAGTGCAACAACATGCTATAGGAGTTCAGCATGGCTGTACAAATGTTTACTCACCTCACCCCCACCCCCCCACCCCGGTGGTGTTGAGAATATGTTAAACCAGTGTTTCTCAACTGGTCTAGTCTGAAGACCCACCTTCTGCATTAGACATGAAGTCGCGGCCCAAATTCATGAACATATTTTACATCCACATTTCACATCCAAATTCATTTGCAGAGAAAAGTGCTGATACATTTTAACATCCAAATTCTAACATCCAAATTAATTTGCAGAGAAAAGTGCAGCACCTGCGACCCACTCAAAACGGCCCTGCGACCCCACTTTTGGGTTGGGACCAACCGGTTGAGAATCACTGCGTTAAACTATGGGTCCCCTTCTCCCCTGACTCATTTTTCCCCTGTGGTAGAAGATCACACTATTATCCAAGCATTTTTGGATAGCTTTGTTTTTCTTCTGCTAACTTGACCATGGTATATTGGCTCAGGGCCATGGCAGACACATCGGGCAAGCGTGTCGGTCCGTTTCTGTATGTTGTCCCTTGCGATGCTGAGCCACACGCATTTCATCTCATAACAAGCCCTGTAATTAAAAACTTGGCGCGACTGGGCGTACCTGTAGAGCGGGCCGAGGGGGTCCGGTTCCGTGGTATCTCTGTGATAAAGCAACATACCTAAACCCCTTCCAAGCTCAGAAACACAATCACTGCGACAATGCCAAGCAGGTTCCTCTTTGGGCTCAGGGACCACCAGAGGACCAGGGATGTAAAATCAGGACCCGAGATCGGAGTTCTTGATTTACAACAGAATGATAATTGAAATAAGCTAGCACAGCATAGCAATAGCTCAGGAGTAAACCTGAATTGAAGTGAAGGGAGTCAGACCTGTATGTTATTATTAATGGTGAGCTATAGGAAGACTACTAAACATAACAAAAACAATATTTCCATTTCCTTTAAAGAGGGGCAGCAGTAGCTCAGGGGGCAGAGTGTTGAGGAGTCCCTGAACAAGACACTTAACCCCTTCCTGTTCCTGACATGCTGGCTGTCGCCATGCATGGTTGACCAGCTGTCGGTGTGTGAATGACAAAAAAATTACTTGTAAGTCGCTTTGGAGGAAAGTGTCTGCTAAATGCCCTAAATGTAAATGTCAATGTAAAGACTTAAAAAAACTGAAATCTCTGAACAGAAAATAATTGTGTTCCAATACATCTTTCTTGTCCTGTGATTGAAGAAATTGAACAAACTAGCACTGGCAATACTGAATTCAGCATTCTTGTGGCGTGCAAGCACAGATGGTTAATATACATACATTAGATGCAAAGGAGTCCAATAATGTTTCGCCCCCAGCACATTGACACATAGCTCGTTTCCAGTAACGTGTCAATTCCTGTCAAATGTATGGGCTGTAGGTCTGTTCCCAGCCTTTTTAAAAGTCCCAAAATGTTTGGTAGGCAGCAAGATCTCATCTGGCAGACTACCACAAAAGTAACAGCCCCCTTCAAGGAAATCTTCAACCTGTTGCTCAGAGATCATCACCATCTCTCTGAAGTAACAATCCCCTGCAAGACGAGTGCACGACAAATTCCCCTTGGGGCAATAAGGGTTTATCTTAAGTTGGAAGCAGTGAACAGTGCATCCTATATCATGATAACAACCAATACAGATATACAAGTTTTCAAGCCCTTTCACCTCTTATGTTTTATGTGAAGATAATGTTCCTTGTAAACCCAGGCAACCTTTCTGGCCGTCAGGCGCTGAGGTTTGCCATGTGAAGTTTGAGAGAATTGTTCCAGAACAATTGCGACAGAAATATCTGTGCAAAAAACGCACCTTCCTTAGCTATTTGGTTGTATTGTTTTGCCGTCTTTCCTTCACTGTCCACCAGGACTTTTCCACCACATCGCTATCCTATTGCTGAGAACTGCTTATTTGGCCGTCTGGTTTCACCCCATATCAACCCGGTATCCTTCCAAAAAAAAATGCCAGGAGTCGTTTTTTTTACTCTAACCGACTTTCTGATTGGCTGAACCCGCAGGCCTCCACGGCGTGATGGGCGCCATTCTAATAGGCGAATTACAAACGATTGAGATCAGGTAACGCGCCCCCCCATCCCCCCTGCCCCCTGCCTCCTGGGTGCTGTGAAAAAGCACCCAGGAGGGGGCGCTCCTTCTTTGGATGGATGGGAAAGGAATGTGTGATTTCAGTTACAGTTTATTGTAGTAAATACGAGGATATCAAAATTGGCACTTGAATCCCTGAGACTCCCTTTTCTGTGATCTGTTACAATAAATTTCTGAGTGTGTTTTGACTGGAAAAGACGACAAATCTTTCATCTGTTACTGTAAACCACTAGATTAGATGTGATATTTGAGGTACTTTGTTCAACCCTGAGATGAAATGCAGTTTTCAAGAATACCACAGTAAAAGTCAGCTGATGTTCAAAAATAAAAATGTGTCACCCAAACATCCATCAATATTGGCTAAACTCTATCATCTGTCTAAGCACTGTCTTTGGCTGAGGTAATCTAGAGGTTTGCTTCTACTTTACTCTATACATGCTATCTGTTCCTGATCCTGTAATCTGTATCATAATCTACCTAAACTATAGTGCCCCGGCCATGGAGTTCAGAGCATCACCAGGTAAATATTGACATGCAGGGTCTGGTATTGTTTACAGTACAGGTTACCTCATTCTGCATTCCCCCCCACCCCTCCCTATTTATTATGTCTATTAATGACAGGGTTTTGCCCACTTCCTGGGTAAGTTGTAACTTGGCTAAATTGATGTATCTTTGTGTGTGTGTGTGTGTGTCTGCTGTATGTGTGTGTGTGTGTTTGTGTGAAGGAGTGGTGATTCCTGCTTTCATGACAACTTCTGAAGCCCCACAAACGGAAGCATGTGCTGTGGTTTTAGATGCGCACACACACACACACACACTCTCACACATACACTCTCACAGACACTGTCAAACGTACACACACACAAAGACACTCACACACACAGACACACAGTGTAAACTCACACCTACAGTATGAAGACACATGCTGCTCTCTTTCAAAGGCATCTTTAATAACATACTCATAACACGTTGATGGTTGCTGTTAAACGCCTGCTCGTATTTGATATTGTATTTTACATATATTTCATTACCCTATGGTGTTTCTGTGTTTGGGGGAGTTTCAGTTGTGGGATGATGGCGCGGCTCAGTAACCTAGTCCTAACTAGACCTTCGTATTAATTGAATTCGTACTGTTGGTCTAGAATTGCCACAGAGGCAAACCATTTCTCCCTTGAAGGCAGGTGCTGTTGAGGTTTAAAACCTATTGGCTCTGCCCAGTGCCACTCCTGATCTGCCTTA
>JAOPJJ010034092.1:0-11406 GCA_027122795.1 Enchelyopus cimbrius
AGAGAGAGAGAGAGAGAGAGAGAGAGAGAGAGAGAGAGAGAGAGAGAGAGAGAGAGAGAGAGAGTGAGCGAGAGAGAAAGCGAGATAAATAGAGAGATCATATTTTGGCAAAATAATTCAGCTGTGCCTCATGGGGAACCAATAAAGATGACAGATACAGTAAGACACACGAAGACCGATTGAAGCCAACAGGAAGTTGAAGTACACTCACACACACACACACGCACGAACACACACACACGCACGCACATACACACACACAGATGCCCAAATGCCAATTGTGCTTGTGCTATAATAGATCTTTCACAAAGTTAAGTGTTTCTAAAAGTAAAATGGGGACCAAGCAACAGACATGAATGTGCGATCAACATGGAATTACTTTTTTGTTCTTGTTAATTTATCCTCTCGTTCTCACACATGACCACTTTTCTCTCTCTTTCCATTCCTTTGTTCACCGTGGTCTCGTTCCTGAAGTTGTAACCCACAGCCGTTCAAACGTGAGACTCTCACTACTGTAGGTGGGGAGTGGAGACTGAAACTAAGATATTAAGGGCACTGAACCAACACAGTTGCATTGTGTTTATTTGGCCAGCGCGTCGTTACTGTGATCTCGGTTCCAGCAGATCTTGGAAACGAAAATACCGAAAGGGCTGACTGAGACACCTTGTTTCCTGTTTCATCAGAGGAGTTCAACAGAGGAAAACGCTTTCACAAGAGTGGAAAGTATCTGCGGCGGTAGGTGCACTGATTTGAAACCTTTACGGACCCTTTTTTTTACAGTTTTGTACAGTTTTTGTTTGAGAATTGTACATACCTACACATAAACATACACATAACAATACACCTATATAGACATACACATATACATACAAATGCACATACACGTACAGACACCCCCCCCACCCCCCTAGCCTCCAGCACTGGGATTGGTCAGAACATATATAAATGAAAGTGAAAAGCCCCATTCAGCCAGATTTTGTCTCGTCTGCCACTTTAAAGAGGAACTATGCAACTTGTTTGCAAAAGGTTAAGAGACGTTGTAATGGTTCTATAACATTTTATGGATCGATTGGTGGCTGTTTGGACTCCCCCTATCGCCTCTGGGCGGGCAAGTTTGCTGCTCTGGTCGTGATGAAACCGGATGTGACTCAGCGGAAGTATCGGATCGTGCAAAGTTTCGAACTGCTTTACGGCAGCACACCCCCCCAAACATAGAGCCGGCTAACAGATTGGCGAACAGATTGAACACATACCTCGGACCTGGCGCCACGCGTTGTCAACGAGTTGTTACGACAGTGTTGTAAAATATATATTCTGAAGCTGCAGAGAGAGCTGTGTAGTGAACAAATCTGGCACAAACCCAGAAAACAGCAGAGGAATGGCCAGACTTGCAGAGTGGACCTTTAACAATTCAATTCCGGATTTTTTTGGACAACCGTTGGTGTAATCCCACTGGAACCTGCAGGACTGTGGATGGCCGTGTTTATGTCACGGGGGAATGATTGGTATCCTTTAAGTCTGGCGTTATTTTGGGGATGGAGATGCCGCAGTGCCGATCTGCCAAGGGATCATTTGGCCTGGAGGCGGGCAGGATACAATATCCAACCTGACATCACCTAAAGCCCCTGAGCACAGTGTCAGCCGTCATGTGACTGAAATATGATTGGCTTCCTGAGATAATGACTTGTGTCAGTTGCACCTGGAGCACATCAGATGTGTGTGTCTGTTTGTGTGTGTGTGCGTCTATCTGGTGTACACACGTGTTTATGAGTCTGTGTGTATGTGTTGGGGCAGCTGTGGCCTAATGTCTAGGCAGCCGGACTTGTGCTCGGCAGGTTGCAGGTTTGGTTCCCCCTCTCAACATCCACGGCTGACGTGCTCTTGAGCAAGGCACCCAACCCCGCAACTGCTCCCTGGGAGCGGCACTGCTGCTGCCCACTGCAGTATGTGTGTGTGTGTGCTTCAGAACCCCACACACACCTATTCTCCTCCAGAATTCCAGTATCACACATTTAAACCACATTTTAATATATCAGCTGCATGACCCAATGAATCATTCCGAGTGTATGTGTGCGAGACTAAAGAGCGACATTATTCGAGACACGCCGCAAAACGGGTATGAAGTGCGAACGCGCGAGATGTGCTGTAAGAAATAACAATAATAAAAAAAAGAACGGTTCGCCATGGCAACTGACAGTAACCCACGGAACGGAATTCATCAGATGAACGGCAGGCATCCAATGAAGCGGTCTCATTTTTACCTCTTCGGTTTAATCTATTGATTGGCCCTCGAGCGTTCAGGGCGCTGCGTCGCTGGTATCATTCATCACACAAGTTCAGTGGTACACGGGTCATAGGGGATACGGTTACGAGCAGCCTTATCTTGTTTTCCCTCATTAAATATGCTTTTATTTATATACTATAGTGTAATACCAAACCATTCTCATCTATTATTGATTTGTGAGGAGCCTCCCCGCACCTTGTTGTGCGTTTTATGTTGAGTGCGGGATGTTTTAAGCCAAGGTCAATATCCGCGTGCGTTTCACTGATCTATGGTGCTCATCACACAATCTCCTGTAGTACTTATGGAATAACAATGCCATTATGTGAAGATGTTTCTCGTACAAACATGTACGAGAAAGACACGCAGTGTTTCGAAAAAAAAACGAGAACAACAAGCCCACAGCAAACACTACTGTTATTGTGCCTCACCGCATATGAGATCATTCTCCGTAACAACCACCACCTACCATGCCCACTCACTGAACAGCTACCAAAATCTTTGCTATGTCCCCAAAATGTCCACCCTGGTATCAGTTCCTTCCTAAAATAATAGAGCACATCGGATGTCACTACTACCACCGTGGCCCCTACTCCCCCTCCACTCATCCCTGCTTGGGAGGGAGGCCTCTGGGTTCCATGCGGGCGGCGGGATGGGGTTGGGTGGATCTAGCGAAGGGGTCTCCAACAGGGAGCAGCCTGGTCTCACAGGAATCTGTGAAATAACCACGGGTAACGCTTCACTCCATGTTTGTTTGTGAAACAAACATGGATTTCGCTCCAATGCAAGTGAATGACACTCGTGTGTGTCATTAACTAACCCTAACCCTAACCCTTCACGGAAATGTCAGCGTCTGTCGTATTGTATTGAAATCTTCACTTAGTTGTTGAAACGGGGATATGAGTGTCATTAATTTGGAGCGAAATCCGTGTGTGTTTCACGGAACAAAATCTGTGTGTGTTTCACGGAAATGTCAGTGATTCCGTGGTCCCACCATGGATTTTGAGTTAAGCGTTACCCGTGGTTATTCCACGGATTCCTGTGAGATCACGTTGCCCGCGGGCTACCGCCAGGCAAACCCAAAATATTAACAATAAGGGGGGTAGAAGTTGGAGACCCCTGATCTCGAGAGCCTCAGGGGTTCCTTGGGTTACTGTCAGTTGCCATGGCGAACCGTTTTTTTATAATTGTTATTTCTTACAGCACATCTCGCGCGTTCGCACTTCATACCCGTTTTGCGGCGTGTCTCAAATGATGTCGCTCTTTAGTCTCGCACACATTCACTCGGAATTATTCATAGGGTTATGCAGCTGATATATTAAAACGTGGTTAAAATGTGTGATACTGGAATGCTGGAGGAGAATAGCTGCTTGTGGGGTTCTGAAGCACACACACAAACACACACACACACGCACACACACACACATACACACAGACTCACAAACACAGATAGATTCACACACAAACAGACACACACATCTGTTGTGCTCCAGGTGCAACTGACACAAGTCATTATCTCAGGAAGCCAATCATATTACAGGCAGGAGTCACATGACGGCTGAACCTGTGCTCAGGGGCTTTAGGTGATGTCAGGCTGGATATTGTATCCTGCCCGCCTCCGGGCCAAATGAACCCTTGGCAGATCAGCACTGCGGCATCTCCACCCCCAAAATAACGCCAGACTTAAAGGATACCAATCATTCCCCCGTGACATAAACACGGCCATCCACAGTCCTGCAGGTTCCAGTGGGATTACACCAACGGTTGTCCAAAAAAATCTGGCTTGAATTTTTAAAGGTCCACTCTGCAAGGAAGAGGGCAGGTGCTTGTAGGTGTTCTGAAGGGGGGGGGAGGGGAAACGAGGCTCTGACCTGCGGTCTCGCCCGCGTCCAGGCTGCCGGCCAGCTGCTCCAGGAGGCGTGCGCGCGCGGCGTTCCTGCGGTGCTTCTTGCCCTCGTAGTGCTGCTGCGCCATCAGCGGGTTGTTGAACCAGGCTCCACACAGGCAGCAGTACTTGCCCGCCTCCCCGCCTACGCCTCCTCCTCCTCCTCCTCCACCTCCTCCTCCTCCAGGTACCACCGGCCACGGCAGCGCAGGCTGGGAGGCCTGGGGGCAGCCGGCGGGCGGGTCTGACGGCTGGGGGGTGGGGGGCGATGAGTCTGTGGAGAGTCGGGTGGTGAGACCGGGTAAACATGATGACGACAGAGAAGCGACGCAAGCAGCTTTGTGTTCACAATAGACGTTCAACGTGGCGGCCGCCGAAGCGCAGCGACCGCTACCTGTTGACGCATGCGGAGGTGGGAGAGAGGGTGGAGGAGAGGGGAGGATGGAGGTGGGAGAGAGGGTGGAGGAGAGGGGGGGTGGAGGTGGGAGGTGGGAGAGAGTTGGTAGGAGACGGAGGGTGGAGAGAGAGGGTGGAGAGGAGAGGTCCGAGAGAGAAGTGGAGGCAGGAGAGAGGGGTGGAGGGGGGAGAGAGATGGAGGTGGGGGTGGGAGGAATGGGTGAGGAGGGAGAGGTGAGTGGGAGGGCAGGGGGGCACGAGGGTCCGTGGTAAAGGGAACAGAGGGGTGGTGATTGGGGGGGGAGAGAGGGGCCGCAGAAGAGGAGTTTTATGAACAACGTGAAATGAAAACGTCAACAGAAGCGCGCTGGGGTAAAAATAGACTTCAGAATTACATTTACGCTGAAAATACTGTCAAGGAAATAAATGTTCCCCCAACACCCATACTGTATATGATATATATTATCTATCTATTTCACACACACATGCACCCACACACATACACACAGGTACAGAATGGAACAGATATAGTCAGCCATTCCCCAGACACAAACTGTCACACATGCGCAAACACACACACACACACACACACACGCACACAGGTACAGAATGGCACAGATATAGTCAGCCATTCCTCAGACACAAACTGTCACACATGCGCAAACACACACACACACACACGCACACAGGTACAGAATGGCACAGATACAGAGTCGGACATTCCTCAGATACACACTGTCACACATGCGCACACACACACGCACGCACACACGCGCCCACACACACACACACACTCACACACACACACTCTCACACACACACACACACACACACACAAACACACACAAACAGTCAAGCAGGGCTCATCCGTGCCACTGGAGACCAGGAGAGGAGATTGTTGCGAGGCGGATCTCAGGTCAGTGGCAGGCCAGCGGGGCACCAGGGACCCGGGTGTGTGAAGGAAGAACCTTTTCTTCTCCACCACTTACTCTCTCCACTCTCCACCAGCCCCTCCTCCTCCTCCGCCTCTCGCCTGATCTCCATCCCTAAAGGGCGGGGCCGGGGGGGTCTTTCATCTCCCCTCTCATTGCACCTCGTCCACAACCGCTCCACTTCATGGCTTTTCATCGCCTCTCTCGTTTCATCCTTTGTGCCTCACCCTCTCATTTCCTGTTCTCTCCTCATCACCTCCTCTCTTTTATTTGAATAGGGTATAGATGATACAATACAAAGTATTACACTTACAATACACTTAAAAGTATATGAAAAAATAAGGAAGAGGAAAGAAAAAGAGAGAGAAAAAAAAAAATATATATATATAGCCTCCTCTCTTTTACTGGTCACCTCTCACCATCATCTCCTTATCTCCTCCCCCCTCAGCTCCTTCAAACCCTCTTCTGATTGTTCTCCTCTCTCTCTCTCTCTCTCTCTCTCTCTCTTACAGATTATTAAGGCCGGGATATACTTCTCTGTACTCCGTAATACGTAATCCGTTACCACGGAGACCCCTCCAGGCTTCACACTTCTCCGTCGGCAAAGTAAACGGGTCAAGTAAACAGGTTGACGTTCAGTCGGGTGATGCGTGCATTCAGCAGATTGTTATGAAAAAGGGATACAAAAATGATCATAAAAAATGATATGCTTTAAATGTAAAAAACTAACTATTTACAAAGTACTGCAATTTGCCAGTAGTAGTCAAACCAGAAAAGTTGTTAGAGGACCAATCAAAGCCCTTTCCGTCTCCGATTTCCCTCAACGGATTGATGGACAGATAAAAAATATGGGATGCGCCCGGAGAGTACGGAGAGGGTCTCCGAGAGGGTCTCCGTACTACGCAGAGGGCTCTCCGTGTCCGCGTACAGCACTTTACGGAGGAGGAGTATGAACCAGGCTTAAGGCTATCTCCTCCCCCCACCTCCGTCTCTCTCACACCAGGGACAGCAGACCCAAGCAACACCTGCCCCTCGCCACTTCCCAGTACGACAGTACCCAACACCTCCCCCCCCAAACCCCATAGTCCCCCATGCCACACACACACACGCACGCACGCTCACACACACACACATACACACACACAGGTACAGAATGGCAGCACAGATACAGAGTCAGACATTTCTCAGACACACACTGTCACACTTGCACAAACACAGACAAACGCACACACACGCACACACACACGTATGCAGGCACACACCCTACAGCACATACACACACACATTTGTACACACGCACACACACACATACACACGCACACACACACACATAAACCCAGCCAAGGCTGCTTCGAGGCAGTCCGTTGGCAGGCTAAGTCCGCTGAGTGTTCCAGTCATCACACCGTCCTGAAGTGTATTTATGGCTGGAGAAATCTCAGTGCCGGGGGAGATAGAGAGGGAGAGAGAAAGGGAGAGAGAGAGAGAGAGAGAGGGAGCAGGAAAGAGAGAGACAGAGAGGGAGAGAGAGAGAGGCGACAGGGGCTGCGCATGAGCCTCTATTTTCTGCTCACCTCGATTCTCGCATCACCTCAACATGCATCGGTAAAACACATCTTCCCCATGCGTCACTCGGTACGACCTGCAACGCTCAGGCGACTCAGACCGCCACTTTCGTTTGAAGATGTCCTTCACCGATAAACCGTTTTGACTTGCTTTTGGGATACGATAGGTCACTCCTAGTTTCGTGCTGCACGTGAAAATGTTATTCTACCCCACATTGCATGCATTAGCCAATGTAAGAGAATAGAGGGATAAACGTGCGGATCAGAAAGGCCCTACATAGTGACGTTGGTTTGTGAGTTAGTATTCATGGCCTCGCCTGCCTTGGCTCGCGACCGCTCATATCACTATGACTGAAAGTGCTGTTAGCCAATCAGAGGGCAAGTTAAATGTAATGAATATTCACGAGTAAGAGCCGAAAACGTGTAAGAGCCCCGCCCCCACTCCCTCCACCAAACTAGATCCGTCTGAAACAGGCGCACCAGAGCATTTTTTCCGCCAAAACTGGCTTACAGGGCATTCATTAATACTAGAGACCACTGCAAAATGGATGAAAAAACAATGCAGTGACAGCTTTAAAGAGCGCCGTGCGCAGAAGAGAGAGCATAGCTTTGTTCAGGACGTGTTGGTTTGTTTGCGGGGAGGGAGGTGTCAAGGCCCGCTACACCGCGTGCGAGGGGACTCTTGCGCCAGATGGCATGCCCAAATGCGCAGATCTGGCACGCACAACGTGTGTGTACCGTCTCTGCTACAACACACACACATACACACATGCATACACACATATACGTACATACACACACACACACATGCATGCATGAGTACGCCCACAGGCACACAAATACACACACACACACACAAGCACACACACACACACACAGACATCGACAGCATGGCACCTCACACACTGAAGGATTGACACTATGCCCACTCATGCTAGAATGCATCCATCTTCCATGCAATTTCTTTGATTTTATTTGAATTTCTTTGATTCATTGATTCCAATTCATCTCTTCAATTACTGCAAATGAACCTCTATTCTACATCTGTTCCTTTTGTCACATAGTTACTGTATCTATGGCTGGCTTTACTATTCTCAAAACCTATAATAACCTGTAATGCTTTTGAAACCTGGAGTTAATGTAATATGATATACTTTATGTACTGCACAATTTACTGTACTCTTCCATTACATTTCATGATGCGATTTTTCACATGGCTCTCTTTCTCTCTCTCTTTCTTCTGCTCCTCTCTCTGTTTTTATTGTCTGTCAGATTACATATGGCTGCACTGAAATCTCTGGTGGAGTAAGTGAGATTCAAGTGTCTGTATTTCAATATGCATGTGTGGGTTTGTGTGGTGCTGTGAAGGGTGTCTTGTATTATTTTGGTTGTTTGCGTGTGCGTACGGCGGAGGCCTTTTAGCGGTGGAATCTGTGTGGCTCTTTACTATGCATTGATCACACGGAATACTTGTTACTTGTTAATGTTAGTGTATTTAGATGGTGAACGAGGTGTGCGTGGTTGTGTGTCTGTGTGTGCGTGTGCGTGCGTGATGCGTTTCTGTGTCTGTTTGTATGTGTGTATGCATTTGGGTATTTTATGAACCTCCTCTCTGACTGCTCTTTGAATGGGTGTCTAGGTGTATTATGTGTGCGTTTACTTGGTTTCAGGAAGTTTATGTCTTTCGTGTGCACACATTTTTAAAACGGCCCGCCACCATTTGTTTATTTGCCATGATAGCTGATCGCAAATTTGCTTTATTTTTAAATAAGACTTTAATTAAGAAGAATTAAGAATCTTCTGTTTGATTCCTTCTCTTTGACTATGACTAGCCTACTTTGTTGGCGCCACCCACTGTGCAGGAGTGTGTAACGGCAAAGATTGTACATAGGCGGAGCTTGACCTGCGCGGCGCGGTGCATTATGGGATATCTGAGGCCAAAAAAGATGCATCGATGCACACCTGGAAATCACGCCAACGAAGTACCCATCTAGCGAGAGCGCTTGACTTTCGGACACTCTATTCTGACGTCACTTCCGGAAAATGCACACCTCCCAGCGTGTGTACTTCACATTCAGACGCAGCCCGTGTCTCCCTTTGTCCTGTGCCAGAGTGTTGTGTTCGTCGTTCGACACACACCTTAGCCCTCGTCCACAGTCTTGTTTATTCACGTAGCGAGTTTGTATCGTGTTTCCTCTTAAGTGAGTGCTTTCTGTTAACCGTTTTCAGAACTGAGTGTTGCAGAGTAGTTAGTTCAGTCCTTTTCTTTGTCACTTTGTTCACTTTGTTCTTCGCCTGTGCGCTTTCATTAAAAGACCCCTCAAATTGCTCTTACTCTACTCTCGAGTCCTCCTTCCTAGTCCAGTCCTGACTGTATGTGTATGTGTGTGTGTGTGCGTGTGTGTGTGTGTGCACGCACAATAGCACGCTGTGTATATGTGTGTATATGTGCATTTGGTGTGTTTCTATACTGTGAATGTGGAGTGTGTGTGTTTGTATAGTGTGATAGTGTGTGTCTGGGTGTTGTAGTGACGGGTGCGTTACACCAGTGCGTGTGGAGGCACACTCTGTCGTTCCCCAGCCTCTCTACAGCCTCTCTTTACGCAGTGTGTCTGTGTGTCTGCATGTACGTGTGTGTTTGCTTGAGTGTGTGTTTTTGTGTGTCTGTCTGTATGTGTGTGTGTGTGTGTGTGTGTGTGCTTGAGTGTGCTCATTAGATTTCCTATGTGCCTTTTTGCTCCGCGTGTGTGTTTTAATCTACATTGATGATGTCATGCGTGTGGCGTGCTTCCGTGACCACGTAGCCACCCACCTGTCACCCTGACGATGTATGTTTCTGAACACGCCTGGTGGGTATGAGTGTGCGTCAATGAGGCTGTGTGTGTGTGTGTGAGTGTGTGTTTGTGTGTGTGTGTGTGTGTGAATGTGTCCCAGCCTGTCAGCTCAGCTGCACGTCTGAAGCTTGGTCTCAAAGCCATCACGAAGGCAACTTTTTTTCATCTCTAGTGAAATCTCTCCCTCTCTCTCTCTCTCTCTCTCTCTCTCCCTTTCTCTCTCTCCCTCTCTCTCTCTCCCTTTCTCTCCCTCTCTCTCTCTCCCTTTCTCTCTTTCTCTCTCTCCCTCATTTCTCTTTGTTCTCTTTCTCTCTCCCTCCATTTCTGTTTTTTCTCTCTCTCTCCCTTTCCCTCTCTCCCTCCATTTCACTTTTTTTCTTTCTATCTCTCCCTTTCTCTCTCTCTCTCTCTCTCTCTCTCTCAGGTCACTCACTCTTTCCCTCGCTCGCTCTCCAGCGTGTCCTTCAGGTCCTCCTGTCACACAAAGCGGGGGCTCTCTCTGGTGAGGGCTGTGTTGAAGTGACACTCCTCCAAAGTAGGACAAAGTTTGGGCGAGGGGAACTCGGCCCGCCACGCAGCGACAGAACGCTCCCGGTGCACGGAACCCATTTTGAATGACGCGCCGCGCGTGTTCTCCAGGAGGGGCTGGTTAGAGAACACGACCGTGAATATAAATGCGCTGTGGGTCGGATCTTCAGAGCGGAGCTCGCAGGAGGGCAGACGCAATCCAGAACCTCTAAATGTTTCAGTTATGCTGATTTCCGGCTGAACTTCAAAGCCTCTCTGGACCTTTCGTTAAACCTGATTGGTCGACGACTTTGGTCGTGCAGACGACGCTGTGCGTGTGCACAGACGCGCACGCACGTACACACCCAACTTGATCTCACAGGAATCCGCGGAATAACCACGGGTAAGGCTTAACTTCAAAATCCATGGTGGGACCGCGGAATCACTGACATTGCCGTGAAATACACACGGATTGTGTTCCGTGAAACACACACAAATTTCGTTCCGTGAAACACACACGGATTTCGCTCCAAGTTAATGACACTCATATCCCGTGGCCCACACACGGATTCCCCGTTTCACCTACTCAGTACAGATTTCGCCCAATACAATACAACGGACGCTGACATTTCCATGAAGGGTCAGGGTGAGGGTTAGGGTAAGTTAATGACACACACAAGTGTCATTAACTTGCATTGGAGCGAAATCCGTGCGTGTTTCGTGGAAATCCCAGTGATTCCGTGGGCCCACCACAGATTTTGAGTTAAGCGTTACCCGTTGTTATTTCACAGATTCCTGTGAGACCAGGCTGTACACACAAACACACACGCCTCGGGGAGGCTAGCTGACTCACTGCTGTCATCGAATGAGGTTCTGAAACAACAAACCAATTGCATGTGTGTGTGTGTGTGTGTGTGTTTATTTATAAGCTGGTAGTATCATGTGTACGTCTTTATCGTGACATGACAGCGAGAGAGCAGCTGGCGGAACGGGGGACGGGGGACGGGGG
>JAOPJJ010035041.1:0-14891 GCA_027122795.1 Enchelyopus cimbrius
GACCGCTTGCTCCTTCTGCAACAAGGCCCTCATCGGGAACATTCTGATCATGAGACAGCACATAGATTTATTTAACTGTCATACTGTAAAGTTTTAGGGTATGATAAACATTACAAATAAAATTATGGATGAATGAAAGCTTTAGAGGAAAGTAATATGTATTTTGTGAACCCCTTAATTTTATTTCAGAATGGAAGCATAAAACATAATGATCACTGTTTTTACCTGTTTGTTAGTTGTGGGAGTGTCTCCTGGATATTCCTCCAGAGAATATGTTCGTTCACCGTTATTTGAAAGTGGAATCTGGGGAGTGCAGTTGCAATGTCAACTTGCATGTAACACTATCTGCAATTCATATTGTTGCGAACAAAAAAAAATGGTCTACCTTTTTCAAGACCTCTCTATTGTTAGTTGTACGGGATGCACTGAGGTATTTCTTGTAATTTCCTCTGCAGTTTAAAGTATTCTGCAATGAACAAGACAGTCCTTGCGTTTAAAATTAAGAATTATTAATCTTATTCTATAATCACTGCTGTTGTTGATAATAAAATAAATGTGAAAGCTCAAATACCTCTTTCTCATTTGCTAGCCGTCTGTATTTGGTTGCCTTTGAAGGTTGGCTCGACTCATTCAGCAGATATTCTTTGTAATGTCTTTTGGGTGCCATGTCTGCTTTACTTTTCTGTTTTACAGTTTTTCTCTCAACCCGGTCAAGTGCAGAGGGCGCGCGCAGTGATAGAGAGCCTATTGCAATACAGTATGTGCGCATGCGTGCATGGACATTACGGTGTACGCAGACTTTAAAAAAAAAAAAATTACTCTTTTTTTTAAATTTTTGCTAGAACGTAGAGTCTGCGTCTGACAGACAATTTTCAGTGTCAAAATTGAAAATGTGCATGTGGTGGACATTTTTCAAATTGACCCTGAAGTACTCGTGGCGCTGTGCTGCCGCTGATTGGTTACCCCCGAATGCAACCTGCTTGACTGATGCGGAGGGAAGCGTTGTCGGAGTTGAGTTACAATGGCGCAGTTCAAGTTCGGGATGTTTTATTTTAGGGACAACACAATTCACGTCGAAAGTACTGACATTGTGACACCTCAGTACAGACAGCAGCTTGTTCAGGTATTAAAACGGCCGGAGCTCTCGAGTGAAGACGGATGGATACAAGTGTGCTGGAGCACCAGGAAAGCACCTGAAAACAAGGTGGCCGCAAAACTGATCCTGCTCGGAGGTTTGTATTGCTCGTGCATGGTGTGAAGTATCTTTTGAATGAATATTTTTTCTACTAATGACTAAGTTAAACAAGTTAATAGGCAAACTTATCATTCACAAGCTGCATTAGCTAATAACTAGCTAGCTAGCTAGCTGTTAGTGGCAGGCGGCAGCTAATGCTAGCGTAAATGGTACTAACTTAGTGCAACTTGAGATGAGATTTTGTGTGAACATTTGTGAGCGTGCTGTGTGGAGAATGTTTAGCAAACATTTTGTGTGGCGCTAACCATAAATGGACATTTGCCCAATGTAAAGAAAATGACAAGAAGAAAAAAATGTACACATTTGTTATGCTAGCACTTGCCAGCCACTACGTGTTAGCGATGATTTGATAAAGAATTTGCCCGTGGCTCATGCTAATGATTGTTAATGTTAACCTTGTATGTAATTTCATTTTTATGTAACTATGTTTATAAAAAGACCTAGTGACGTGTGTATAATATTAGATTGACTGTGGTGCATTTCACGAGAGCATTAGCGGCAGCTAATGCTAGCGTAAATGGTACTAACTTAGTGCAACTTGAGATGAGATTTTGTGTGAACATTTGTGAGCGTGCTGTGTGGAGAATGTTTAGCAAACATTTTGTGTGGCGCTAACCATAAATGGACATTTGCCCAATGTAAAGAAAATGACAAGAAGAAAAAAATGTACACATTTGTTATGCTAGCACTTGCCAGCCACTACGTGTTAGCGATGATTTGATAAAGAATTTGCCCGTGGCTCATGCTAATGATTGTTAATGTTAACCTTGTATGTAATTTCATTTTTATGTAACTATGTTTATAAAAAGACCTAGTGACGTGTGTATAATATTAGATTGACTGTGGTGCATTTCACGAGACATACAAAATATCTAAAATATTGAGCAAAAGAGAAAACATGGTTTTGACAGATTGTCTGATGTATGGTTGTGTTTACAGACAACTACAAGGAGTTGATGGAAAAAAAAGAAGCCTTCTTCAAGGATGAGGACATCTGGCACACGGCAGTTGCAAGGAGAAGGACCACACCTTGTACCACAACCCATGATGGAGGCAAACCAAAGGTTATTTTTGTTGCTTGTGTTGGTAGTTTCTTTAGAAAACACACTTTAATGAATAGTTATATTGTGTTGCAACTAGGGATGCCACAATACCACTAATTTTATAGATAGTTCTGACAGCATTCAAATCTGTCTATAACAAAGTCGATAACAGTGCTGCCAACTATTTTCAGTGGGAAGTAGCTAAAGCCTGCAGGAAAAGTCCTAGATGTCGCTAGATAACATCACGTGCTACACAGCAGTGGTCGCAGTGAGAAGACAGTTTGCAGCCTCATCACTTGTCACTACATGTTTATTAATGACCTGTTGCTGCACTAGCACTTACCACAGCGATTCTTTTTTCCTTTTGCCCTCCCTCCTCTCTTTGCATTTCACATCAGATTAAAACACCTGTAGGTTCAAAATGCTGCTCCATTTCGTTGTTGTCATGTAACACATTCTTTCTCTTCGGTACAGAAAAAAAGAATTACTGCAACTCCCACTTCAGATGAAGATGAAACACAGATTGACGTTCTTCAAACAAATGTAAGTATTTACAGGAATAAGGGAATATTGTGGGAAACAACTTTATTGTTAAGTTTCAATGAATCGCTTGTTTTTTTCAAGTTTCAATCAGGATGCTCCCTAAACTGGCTATATCAACAAAAACTACATATCGTGATAAATACCGAGATCGATCAATATGAAAAAAATATGTCGTGATTATAGTTTTTGCCATATTGCGTAGCCCTAGTGAGTACTGTTCCTCTGGTGAAATATGGTCTTACAATACCTTAAAAAGCTGTACAGTAGGCGATAGATTCTACAAACATCTACAAAGATGGATATTTACCCCTCTCTTGCCTTTGCACTTTAACATTTTACTTTTTCTGCCCTTTGTATAAGAAGCCCAAGATGACAAAGGCTGCAAGAGACAGAGCCCTTTCCCAACTGAAATCCTCGCTGCTGAGAAGAAATCCAACAACCTCCACCCCCTTGACAAGTGAAGACGATACAGACATAGACACCAATGTGGACTTATTTGACCCACCTCAGGCTTCGGGATCAACTGTAAGTATTTACAAAACACAAGAAATAAAACTAGAATTAGGGCCCTATTGTTTCTGCGATCACAGAATCGTGGACGGAATCGCGGAATTGAGCAATAAAAACGGAATCTGCTCTTTAACACGGAATATCACGGAAAAGGACATAATTTGACTGAAATGCTGTTATCGTGGGGAAGAGGAATGTAAACCCAGGGGAAATTTTACCAGAGGGACGCTAATCTGCGTGACACAGCCCTGAAATTCACCTGCGCCCCCTCCCGCTTTAAAACAATCTATGTTTCAAAGCATGCGAACATGGCGAAGCGGCTTCACAATATGTAAGAATGTAAAAAATGTAAGAAACACAACGCTACACTCCAGGTGAGTCATACTAACATAGCATTGTTGACATTTTGATTTATGCAGGACCTCTGCCATGGGGAAAGTGAAGAGGAGGAGAGTGTCCTGATGGATCAATCCAGATCCATGCAACAGGAAATGATGGATGCTCTGAAAGGTATTCATACAAAGAAGAATTCTTTATGTTTTTTATGTTAGTAATCATATCGATAGGAGTCTTATCTCTCATATCTGTGACTGTTGTGTTTTTTTTCCTTAATGCAGAAATACCAGCCTTACTCAGGTGTGTCACCGATCTTATCGAAACCGTGAAGAGAATGCCACTTGTCATGGGCACTGACAGTCCAAGTTCTGGTTCTTCCAGTCCAGCTCCAGAAATGGTATGTTTTGCATTTATACACGTTTTGTAAATACTGCCTTTTTATTACAGGAAACATTTCATCCAAAATTGTTGTCAACTACTTGACTGTTAGCAGTTTTGTAGTATTTTCCATTTCAGCATGCAGTTGTTCAGAAATTATACTTTAATTCATTGAAGACAACTTGCAGAGATTACAACTTAACTAACATTTGGCATTCAATAGTTCGGCTTTGTCTTTTAAGAAATGCATTCCAGCAACGTATTCCTAATGCCATTTCTAATAATTGACTAACTCTATATCCTGGACACAGATTTCCCTGGGCAACACGGGGGTGCAGGTCAGCAAAAGCTGTTTCCGAAGACTCAACAGAACAAGAATGTCCCTGTTCGCACAGGACTTAGCTGTTCTCATCTTTGGGCGGGATGTTTTGGCATCCTCGACTCTCACAGGAAAACCAGGGCCTACTGGAACAGCGAAAGAGCAGCTACATCCGGAAAAGCTGAGTGCCCTTGTAGGTAAGTATTGGTTAAGTCTATTTTTCCGTTGTCCTCATGTATGTATGCCCCCTTCTTGCTAATGTGATAACTCTGGAAAAGCATGATTTGTAATACCTTTTTATTTGTCCTTTTCTATTTTACAGATACAGTTATTGCTGAATTTCCAGGAACAAATGTGTCTGATGTGAGGGCAGTGATTCGGAGAAAATGTAACAATGAGAATTTTGTGACCAAAAAGAGACAGTAAGCAGTAACATCAGTCATCAACTGTTTGTAATCGTTTTAGTTTTTTGGTGGACATACATTTTGAGTTTCAACAAACGGTCAGTGTTTCACATGTAAAAGTTTCATAAGTCAGTTTAATGTTCATTCCTGTCATTGTTACTAGCTTCTCTGCGGTGCACAGCTAGCAGGGTAGTGCTACAGTAGCACAGCTATTGTTTCTTTTTATTTTTTCCTTTTATAATTGTTTTTTAGTGAACTTAAAGAGTATTACTAAAAAGAATTCTCTGGGATCAAATGATCCAAATTTGAATAAAAATGTTACCATGAAGAGAAACTGTTCCCTGTAATGCCGTGCATGTTAAAAATAAAGTTTGCAACTGCAAGTATGAACTAATTATTTTTTATGTTTACTTTAAAGTAATTTGAAATTCAAATTACTTATAAAAAATATATACTTTCTGTGTACTGTTGAAGTGTACTTTAATGAAGTACATCTAGTATACTTTCTGCACATATAATTAGTGTACTCACAGTATATTATTTTCAATGTGCTAACAATGTACTTAGTATTCTAATGGTATATCATTAGTGCTACTTTAGACATACTAAAGTACAACTTAGTGTACTTATCTGTACTATTTTGAGACACCATTAAGATGAACTATAATATACTTAAGTACAACTTTTAAATTTTTATTTAATTTTTGTTAATATATTTAAAATGCAATGGCAACACATTATGATTAAATTAGAAATACATTTCCAGTATATTCTAAATGTATTAATAGTAATCTGAAAAGTAGATTAAAGTGTACTTTAAATCGAAATAAAGAACATTATAAATAAGTACAGTATTAGTAGGGAAAATTGTACTTAAGTATATTTAAGTTGATCTTAATGGTGTCTCAAAATAGTACAGTCAAGTACACTAAGTTGTATTTTAGTATATCTTAAGTAGCACTAATGATATATCATTAGTATACTAAGTACGTTTTTAGTAGTCGAAAATAACACACTTTGAGTACAATAATTTTGTGCTTAAGAAGTACACTAAGTATGCTTAAATTTAGTATGTTAAAGTATACTTTTTTTTCGCCTGGGCTGTCTGTTTTCTGTAGGGTGATGGTGAAAGTGGGTGCCCCCACCACACTTCAATAGAGGTGGGTGCCCCCACCCCACCTCTATGGAAGTGCAAGCTTTAAATTTTTTTGTCTATTCTGGTGAAAGTTCCCCATAAAGATGTGCCAGCTCAGGGCCTTTCCTGGGGTCTTATCTCCTGGACCATCTGGCCGGTTTTTGAATTAAGGAACGTGTTTTTATGGTCCCATTGTGGGCCTCTGTTTGTTTAGGTGCAGAGTCTCCAGGTTTTCCTGCCACACATTGTCCCAGTGATCATTGTTGGTCTCACTGGGTTGGCAAATTCTTAAACATTGATCAGTATATATATAACATTTAACATTCATATTTCTCACATTCCCTCCTTGGTCATCATAGATGACCATTATACTCACGCCCTGATTAATATAATCACAATACATGACCCAACAACCGCCCATAAGTTGGAAAACTCTCATGAGGTGAGAGAAACCAGGGCGCACCTTTCTAAATGGAGGTGGCATTCTCAAAGCGGGCTCTTTTTGTGCAACAATTACATTTTACAACAATATGCATAATAATTCAACAATCACATCATAATAATGGTCCATTGGAGTCCGTGAAGTCCTGGATACCGGAACGGTTGTCCATGTTGTTGTCTTGGGTTCTCGTTTAGGGGCGTATGCGGATGCTTTCTGATGTAGGAGCAGCATTCATCGTACACTCAAGTCGGTGTGGGATGCGTGTGTGTTTGGGTGTCAGTTTTGTGTTATTGGGGCCCCTGTCTATGGTATACCACAGTTTGACAATATAGCACTGGAATAATAAAGCAATACACATATAGTTTCACAACAATCAACAGTCAAATCACATCGAAATGATTATTACAGTTATTACTGATTATTTTAGCGATCAACAGAACAATTATATTTCAATCAATAAAGTAATAGAATAAAAACAGAACATATCTCTTTAATACCTCAATTCAATCACCATCGGTTCAACATCTGGATCTTCCCCCCTGTCATACCTTATCCCGAAATATGCTTGTATGGGACTTGGCCCTCCTGGAACACCGACGGCAGTGTTGATAAACCGGTTCAGCAGCGCTCAAATGCAGGGGATGCAGCAGCAAACAACTATGATCAGCACAATTACTGCCACAGCCCCCGCAATGAGTATAGATTGAACCAGCCCTTTCCATGAACCAAACACACTTTCCATTCATGCAGTCACTGCATTGTCAACCCCTGAGTCTTTTGCCATTTTGTCTGCCAGTGCTCTCAATCCGTTGAGGGCTCTGGTTACTGAGCCGTCCGGGGAGGTGTTGTTGGGGATGAATGTGCAACAAGTGTCGCCAATCATGGCGCACACACCTCCTTTCTCTGCTAAGAGACAATCTAATGCAATTTGGTTCTGGAGAGCCATGAGAGAGGTGGCTGCCAGTTGGTCAGACAGGCCCTCAATAGCATTTCTTGTGAGATTAGTAAGGTGTTGTACATTGTAGTGGACATAGTTAATCCTATCAACATTTTTATTGGGAGATACTATCCAAAAGAATACTGATTCGAATCCGGAGGCTATTTGATTTGCTAATTTTAATTTGTTGGGTACACCACGGGGCACTGCGATGGCGTCTATGTAGGTGGGGGAACCTATGGTTGGATCAAAGGTGGTGTCGCTGCGCCGTCTCCTGGAAAGACTTGTGGATTTGTTATGGTTGAATCCATACATCATCAGTGGGACAGCCAATGTAGTTAGGGTACACCGTCCTTTCCAATCTGGGGGGAGAACATTTCTGAGAGTCTTGGTGTTACACATCCAGAATAAATCACATCTTGCTGTAGATATTTCAGCTACATTTTTCGACTCTGATATGTCAATGTTGATTGAACATTGACATATCATATCATAACATTGACATTGACTTATATATTGACATAACATAGTTCCATGTTTCAGGAACTTCTCCTATGTCTTTAGATGAGTCAACCCCAGTCCTAGTCAGACAGGTATAATTTCCGCTTTTGGGCTGATATAGTGGGGGCCTGGATAGTTGATTGGCCACTGGAAATATAGTACTTAGTGTGGTACAATTGGAACTGGAACCGGGAGGACAATCGTGCATGCGGGGGCTTGGCGAGGGACGAGTAGTCAGGCAGGCGGAGGTCCGGTAGCGGGTAGTCAGGCAGGTAGAGGAAGAACTAGAGGAGGGGAAAGGAGATTACCAAAGGGACAGGGAATTCAAACAGTACTGGATTGTAGAGCTGGTTGACAATACAAACTTGCTAGAAGTGAACGACGAACTGGCATTGGCACTGAATTGGCGCCGGCTGATTGGGGATCCCCAGCTGAAGTAGGGAACGTCGATTGGAGACAGGTGGGTTGAGGGAAGGGGGACCAGTTACAGCCAGCAGCCGCTAGAGGTGGGTGTTGGACTGTGTAGCGGGACGTGGCGTAACAGTAACCCCCCTCGACGGACGCCTCTCGACGGACGCCCCACCACAGCCGGATGATCTTGGAGATAGTCCTGGATGAGTGAAGGGTCCAAGATGCGGCTCCGGGGAACCCAGGAGCGCTCCTGAGGACCGTACCCCTCCCAATCGACGAGGTACTGGTGACCCCGCCCACATATCCAGGAGTCGACGGACCGTCCAGACCGTCCAGACAACGGGCTGGTAGAGACTGGCTTGATCTGGGAGACATGGAAGGTTGGGTGGATGCGGCGGAGTGCAGGGGGGAGGTTCAGGCGAACCGCAGAGGGATTGACCACCTTGGAGATGGTGAAGGGGCCGATGAAACGTGGGGAGAGTTTGGGAAGAATCCCCTTCAAGGGAAGGTCTTTAGCCCGCAACCAAACCCCTTGACCGGGTCGTACTGGGGAGAAGGTCGACGCCGCTTATTAGCCTGAAGTTGAGCGTGAGAGGATGCATGAAGTAGTGCAGTGCGCGTCCGTTTCAAGATGCGTCGGCATCTGCGCAGATGGCTTTGGACGGAAGGGACTGCAATCTCTTCCTCCAGATCAGTGAACAGGGGAGGTTGGTAACCCAGGGAGGCCATGAATGGGGATAACCCTGTGGATGCGTTTAAAAGTGTGTTATTGCGTTTAAAAGTGTGCGTATTCCACCCAGGGCAGCTGAGAGCTCGAGGTGGTGGTGCTGGCGTGGGTGATGCAGCGGAGTGCCGCCTCCATCTCCTGGTTGGCTTGTTCCGATTGGCCGTTAGATTGGGGGTGGAAACCAGAGGAGAGGCTGGGAGTGGCGCCAAGAGCCTTGCAGAATGCCCGCCATACCTGTGAGGTGAAGTGGGGACCTCTGTCAGAAACAATGTCCGCGGGGATGCCATGAAGGCAGAATACATGTTTGACCAGGAGGTCGGCGGTCTCCCTAGAGGAGGGAAGCCTGGGAAGAGCGATGAAGTGGGCGGCCTTTGAGAAACGGTCTATCACGGTAAGGATGGTGGTATTGCCCTCTGACGTGGGTAGACCGGTGACAAAGTCAAGGGCGATGTGTGACCAGGGGCAGCTAGGGATGGGTAGGGGCCATAGTAAACCGGAATTGGGGCTGGTCGAGGTCTTGTTCCGGGCGCAAGTTGTACATGCCGAGATAAACGAGCGGACGTCCTTGTCCATGGTGGACCACCAAAAACGCAGACGGATGAAATCCAAGGTGCAGGTGATGCCTGGGTGGCAGGTAAGCCGGGAGGAGTGCGACCAAGTCAGTACTCTGGACCTTACCGCGTCAGGAACGAACATACGGTTAGGGGGGCCGAGACCGGGCTCCGGCTGTTGCCTCTGCGCAAGATGAACTGCGGACTCCACCTCCCAGGTGAGAGTGGCAATGAGGCAAGTGGGGGGCAGAATGGTCTCGGAGTCTGTGCCGGGGTCCACAGGAGAGTACAGACGGGAGAGAGCATCCGGCTTGATATTCTGGGAGCCGGTACGGTAGGTGAGGAAAAAGTTGAACCGGCCAAAGTATAAGGCCCTTCTGGCCTGACGGGAATTTAGCCTCTTTGCAGATTGAATATAAGCGAGATTGCGATGATCAGTCCAAACAATCAAAGGAAGCGCCGCGCCCTCCAACCAATGTTGCCACTCCTCCAAGGCAAGCTTGACCGCTAAGAGCTCGTGGTTGCCTACATCGTAATTGCGCTCCGGCAGGGACAACCTTCGGGAGAAGAAGGCGCAGGGATGGAGCTTGTGGTCGGAGGAGGAACGCTGGGAGAGTACTGCGCCAACTTCAGTGTCCGAGGCATCGACCTCCACCACGAACTGGAGTGAGGGATCAAGTTGGGTGAGGATGGGAGCGGATATGAACCGCTGCTTGAGTCCCTGAAAGGCGGTCTCCGCCTCCGGCGTCCAAGCAAAAGTGCTCTTGGTGGAAGTCAAGGCCACGAGGGGTGCCGTGATTTGGGAGACTGAGGGATTATGACAGCGACTCGCCAGTATCCCTCGGGTTACTGACGAGCCCGTTCTTTTCCCGAGAGGACGGGACATCCGGATCGAAGATGACCTGAAATACCGCAATACAAACAGGCTCCCGATCAGATACGACGTTCCCTCTCCTCGGGAGACAGGTGTGTGCGTCCAATATGCATCGGCTCGGGGGAAGGGGACCGCCCATAGCGAGGTGGAACGACAACCGGGGGGGGGGTGGCGAACGAGTGGGCGCCTCTCTCTCTGCGTCGTTCGCGCAAACGGTTGTCCATGCGAATAGCGAGATAAATAATATGGTCTAAGCGCTTCCTTGTTCCAGCCACTCTCAGCAGCGAGAGTCCTGAACTCAACTGCAAAGGAGGCGAAGCTGCGGGATCCCTGGCGAAGCTGCAGGAGACGTTGGGAGGCCTCTCTGCCCCGGACGATCGAAGACCTTCCGCATTTCTTCCGTGAAGGAACCGTAGTCATAACAAACCTCGGAACCGCGTTCCCACACCGCCGCTGGCCACGGGAGAGCCTCACCACTCAGCAAGCCGATCAGGTAAGCTATCCTTGATCTCTCCGTGGGGTAGGTCTGGGGCTGCATTTCAAAAACTAGGGAACACTGCATAAGAAATGATTGGCAGGATCCTAGGTACCCTCCGTAACGTTGGGGGGCTGGGATGGTCGGCTCCCGGGGAGAAGCCGACGGACTCGGGACTGGGGCTGCTGGTTCTGGGGCGACGGGAAGTTGAGAACTGACGGCTAGGGTCAGCTCACGGAGGGCGGTGGTGATCGCCTGCAGGGCCTGTTCGTGTTGGCCCAGGAGAGTCCCTTGGTGGGAGATCATTGACCCGAACGCCTCTGTGTCAGCTGGGTCCATTTTGGCCAGTTCATACTGTTATGGTACGGGAAACTGGGACCCAAATGCTGGACACGGGGAGGCGGAGACAGGGTAAGGGTAAGGGAATTTAATGGTTGGATGTTCGGGAAGTCAGGCAGGCGGGGGTCTGGTACCGGGCAGGCAATCAGGTGGACACGGGCTAGACAGTGGACGGGTAGTCAGGCAGGCGGGGGTCTGGAACCGGGAAGGCAATCGTGCAGGCGGGGGCTTGGCGAGGGACGAGTGGTCAGGCAGGCGGAGGTCTGGAACCGGGAGGACAATCGTGCATGCGGGGGCTTGGCGAGGGACGAGTAGTCAGGCAGGCGGAGGTCCGGTAGCGGGTAGTCAGGCAGGTAGAGGAAGAACTAGAGGAGGGGAAAGGAGATTACCAAAGGGACAGGGAATTCAAACAGGACTGGATTGTAGAGCTGGTTGACGATACGAACTTGCTAGAAGTGAACGACGAACTGGCGCCGACTGATTGGTGATCCCCGGCTGAAGTAGGGAACGTCGATTGGAGATTGCCGACAGGTGAGTTGAGGGAAGGGGGACCAGTTACAGCCAGCTGCCACTAGAGGTGGGTGTTGCGTCCCGCTTCACGTCCCGTGTAGCGGGATCAGCATCGGGAGGACCAGCTTGGTCCACCTCATCTTTCTGACTTGGGGGTGGGGTCGTTGAGCTTCTGGCTAGGTCAACGAGGGTCTCTGTCCAAGACCTTCCCGGGGTATCAGCTTTCTGGCACTTGGTCAGGTGGTGCCAGGTCGCTCCTTTCCTTCCTTCTATGGAGACAGAGAAGGGTGTGGCCAAGAGTACCTTGAATGGTCCTTCCCACCGGCCTTGTAGCTCTTTGCGGCGGTGTTTTTTCACCCAGACCCACTCGTCTGGTGATGCCACTGGAGGGGGCGGGTTTTCCGATTTGGCGTCAGCTTGGTCGGTT
The DNA here is from genome assembly GCA_027122795.1 of Enchelyopus cimbrius. Taxonomy (NCBI): domain Eukaryota; kingdom Metazoa; phylum Chordata; class Actinopteri; order Gadiformes; family Gaidropsaridae; genus Enchelyopus; species Enchelyopus cimbrius. The sequence continues at coordinate 12,118 of JAOPJJ010035041.1, forward strand.
ACCTGGGTAAACAACCTTAAAGAAGCTTCATGGGTCTGCCGGTACCTAATTCATGGGGACTTAGCATGGTGGTGCTAGAGTGGGATGAACGCATAGCCATTAGTGCTAGGGGAAGAGCTGTTAGCCAAGTCATTCTCTTTTCCTTGGTTAATTTTGCCACTTCTCCTTTCAGCGGGGCTGCCTGTATTTTCCCTTGTGCTCTGGTTTCTGTCTGTGCCTTGTTTTCCTGTATAATTTTGGTCATTTGGTTTTTTAGGGTTTGATTAGCTCTTTCCACTAGGCCTTGGGACTGGGGGTGATAGACTGTGTTGAATTCCTAATTTTTGTTCTACTTCCTGTACATGTTGGTTGGCAAAATGGCTGCCATTGTCTGAGCAAATTCGTTTTGGGTACCCCATCTAGGGATAAAGTCTGTCAGTAGCCATTTGATGACTGTAGCACCATCCTCTCTTTTGGCCGGGATCGCTTCTACCCATCTAGAGAATCTGTCTACAACTACTAACATGTATCTCTTCCCTTGGAGCCTGTTCTCCATCCCCATGTCTGTGTAATCTATGTAGATTTCTTGGAAGGGGAGCTGTGGGACGGGGAAATGGCCTTGGGGTCTTTTGATTCCTGGCCGTTGGTTGCATTTCTGGCATGTTTGGCAGTGTTGGACATTTTGATCTGTCATTGATTTTAGCTCGGGGTGCCACCAATGTCTTTCAATTCTATCTCGCGTCTTTACTTTTCCTTCGTGGGCCAGTCCATGTTCTTTTCTGAGGAGGAATAGTAGGGCCTTCGTTGAGATGACGGGTTTCCCGTTGACCGCGTGATATATTCCATCCACTGTTTTTCTGTTTTTCTCTCCAGGCTGACATCTCATAAGGTCCAGCCGCTTCCTGCATCTGTTTCAACATGGTTTCATCTGGCGTCAGGGCGTCTACTTCAGTGGTTATTAGCAGATGTATTTGTGCTACGTAACCTCCAGCCTTCTTTGCTGCTTCATCTGCTGCATGGTTTCCTCTTGATTCTGCAGTGTTGGTCTTTTGGTGTCCTCTATGGTGCATGATGGCTTCTTCTTGTGGTAGCTGCGCTGCCTCTGCCAGTTGTAGGATCAGGTCTTGATGTTTGGCTTTTACATTACCGGTGGTGTTCATTTGTCTGTCCATCATTTGTCTTCCATTTAGGTGTGCCAGTTCGTAGGCGTAGTTTGAGTCGGTGTAGAGGTTCACCTTGCTTCCCTCAGCATACCGTAGTCCTACCACATTGCATGTAGCTCGGCTCTTTGGGCAGACACTGGTTGTTCTAGGATGCCGCAGGCGATTGTGGTGCATACTCCATGAAAGGAGTATGCACCACAATCGCCGCAGGTGGTGCAAACATCGCCCATGATGCAATGTTTTCTCCATTGGGGGCCTTGTAGCAGCATCCGTCAGTGTAGAGGGTAGACTTGTAGTCAAGACCGCCTAAACCGAGACCAAGACACTACCAAGACCAGAGGGTATAGAGACCGAGACAAGACGAGACCAAGGCCAAGACAGACTGAGTCAAGACCAAGACAAAGTCCAGACGAGACCGAGACCAAGACCGAGACCAAAAAAAACACCAAAAAAACAGGCTACACTTGCGTCTTTTAAAAAAAAAACTGGCTACACTTGCGTCTTTTGATTGGATGAGCGCCAGTTTCTTAATCACAACAAAATATGTATGTCATTTATTGGTTGCATTTGAAAGGTTGCATTTGAAGGGCGTGAAAGGCGAAATAATTTGATGTTGCATTATCGAATGTTATGTTTTGTATCATGGACATTATTTGTTGCAAATCTCCCGACCACTATGTCGACCTGAGACCTGAGACCAAGACAATGAGACCAAGACAAGACCGAGGGATCCGAGACCAAGACAAGACCAAGACCAAAGATGGTCGAGACTGTGACAAGACCGAGACAACACAAAAGTGGTCTCGAGACATACAACTCTAGTAGAGGGTCATGTCAGCGGGGATTAGGGGTTCGGCTTGCAGTCCTTTTCTGATCTTGACTGCTTTTTGGATTTCTTCAGCACAGCTGTTTTTGGTCCTGGCATTGTATCTGTCATGTTGACGCTTTGGGTTGTGTAGTTTATGTTGGGGTTTCCAAGAATTCGCTGGAGTTTGGCCTGTCTTGTGGCGGTGGTGATGGTGTAGTCTGAGCTGTCCAGATAGGCTTTCACTCTGTGTGTTGTATGGACTACCACAGGGTGGGTTATCACTATGTACGCAGTTTTGTCCAATGCTTTGGCAATGGCGCAAATTGCTTTTCCACACTCTGGGAGTCCTTTCTCTGGAGGTTCTAACGCTGAGCTGTGGTAGGTGAATGAATTTTTGTAGGTGAATGCGAAGTAGCTTCTACACTCTTCTGCTAGAGGGATACAGAAGAATGCATTGGCCAGGTCCACCACTGTGAACCACTGGTGGGCGGGATTTACTACATTCAGGGCCACGTAGGGGTTAGGGACTTTCTCCAGGGGTGCCATTACTCTCTTGTTGATCATTCGTAGATCATGGACCATCCTCCAGGTTTGGCCGTCCGCCTTCTTTACGGGGAGGATGGGTGTATTCCAGCCGGAATGCGTCTTTGTTAGCACTCCTGCATCCATCAGTCCTAAGATGGTTTCTTGGATGCCCTCCTGCGCTTCTTCTGATATGTGGTATTGTCGCTTCCACTCTGGTTCTTTTAGGATAAATATTATATGCAGTCCGCAATTCGGTTCCATATTAGTGGGCGTGATTTTATGTTTGAGCCGGTTTCCGC
>JAOPJJ010037308.1:0-14797 GCA_027122795.1 Enchelyopus cimbrius
ACAGAGCGTCGAGGCAAGCTCATCAAGTAAACAACATGTCGGTACAGGATCTTTGCCGTTTGTGTAATGCAAATTTATGTATAAAAGGCACACTTTCAAATGTCCGGTCCATATTCTAACCGATGGATAAAAGAGAAAAAAGCATTAGCGAGCGGCTAACACAATAAGGGCTACCGCTGTCTAGACTGAAGAGTCGCTCCTCATGCGTCACAGTTAAACCCGCCTCAAAACCAACGCCGTTTGGCCGCTTGTTTGCTGATCGCTCCAAATTATATCCGTCGTGCAATGCTAGTCTGAACTGCGAGTGGAATATCATGGAGCTCGCGAGATCAGGCTGGTCTCACGAGGCTATGTGCTAGACTGCTCCTATAGCGAACAATCCCCACTCTACCCTTTGTGAATATAATGGTTGAATATGATACTTGGGTGATGTTAAACGTAAGTAAATCATGAAAATCTGTTATTTTTGATCGGTCTCGATGCGGTCTCGACTCCTCAAAGACTCAGACTTGACTCGGTCTCGGCTGCATTTAAAAACCAACGGTCTCGGTCTCGACTCGGTCTTGACCCTCTAAAGACTCGGTCTCGACTCGGACTCGACAGTGTGGTCTCGTCCCCATCACTATACTCTACGATGAAGACATTAAACTGTCTTGACTTGGTTTGACACGGTTTGGATTTGGGTCTCCATTACAATCTGACTCTCCGCGTGAAGCTTTGTCTTTACCTGATGATGAGCTTCTCTAGGGTCGATCACACACACACTGTTACGCCCCTGGTCTAGGGGAATCAGAGACATAACGTGATAGTGCTTCTCCCAATTCTCTCCACTCCCAAGAAGGCCAGTGTCATCAGGAATGTATATTTAGGATAGGATTATATTCAGAGGGAGAGAAGGCCAAAACGACAAACAAAAGACTACCATACACAATTTTCTAGACTCACAGATTTACAAAGTTTCACAAACACAAAATCCTGGGCAAACTAGACACTTGTCCCTGTTGGTCGTGGGTGAATGGCTGGGGAGAGGGGCACTGCAGTCGGTGGTCCAAAAAGGCTCCTCTCCTGCTTCTGACCAATCCTGGAGCAGCAGTCAGGCGGCTCCAGCCAATGAACAGGTTCAACCTGCTATCAATCATTCACACACACACTCAGAGAAAACTGCTCACTCACTAGGAGGATGGAGAGAGCCGCATCAAAAGAAATACACAAAATAATGACCCATGGGTCATTACACTCACTACTGTAGCCTAGGATTTGCTCTATATTATACAATTGCAAAATTGCATGATTTGGTCAAGAATCACACTCTATATTTGGGTTGTTTGAGACAATGATGAGGAGGATTCATTTTGACGTCCTTATCAGCCCGTTTCTGTTTCCTCATCTCAAACGTTCATTGTGGGACTATTTATTTCAGAGTAGTCCTGTTGACACATAAGACAATGTCTGCACATACAGTATGTGACCTGCCACAAGAAAATCAGGAACAAGTCTGCTGAGACAAATTAGAGTAAAAGACGAAATAAGCTGTAATATCACCTGTTATGGCCTGCATCTCCATCTCTGTAAGTCCCCTAACCTCATGGCAAAACACTATTTAATGTGAAGCATGAAGGAACATGGAGCTCTGCTGGTACGGCCATATGGTCTGCACCCCTACCCCCCGCACCCTGCTGAGCCCCACCTGCTGACCCCTCATATGTCGCACGGCGTTCTCCACCGACGCCAAGAAAAAGCGGGGAAAACAAGATGCCGGCTGCCGGCGCCATGTTGTGTCTATCGCTATAGCAACGCCCAAGGCTGATGAAGCCCCAAGCGCCATCTCTGATGTAAGGTCATGACATCAGCATTCCTAGCATCCTGCTCAAACCACCTCTCCGTCGAGGTGGACCTTACCATGGAAACATCCAAACCAGAGGTCCTGTTTAGCTAATCTCTCTCTCAGCAAATTCACTCACTAATTTGCCGTTGTTTGGATCTTGGATCCTGTTTTGAGTGTCGCGGTCTTCAAGTCAAACGCATAATTTTTGCAAACCGTAATTGAATCTGATTGGATTATCCGTGGTGCAGTGGACAGCACTTGAGTGGACGCGTAGGAGGACGGTCTCAGCCTTGGGTGGTCCACCAAAGCGGACATTTTGTTGTGCAGGGTGAGAGTGGTTGGAGCGGCGGTGGGTGGGTGGGGTGCCATGTTTCTCAACCGGGGTGCCGTGTGGCCTCCTCAGGGGTGCCGCAGAAACTTGGCTGTCATTGGCTAATAAAACAACATTTAAATAAATGAATGCAAAATGTTGAAATCTTTCTTCTAGCTTTATCGCGCAGTTAAGTAAATTGAGGCCACACTTCAGAGAAAATAGTTCTGATGAATTTTTCTAACACCGAAGCTGCAATCAGTGTTTGGAACGCAGCCTGTATGACATCAACAAATTGGTTACTTTTGTTTACAGCGCGGGATATCGGATGAGCTGTCATGTCATAGCGTTGTGTAGCGGTTAATTAGCAACATGGACAGGTTTTTGAAAAGAAAAGCTCCAGAGTCTGATACATCTGAATCTGAGCCCTCAACATCATCCTCTTCATAGTGTGGTCATTCAGTGAAGGAGGTAGAGAACTTCAGCAAGACTAAGAAATGACAGTATGATGACAATTCTTCACCGGCGTCTCGTCATTCCCTCTAACGCTGTGTCTGCTATGTGGTATGAAATTGTCCAACCTGGACTGCACTGGAGGCTAGCTACCTGGTAGCCGAAATAATAGCTATGGCTAAAAAGCCTCACACTATTGCCGAATCTTAGTGCCAGCCTGTACGGCTATTGTTAACAAAATGTTAGGGCCACAAGCAGCTAAAGAGATTGCAAAGGTACCACTTTCGAACTCTAAGACGTGGTCTTAGAGAAAATCAGACTATGTGGGAAATTCTCTTTACAAGTTGATGAATCAACAGACGTGAGTGGCCACGCACAACTTTTGGGATTTGTGAGATTTGTCGATGGAGGAGAAATTTGTGATATTTGTGATATATTTCTTTTGTGCGGCAAAGTGTTTGCCACACAAAAAAACGGGAGAGAAAATATACCCAGTAACAACAGAGTACCTTGAACAGGGAGGTCTAAGTTGGAGAAACTATCAGTGTCTGCACCGATGGCGCTGCTGCGCTGACCGGTAATGCCAAAGGATTCATCAGCAGGGTCAGAGCGCAAAAGTCAGATTTTCCGATTGAGAACAGGTCCTATTGGTGTAAATAAAAGAATGGAGGATATATGGTAAAACGTACACAATACAATAAGGGCACAATTTAGTATGAACCATTAAAGGTCGTATCAGTGATTCCTCCGTTTGTTTACTCATGCCATGTTTTTGTTTAGGATCTCGGAGCATAGGCTGCCAACAGAGCTGTGCTCTAAGGTGTGACTTTAGGGTTGTATCAACGATTCTCCAGCCAAAGAAACGTGAGTGTTTTGGAGTGGCTGGTAGTACCATTTGCTTTTGTGTACGATCTCGGAGCATAGGCTGCCTACAGAAGCAGGTTTTTTTGACGGCCTGCTTATGGGGTGGGCAGCTAGCGGATCATCAGGAAAGATCAGATGAATGTGATCATTTATGTTTTGGTCGAGAATTGCGGATACAACCTTTAAGGGTTGACATGCAGTTTTAATCATCATTAGCATTAGTTAGTAGAGTAAATTATTATAGGCTATAGCATAAGCATAGGGCAAGGGGGTTAGGGTTAATAATAATTTATGTAGCATTTTGTCAAGTGTTTATGGCGTCTGTTTTATTTGCCATGTTTGTTGTTGTTTGTTGTCTTGTCTTGTCCCTACTTTCGCATTTAGCATTCAGTTTAGCTTGGCATTTAGTTTGGCATTTACCATAGCCTCTATTTTGTTTTTCATTAGTGCTTTGTATTTTTTTATTTTTTTTAAATTTCATCTTGTGTTTCCCAATGCTGAGGGGTATTTCACAAAGCCGTTTTTATCACATAACCAGGTAAGTTAACCCAGGGTTTGTGGTAACCCTAGTTTTTCCGTTCCAAAATGAACACGGTGTGTTAGTTACTATGGAAACATATGCTCTGAATCAAACCTGGGCGGAGCAGGTTTTGCGCAGGTTAAGTTTGGAAAATAACCCGGTTTTGCTCAGGGTATTTAAACCTGCGTTCACCACAGCTTTTAAGTGTTCCCAAGTGGCAGAAATTATCCTTGTTGTTGACTTTTCATCTGGGTGCATTGATGGCACACAAGTGCCCATGACTAGCCTGGCCATTACCAGCCTTTGACTTCGATTCTCTCCCGTCATTCAGTCTGGGAGAGCGTCATTGGATTTTGATTTCTGTAATGGGCGGAGGCTTGTGTGAGGTTCCCTTAACCAATAAGCAACGTTTGGTAATGGCGTATGTTATGTGCCGGAGGTAGGAAGCCTCCGCTTTCACAGTAGTAAACAAATCGCTAGGGAACTGTTCTGAGATCGTAGTGGCAATGAAGATTCAAGATCATGGATGTGAACGACATGTTCGGATGTTGTACTCGGCAGGCTCAAAACCATCCCCCATCGCTGATTGCCCCGCCAAAAATTGAGAGCATAACTCATTTTATTAGAGAATGTTATGCCAGTAGAGTGATTTACTTCACTTTGAATACATTTACTATGAATCTTCCATTCAAATGGGGGTTTTAAGTGAACCGCTCATGTAATCCCTGAGGAAACCTGAAAACGTGGAGTAGGCATACATCAAATAATAACATCAAAGCCACAATGAGCCAATGGCCTTGGTAGAAAAAAGCAAATGCAGAAGCCAAGATGAAAGGCGTTTCTGAGAAAGGTTTCTGTAAAACAGGAATAACATTAGGTTTCATAATGTTGAATTAGCTGTCAATCAGGATATCAGCGCAATGGAAACTAAGCGGTGGATCATGTGGGCGGCGGACCGGAGTCCCAGCAGACTACCATGGCCCGCCTCTGCTAAAAACTTCCCACACCTCTGGACCAGCTCTCACAGTGGACCACTTCTCCTACGATTGAAGCAACAAACACATGGCTGATCCAACAACAACAACATAAACGAGGAGAGAAGATAAAAGATAAACACTCATATTACACTCCACTCTGCCCGCTTTAGTGACGTCACATAGATAAATTACATTACACATCGTGTTCAGAGATCCTGTTTCGCCTTGGCGCTGGTTTTGAATGGTACACGGCTCTTTCCCGCCCATTTGAAGCATGGAGTTATGGCTTCTCGTGCTTTGTGATTCCTTTCACTCACACAAGGCGGACGCTCCCCTCCTCTCCTCCACGTCTGCAGGAGATTCACTCTCCCCTCCAGGCAAGTCGTCAGCTTGCGTGTGGCTGATGTAAAAACAAACACGCATGTCTGAGCCGCTGAAAAGCTGCTCATGGAAATGCTACGAAACAGAGAATTCCTTAGAGGAAGGCAAACAATGGAGGAGTACAATGGCCTCTAATGAGTTTTCAAGATGTGAGCAGGAAGGATCAGCCTCGCCTGCCTCCAATGTGAGGACAGTGAAGTGTGTCACTGGCAGGAGAAGAGACGGCAAGCTCAATCCACCCAGCGCACTGGTATCCCACAATGCCCTGCTTTGGATCCACGGAGGCCCACCCAGAATAACATCATGTACCAGAAGGAGTGCCAGCGTCTCGTTAGGGGCCCTGCACTGAGAGAAGGCGTGTCTGTGCACTAAAGCGAGAACATTTATGCGAGGTTACAAGGCCCTGGTTCAATGGTGGAGTGAGGAGGAAGGTCTCGTGATCCAGTAGCAATCAGTTTGCAATTAAGGGAAATACGAAACAGGACGCCCGGTAATTCTTATCAATATCGTTTGTGGTTGGTAGGAAATCCCCCAAAAAGATCAATCTGAAACAATGGGGGCAGTAAGAATCATGTGGTTACATTGCCCAGGCTATTTCTTTAAACCACTTCCTTGTATTTCTATATATTATATAATGAATGTGGTGGAAATGTAATCATCAAACATCACAGCCCTGTTTCCTTCAGTCAGTCTTCATTTCTAGCAACAGTTTTCAATCACTGCGTCTTTGAATATTTCAATATATATGTGCAGGGTGCGATTTGTCGGGGGGGATGGGGGGGATCATCCCCTCCTCTGGTTTTTATATCCCTACCTCTGCTGAATGAATGTTATCCCTGGGGGGGACAACCCCGTCAATAATTAAAAAAAATATGAAATTAACAGGCAGGTTGTGACAAAGTATAGTGTACATTGCGGGCACTAACTTTCAACCTGACCCGAATTGTCGGCAGTCTCGATGTTCGCGAACGTCCCCATGCACATAAATACATTGTATATATAATAACAATTTTCTTTGAATACACAGAAAAGGAGTTTAGAGAATATAAATCCAGCTGAGTCCAAGGAGACAATCTCCGCAAAGTGTTTTCTGCCATCTCCACGCTCCCCGTGTCAACAGCAGAGTGTGAACGTGGATTTAGTGCCATGAATCACATCCTTACCAATGTGTCCACACTTAACAGTCTTCTTTTCATCGCTGTTAATGGGCCAGACGTGCGTTCGTTCCCGAGATGTGGATAAAAGAAGGACGAAACGCTGCAGATAACGCACCAACAGGAAAGCCGACAAGGCCACATGAAGTTCGACATCAGAGCAAACTGTTCACTTAGTCTAGTATTTGCTGATTTATTTTGACATGACATGTGAAATCTTTATCTATGGGGTGTTAATGTTTTATGTGTTAATGTTTTACAGACCGTTCGCATTAGGTTAAATCCTCTCCTATGTTCGCATGATCGGCCCTTATCCATGGTCCTGAAGCCTAATTAGGCCATCTTCCACATCGTGGCCGACACAGAAAATTTTATGTTTCATGTCTTTTTAAGGTTGTATTAAATATGAATGTTCAACTGTTCGGAATTTAGGCCCATAGGGCTACCATTCATCTAAAAAATAATTAGGCCTGTTGATTGCTTTCATGATGAAAAAAAACATTCCCCCTCTGTTTTTTTGACAAATCGCACCTTGTATATGTGTATATATACATTATATATATTTTACACATGTTTAAATAATAACAGTAAGATCAGAGTTACAGAATATCTTGAGCGTAGATTTAGGGGTGGTATTGTTCTATTGTAGCCTACTGAATTAATTGTTAAAAACATGACAGACGTAGGATATTTGCATAGAGAATACCCATTAACAACCCAATACTCCCAAAAAACTAAATATAATATGTAACACAGATCAGCATTAATTACGCGGAACCTGACCACTTCTGAAAACCCTAGAACATACAGGATCTCCCAGTGGTGGTGGGCCTGCGACTGGCTGAACGGTTCATCTCCATGAAGGAAGCTAATGAGTGTAAAAGTTGCTGATTTGAAGATGGAGGGAGTAACAAATGAGAGCTAATTCAGACTAATAGATGATATGCTAGCTTGTGAGAGGCTAATTAGTAGCATCTTTAGTCAGTCATGGAGTGCATGATACAATCTGTTTGGTTTGAAAGTTTCTCAATATCTCCTCTCTCCCTCTTTTAATGTTTTGACTCTGTAGACAGCATCCGCTTTTCCCTAATTTGACACCCCTTGATGGATCACTAACAAATCCAAGTGATTCACATTTAGTCTGAGCCCAGTGTGACTTTGTTTAAACTCAAGCGACCTTCAGGAGCTGAATGTGCTGGTTCCTGTTGTGCGACAGGCTGAGCAAGCATGAAAAGGGATTAATTATATCCCAAACATAACAAAAGTTAAATATAATGCCTGACCTAAGTCCTTTGAAAGGAGGCTTGCTAATTTGCTTCAGATAGGCTTAACATGAAGCATATTAATACTTGTCAAGCTACATCCTGCAGATAACAAATGCAATAAAATCGTTATATCCGTAGACCTATACAATGGTCAAAATTGCACAATGAGCAGCTAGGATAGAGGTCTGATAGTAGCTACAGCAGCATGATTTGATCACATTTCTTGTAATTTATTACCAAAATATCTGATATTCCTTTTTCTTAAATGAAAAAAATGATATATTACCATATTATTTTGGCATATTATCCGTTTTGCATATTAGAGTAAAGTAGCAGCCTACACGATTTTAAGATTGGGCAAAAGGATGAATTATGCTGATTTTAAACTTTTGTAAACCAGCCCAAAACAGCTAGCCTCGGGGTATATCCACTAGAATAGTAGCTAGCATGGGGGGGCTGACTGCTACATGATCTAGCTTGGGGGACTGATTGCTACAGCAGCTATCTTAAGGGTCTGATTGCTATAGCAGCTAGCTTAGGAGTCTGATTGCTACAGCAGCTAGCTTAGGGGTCTGATTGCTACAGCAGCTAGTTTAGGGGTCTGATTGCGATCAAAGCTACTATGTTGGTCTGATGGCTTCAGCCAGCCTGGAGTTGGATGAGGTCAGCCAAATCCCCAGCTGCTGGCCCAGCTTCTGTCAACAGTCAGGATCTTGAGTTTCTTTGACCCCGCCCCCCCTCCCCCCAGCCTAGCTGCTGACCAGCCCTCAAAGCCAAGAGGATCAAAAGGTTGATTTTCCGAATGAGTAGCATCTGTCAGGTGCATTAAGTCTCACATCAGTTGTGTTTGTGTGTGTGTGTGTGTGTGTGTGTGTGTGTGTATTTGTGCGTGCATGTGTGTTAATGTGTGAAAACGTGATGTTGAAAGCATATTTGTGCTCTTGGCTTGTCGAGTGTCACTGCCAGGAAACTCTGGATAATTCAATTGTTAAACAAGGTCACCTCCACAGCAAAGTACCGGCTGTTCACCACAGAGGGTGAATGTTCTTGTGGTGGGGGAGTGGGGGTGGGGCGGGTGGTGACTGGTGTGTATGTTGAACTTGGAGTTTGTGTGTGTATTGAGCTGTAGCAAGGCAAACATCTCCATTCCGTTCTGGACCATTGGACCAACGTGACCATCTGCATATGAGAACACTCTTGGATCCAGATAATCATAATAATGATAATGTATTGTGAAGGAAAAGTCCTTCTTAGTAGTGTGACATTTGTCTAAGTCCATAGATTAATCATATCAGGTCAACATGACTGGAAAGTCCTGTCTTGACGTGGAAGAGGAACGTTGAGTGTCAAGGCCAGGCTAGGACACAGGATGCAGATGCAGGGTCCTGGTTATATTAATAATATAGTTATTGGAGGAACCAGAGCCAAAAATCAGCAGCGAAAAGCAAGAGCTGTGAAATGACTGGAAAGGCTGGAGTGAACGGACGACGACAACGAACAAACTGGCACAAAGGGAGACGCAGACTCTTATACACGGGGTAACAGGGAACAGGTGAAACCACTCAGACAATCAGACTGAGACACACGAGGAAGGGCAAGTGACCTGAAACGAGAGGAGAGTTACTTTTCTAAATAAAACAGGAAATGACAAGACAAAACATGGAGACAGGACAAAAATGCAACTTGACCTAACCGCTGTGTGACAGAGTCCCTCTGTGAGAGATTAGACATCCCTCGCTTAAAAACCATCACCTCATTCGGCCGAAGGCCTCCTTATCTGGACAGTGGCTGAGGAGGATATAGGGACCTATTGTTGAGACGGTAGTGGCTGGCACCATGTGCAGGCGGCTCTTGTACTCCTTGATCAAGGTTCTGGTAATAAACTCTGTTGAACTCATAAGTCATCAAAGTTCTCCATCTCTTTAATCCTATAGCATATAGAAAACGTACATAACATGTATAATTCTATAATATATATTTTTTTCACTGTGTGTGTGTGGGGGTGTGTGTGTGTGTCTATTAGTGTCATGACTCAGAACGGGAATCAATTGCTGATCAAAAAGGATTTATTCACAAAGAGTCCAGGTACAGGCAGGTTTCGTAAACAGCCAGGTCGGCAGACAGATACAGACGGACAGGTACAGGCAAGTGATCCAAAACCGACAGGCAGAAGACTTCGTCAAAAACAGGCAGGGTTCAAAACCGGGAAGAACAATAAACTATAGCTCTTCTTTAAAGAGCTTCACGCTAGTCTCACTCACGTGGCAGTCAGGTAGCAAACAGTACATACCGTGACGATCTGACAAAGTGAACTAAAAGGGTAGTGTTTAAATACTCCACCAATCAACACAAAATGAAAGACAGGTGAACAGAGAAATTGGAGGGAAATTAACAAAGACAGGAAGTTGCCCAAATATCGCTACAGAAATAAAGACTAGAATTATGACACTCCAACAGATAGGGGGAGACAAAAACAACAGTCCATACGAGAATCTTGACAGTACGCCCTCCTCTACCAACGCCTCCTGGCGTTGACCGTGGAAGAAGTAGGGTGCTGATGGTGAAAGTCTTTGATGAGCAAGTGGTCAACAACAGCTCCCCCGGTCCAGTCCACAACTTAACTTACCGTTGATGTTGTGGACTGGACCGGGGGACACCGCACACCTGCAATAACCGCCCGTTCAATGTCTCAGACTCCTGGAGAACCAGCCATGCCTGCCTTTCAAAAAAGTCCTCTTTGCTTTCACAGCGACTTCGTGTGGGGTGGGAGCGGGGTAGGGGGGAAGGTGCAGTGCGATCGTTGCTGCGCGATTTGAAGACAATGCTGTGGGCGTGGTTTCCTTGGGGATTTGAATATTTTTGAAATATTTAGCTTTACACTTGGCGACACATTTTGATTTTGATTTAGATATAACATTTATATTTCACATTTAACATTTAGATATAAATGTAACATTTATATTTATATTTAACATTTAGATTTAGATATAACATTTACAGTTAGATATAACATTTATATATAATATTTAATGTTTTTTTTACAATTGAACATATTGTTGACAATTACATATAACGTGTTGTTTTACATACATTTCTGTCTTAAATGTGAGGAAAATGCGCTAAATGTGAGGAAAGTGAGCTAAATGTTGAAAATGTATCAGCAAAATTTTTTTAACCACATTTTTACAATCGGCACCCCATAGAGGGGAGGGTTGGATATGTGAAATACATATCCAACAAAAAAAAACTTCGAAATGTGATTAAGCGTGAGTTAACTCACCAATACAATGCGATTAATCATGATTGAAAAATGTAATCGCTTGACATCCCTATATATTTACATTCTTGTTGATTCTGGTATTCTCTGCTTGCTGCTGTGACTGTAAATGTCCGCCTTTGCGGGGCTAATAAAGGTTTTTCAATTCAATCTACAATGCAAGCTCAATTCCACAGCAAGCGTGCCGCCATATTGGAAACCATTGGTCTCTCAGTTACCAAATCAGTTGCCTTCAACCCCTCCTGAAGGTACAGAATATACTGTCCATTGAGTATACAGTGAGAGCAATGTTCATTTACTCCTCATTCCAAGGCCTCTGTTCTGTGCGGCGCTCCTGCTGATTCACAAAGTGTTGACATGGTGTGACTAGCTAATCAATAGACATCTAGGAGGGCCCCGCTGGGTTAAGTAGGACCAAAGAGCCCACCTGCCAGGTCCACACCAGAAACATTCATTCATAATCTGTCACATAACAATATGTCTCACAGCCACCAATAAGAAGGGCCTCCTGATGAACAGCAGTAGGCCTATATATATATATTTTTTCTTTAAATATCTTTATATGTATATATACTGTATCTATATATCCAGTATATGTTCATATTCTGTATGAGGGTTTACAAGAGACCTCTATTATCCCTGTTGGATTTCCTCACAGGAGTTGTTCATGTTCGCTGAATAGTAACCCAATTTAAAACGATCCCTTTGTGTGACAAATCCTCTAGTTTGCTGTGATAATCTCATCTGAACGGCTGCTTGGGTGACACTGGGTGCTACTTATTGATGTTTGCTCAGAGGTAGATGGGAGAGAGAGAGCGGAGGCTTAAATATGAGAACATTCATCTTTGTTCTTCGTTCTTCATTTAAAAGTACCTCCTAGTGAGCCAGCTGCCCTTACATTGACTGTTCCCCAGTAGACCAGCTATCCCTTGGTGGACAGAGAGAGGATGGACCCTGAGTACTACCCTGAGTACTACCCTGAGGGCTACCCTGATACAGTACGATGCCTGGTTTGAATTTGATTTCAATTGGCAATTGAAATAGAGTTGCTGTCAATGTGGCAGCAGTTGAAGCGCAAGGGGCTTCATATAAAGAAATTATTATAATGTGATACATTAATAAATGAAAAATAATGTGATCGGTTATGAAGTGATTTTGGCCTCTCCCCCAGAAGAGGTACGAGCCCAGGCTTGGCTCAAGGGCTCTGACGCGGTGTACGATTCGATGGCTTACTTCGGGGGATTGAGGTAGCATTAACAAATCACAGGCTTTCATTACAACAGAATATAGGGTTCGAAGCCAAAGCCAAACCTTATTTTTCGGTTAAATTGGATTAAGCCAGACGCCACTGTCCCTAGAAACTATGTCCCAGGGTTAATTCGATCCTATCCTTGAAATATGATGCCCTTAGGCTTAGGAGTTTCTGGCGATGGGCTAGGAGACATGGGTTTGGAGTTAGTGCGAAAAGTAGTAGGGTTTACGTTTAGAAAGTACCCTGCCCAAGCTGCCCAGATTTGACGCAATTTTAGTGGCTCTCACAAAACAGCCACAAACCCTGGTGTGTGAAATTGCGACAGACAAAAAGAGGGTTAAACTCCTAAAAATATGGTGATGGGCACACTTGTCGTGCACGGAAAGCTGCGTTTATGTCCTGAACGAGGGGGACATGGCGTCCTTCTGCCAGGTCACCTACATGTCCACACCTTAACGCCCCACCACACTCACTCTTCTCTTTCACCATCTTCAGCTTCTTTTCTCATCCTCCCTCCTTCCCTCTCTGAGGTCTGTCTGCCTGTTGTACCAAATTCCCATGGTCCATTTACTCTTTCTGTTTAATTCCTCTTCCTCTAGGTCTTCATCCATCTCTTACCCTCCTTCAGAAATGTTTAGTTTCACAGACTTTTTCCCTCTGTGTCCTTTCCAGAAGGAAGAGAAGGGTCTGGCTGCAGGCATGGGCGTTTATGTCATGACACAAGAACGCCCATTAGGCCTTCCTGGTAGCTTTTCACTGACCAATCACAAAGAGGTCCCCAAAGTAAACTGGGTATTCTTCTTCCCTTCCTTTACTGGCAATTGTAACCCTAACCCAACCCTATCCTTAACTGGTTTGAGAAAGTCTAACTAGCGAATGTTATATTAACCTGGGTGTTGACAGCCATGCGTATGGGGCCGGTGTTGACAGTGAAAGAAGAAGAGGGCGTTCCAGTGTGACAAGTGGGTGTTCCAGTCTGTGACGAGAATTCCCAATTTTGTGCCTGCAGTCGGATGATATTGAGAAGGAACAGACCTTAGCGAGAGCGTTAAGACAAAGCATTAGGAGCTCTTGAGTGTCAGCTTGTACCTCCACACTTATATACCCAGTGAGCACACATCAGAGAACCCTGAGAGAGCCTGGATCTGTCAGGGAGGAACGTTGGAAGACTAGAAGCAAGGCAGTGGCTACTGTAGTGGTTCTGATGCTACCACCCACGCCCAGCCAACCGGTTCTGGGTTCTGACCCAGTCTACATTATTTAATTTGGAAAATTGGTTCGGAATCAGAGTTCAACATTATTGTGCTGCCGATTCAGTAGAGTTGATGAAGTACAACAGAAATGATTTGTTTTGTATGATGGCTTATCAATCTCAAATGGGATATTCTGAACACAAGCCACATTGCAGTGACACACAGACTCCACTCTACTTCCATAACCCAGTACCACGCAGCCTGGCAGACTGCTGCACTGTGAAGGAGTAGAACAGATCAGAATTAAAGAAGGAAAGACAACTAGGCATGTCGGACATGTGCATTTTCTAAAGAAAATGCTAGGTATTCACAGTCCACGCACCCCAGGCACCGCCTACTGCACGCACCGCCCACCACACACACTGCCCACTAAACGCACCACCATAACACACACGTGCACGCAAACACACACACATACAGCATAGACACACACACATACACACACAGGCTGACAAACACACACATACACACACAATAAAAGTGTCCCTTCTTCTGTATTAGAAGTTTAGAGTTCAGGTCTCTTCTGTGGGGGGTTTGTTTAATGTTCTGTTCATATCTCTACTACCTGCAGCATAGATATACACACATACACACACACAAACACACAGCACAGACATACACACACACAGACACACGTACACAGCATAGAGAACACAAACGCACACATGCACACACAGGCTGACACACACAGACAAGCATAGGCAAACACAGACACACAGAGGAACACATTCACTAAGGCAGACACCCTATTAATAGCAGAGGCCATTCATGGGGATTTTGGAATTTTGGTGTATTATGCTTTAGAATTAAGAGTAATTGCTTCAGAAGCAAATACTTAAATTGAGAGTGTGACTTCATGGAATGAGCGATTGCCACAAAACTTTGCAGAGACGTCGAAGGAGGGACCCTCTATGTGTTTGGCAACTTTCAAAGTCGCAGCACCTTCCTAAGCGGACTTGTGGTCATTTTTGTCTATTAGCGTTAGCTTAGCATAACTTAAGATTGACCCTGCAAAGTCATTTTTTTACGAATTTCCTCAAAACTTGGCACACTTGTTAAGAGACCATGCACCTACACTCCATATAGGTTTCATAGCTGTGGCTCATTCTACAAAGCGATTGTGAAGGATTGAATTTCGCTTTTGTTCCACTTCCTTATAAGTCGGCCATTTTGTATTTTTTCAAAATGGGAGAGACACATTTTAATCACTGTTGTCCATAGAGCACGTGTGCCAAATTGTGGCCCCCAATGTTTTGTGGTTTATGA
>JAOPJJ010039658.1:2500-14729 GCA_027122795.1 Enchelyopus cimbrius
TAGCTAGCTCAAAGCTACAGCTCCAGCGCAGTGGAGCACCTGGCTTCGTCAGCACATGGTGTATCAACATGTCCCACGTCGCCCTCGCTCACCGTAAGCTATCGTGAAACACATGAGGCGGACCAACGGTGAAGGAGGGGTGAGTCCGAAGGCAGAGGTCATAATTGCCTGCCCCAAGGTTGAAGATGGACGCTTCAAAAAAGTCCAAACATGCTAATTTGGCCAGTGTTTGACATGAGACAGATATAGAATATATAGTATGGAATATAAATAAGAGAGAGAGAATAGTATATATATACAGTATATATGCACACATACAGACTATGCCTTGGTATATGGCAGTGTTCATTTGTGTTCATTGTGTCATTCATTCTCAGCTCTCTAAAGAATGTTACTTCCTTTTGTATTGTAAAGGATTCCTTGACAGATGTACTGTATAACGTTTTGTGAACAAAACCAATATAAATGTTTTAAATGGTCTCCGAGCGTCATCACTTATTAGTCACAGGCTTCACTGAGACAGAGGGAAGGAGGGTTGTGTTCCTCGCCAGAAATTAACCACTTCAGTGCAAGTTCCCCACAAGTTTCGTTCAGGCTCCTGTTGGGTTAGTGATCTTGAGAAATAAGAATCATGATTACCGTCCTGCCGACCTATTGAACAGGCTCCTGTTTAATAATAAAGAAATCGGTTTTATATAGTGCTTTCCTTGGTACACAATGCCAATTTACAATATAGGTGTGTGTTTGGGGGGGACAACTTACTGACAGCTGAACTAGTACTACAAATAGTGGACACATTAAGAGAGAGAAAGGAAAGGTGGAAAAGGGCGGGAGATGATCAGATGTTACAGGTGGTCCTGGAGAGACAGGTTTGAAGCTGACTTTGGAAAGAGAGGAGTGAATTTGAATGTCGGACTGGGAGTGGGAGGAAGTTCCAGAGGGTTTGGTTGGTGAGCCTAAGACTACGCACCCCTGTTACGGGGTTATATTGTTAGGATGTTCCATCCCTTTTGATGTACGTTTTGGCATCCCCTTTGTTGTCACCAGGGCAAGAAATTGGCACCTGCCCACACGCCAAATGTAGGTAGCTTTTGTGATTGTCGGATGAAACTATCTACATCTATCTACCTGCCCCACCAGGTCAGATCCACCTGCCACAATGGCTGTTGGCCAAACACTGCTCCCGAGAGGCGTTTAGGATCGTGAACGCCGTTAGAGGCCTTGCCTGATCTCTGTTGGCCGGCTGCCAACTCAGAACCTGCTTAACTTTCTTTACATAACGACGTTATGATTACTCACATCTGAACCATTTTAGGGTGGTTTGCTTTTGAAAGGCTGTGTTAAATGGGGGGAAAGCCCCTATTTACGTCGGTATTTTGTGTTGCAATGCCGTGGCTGGTCAGCAGCCCCCTTTTGCCGCACGCCAGCAGTCCAGTCCTGGGGTCCCTTGGGGGCCCGTGGAGACAAAATAGCCGTGGTGGAAAAGCGATCTAAAATAAGTCATTCATCTTCATTACTTAAGACTGAAACTAGGAAACGGGCGTTTTGGTTTGGGAGAGAGAGTTTGAGGTCGCTCTTCTGTTCCATTGATTCATCGCTTTAAATCCCGCCCCTTACTCATTCAGTTTCGCGTGTTGACATTAGGACGGTGACTTCACCTCCAGTGAGTTGGTGTCACCACTGTTCTACACATATGATGACATATTTTGATTGTTAATTTGCACTTGCATTTTTCAATAGATATTTAATTCCGTTTGAGCCGGGAATGGTTTTGAAACATCAAACTGAATTCTGAAATCCAACCTTGCTACCCTTTGCTACATTCCTGTCCAGTTCCCTCAGCAATGTTTGTTCAGTGTTTATGTTAATACGCCACAACCCCAACCCACAATTCAGTGCAGTTACAAGTTGAGGGCATGATAACGAATGACAAATATTTGACACGCATGATTACCAAGATATTATCGACCGGACTATCTATCTATCTGCCGCAGACTTGCATTGTGAGCAGTGAGCATTGTGAGTATCACAAGGGACATGTTCATAATGGGCAAGACAATGGTTGAATGGAGGCACTGGTATACCGTTCATACCCACCTGAAGTTTACACACAAGGCACAAACAAACATGCAAACGCGCATGCAGACACACACACACACACACACACACACACGCACACGTACACACACAAGCACACGTACACACACAAGCACACACACAAACTTAGTGCAGTGTAAAGTTTGTGTGTTGATTCAAGTGTCACCAGCACATTGCACTAAATGGAAGTAAGCAATGCGGGTTTGGTGGTCACCTGTGCGGTGGGTTGGTTTCTAAGACAGAAACAGGTGATGACGTAGGGGAATAGACCAGTATAAAGGTTCACGGATCACAGTCAAGGCACCATGCTCAGGAATCCACAGTCCGTTACTCCCTACAGCTCATCTCACACAGCGCATACCATGCCAGGCTTCAAGCTCTGTAAGTGGATCTATGGGTAACTGTTCCTCTTTATTCCAGTGTTAATCATTATGATCTCTTTAACAACTGTATACATTTCTGTATTTGTATTTGTAACCAGACTTCTATCCAGCACTGCTGTTTCTGGCGTGCACCTGTGCCTCTCAGCTAGTGTCCTCATCAACAGGCAAGGGGGAATGCGTCGTCTACGCTAGGCAAATGCTGTCAGAAATCCAAAAGGCGCTCACAAATGTAAGACCTGGCTTGCTGGATCTCTTTGCATAGATTCCAAGTTCAATATAAATTCTCCCCAAACACAAGGCAATGCAATAATGTAAGCCGACACTTCATCTGTCTTTAGTTTACCGTTTGTGTGTGTATATTCCTTTGTCTTCTCAGAAAAACTTGAAGAATGGAATTAACGGGCGTCAGAGGGCGCTTCTCAACACGGCCACCCAGACCCCCACAGTGTGCAGGCCCAAGGTGCCGGAGACATGTGCATACTTTGAGATTACGTTTGGATGACTCTGGCGTATCAGGGGCAACCGGTATAACTTCAATCCTGCATGTGTGCTGATTTAATGTGATCACGTGTTGTCGTCCGACAGGGAGCCGCTACATGCCCTGGAGCCATGCGATTGGATTTCAATGAGGTAGGCTATGTGTTTTGTTCAGAACGATGACGGTTACAATGTTACAGTCTGCATTGAAAATGCAGGGTAAAATGAAGCTCATCTCACTTCGCCTCATCATTATTAGCCTCATCATGGTTTATTTTTATTCATCATACTTACTTATTATTATGGTTACATTATAATTAGCCTATTATAATTATAAGCTAATAATAACAATAATTATTATTATTATTGTTATTATTATTGTTGTTGTTGTTATTGTTATTATGATCATGATCCGTATTAAAATTATCCTTCTGTAGGACTTGTGTCTGGAAAACATTGGGAAAGACTTGGTGTACTTCAGAAATGTCCTGTCGTCTTGGTCGTACCCAAATGAGATCCTCAGTCCCGCTGTGCTGGACAGAGTCCAGAAAGTCATGGAGGTAGGGCGGGGTGCTAGACTAGGCCTAATGTACTTGTGAATTCAAATAGCTCACATGCCATTTGAATGGCGACGATAATTCCGCCTGATCCAATCCTTTTATCCTGATCGAAAACAACATATATGGCGTACTTGAGAGCCTTGGTGGTTAAGTCGCAAACCTCTCTGATCAAAAGTACTCAAATCGTTCTGTCCCGTTCATATGAAAAACAAATGCAAATGTGTTCTCTACAGAGCTGTGTGCCGTGGACTCTATCCGAAGAGCTACCACAAATACAGACAGTAAGAGAATTCCAGTCCTTTAACTCATGTATAGGCTATTGCAATTCAGTGTTGACATGTGTGTCACTAACATCGGCAGTGGCAGTGTTTGTTTTGACTAGACATGTTAAAGTGATCATGTTTGCAGCCTATGGTGATTTTGATCATTTTAAATAATAGTCTATATATTATCCTAATCGTTGATGTATGTGTTCATTTGCAGACTGAACTCGATTATGACAACAGGCTGATGCTTGTAAAACAGCTGAGCGGCCTCGAGCTCCGGGCCGTAACCATAAACAGGGCCCTTGGATTCATATGCAACGCAGGCAGCCGTTCTGGCAATCCCAGGTTCTCCTTCGGCCGACCAAAATGCTAAACTAATTTAAGATATGATATAAAAAGAGTTTTATGATTATTTGAGTTTTATGATTGAGTTATTATGATATTAATAGAGTTTCAAATGTGTATTTAATAATGATTCTGAATTTGTTTTTACATCAATATATGTTGTAATGTTTATTTATTCACTTTCTTATTCATTATTTATATTTGTATTGATGTGAAATGTGTTATTTATAATTATTTATTGAAAATACATATATTTATGAACTTGTCGAAATAAATACTTTCCTGCAGAAACGAAATCTGTTTTTCGATTATTTAAAAAAGAAATGACTTCACCTATGCTGGACTGGTGAACGCATGCGCAATGCAAACCCGAATGATGCTTTGTTAAACAGGTTGCCAGAGTAAATAACCATGCATCAGTGTTGCCAGATAGATCGGTTTCCCGCCCAATTGGGCTACTTTTCTTTATGCCAGGCGGGGGGAAATATGCATTGGGCGGGTGAATACATGTCTGGCAACTTCGTGGTTTGGGCGTTTTTTTTATTGCATTGGGCGGGTTCTGAGCTGTGATGGGCTGGAAACGTGTCAATCTGATCTGGCAACACTACCATGCATTGGTGTGTGCTCCTGGTGTAAACCTATCGATTAGGCTGTTAGAAACGTAAAAAGCGACGCGTACTGCCACCCAGTGGTGTAATATGCATCATGTCTGGTTCGATGTATGAATATGTATTCCGTTTATTTAGCCCCAACCTAAAATAAACCAGTACCTAAAGATGAAAGTATCTTTAGCCGATGGAGACGAGGCCAACAATGCACGCTAATGCGCCAACTATTTGACCAAATACCGAATACAGCGTGTCAAACAGACTCCGAGCTAATAAGAGGAAGAATCAAACAGAAGATTCTTAATTCTTCTTAATTAAAGTCTTATTTAAAAAGAAAGCAAATCCACGATCAGCCATCATGGCAAACAATGAGACGCTACTAGAAAGTACGTACTATGCAGCGTGCGCACTTGACATTCGGACACAGCCCGAGTCTTCTAAACCGTGCTAATGACCTTTTTAGTTCTACTTGAAATGCCGGCGTGTGATTAGACCGCGTCATGACTACCGTAAATCCACCCCTCATTTGATACACGTGGGTCGTTAAACTTCTACAGGTGTGCCGCACTAAACTTTCCCCAACATTAGATTAGCAACGAGAGGCATGGACGCTCCGCTGTATGCACTATCGTGGCTCGTAGGCCTGTCCCTGTTTGTTTCTGCATTGACTGAAAGCCAGTTGGCGGTCCGACCCGGCTCCAGTAAGAACACCTCCCCGCTCCCCAGACGGGTTCAGATCAATAAAATCCCCCCCAAAATCAGGCCCGTTCCCGGTACACCGCCACCGACGGATAACGCGACGAGACATGCTTCCGTTAATCGAGGCGTCACGGTGAGATGCCACGCCGACTCCATGGAGGTGGTGGTGCAGGCGGATCTCTACGACACGGGCATCTTCATAGAGGCCGAGCATCTGCACTTGGGGTCGAGTGACTGCACGGCGTTTCCATCCGAAGAGGCGCGGCTTACAATCCATGTCAACCTGATGGATTGTGGCACGAAACTGTCAGTAAGTTTTCCGAGGTACGATTTTATGAGGTACGAAACTTTTTTTTGACAGTATCTACCTCACAGTCTCCTCCACTCCTCCACAGTCGACGGAGGAGACGCTCGTCTATTCCAACGTGTTGACCTACTCCCCTCGACCCTCTAAGGATGGGCTGCTTCGCCTGGAAGGGGTGTCCATCCCTGTGGAATGCCACTATAATAAGTGAGTCGCATGCCAAATAGACCTGGCTAAGCCCAGGTTTCCCACTGGAAACAATATTGCCGTATGGCCAGTGGCGGAGCCAGAATATTTTTATAGGGGTGGCCAGGCTCGGACCGTGACACCCCCCTGTGTTGCAGTGAAATGCGTCCGCAGGGCGCGGAAGTATCGTTCTGTTGGTTTTTTTTTTGGGGGGGGGGCGGTTCTTATAAAATGATGGCCCGGTCGTAGGGGTGGCCAGCGTGATGGCCAAAGTTTGACCAATGGTGGCCATGGCCACCGAGTGGCGCCGCTACCGCGTAACCCGTGCTATTTTTGACCTTGCAGGCGGACTTCTGTGGATGGCTTAGCTTTACAGCCCGACTGGATTCCGTTTGCCTCTGCAGCCGCAGCCGAGGACCAACTGGAGTTCAAACTGACCCTCATGACTGGTAATCTGCCACGCCCTCCCTCGTTTCACTGTAGATATTTTTAACATGGGCATTGAAATACATGTTCTTTTTTGTGTCTTTATTCTTCCTTAAGGGAGTATTCCGATATTTTACACTTTAAGCCTTATTTCCAGTTTGTTTATGATGAAATAGATCGGAATACTTTAACTGTGTGTGTGTGTGTGTGTTTAGGGGGGGGGGGGTTGGATATGTTCTGCAGTACTAAACGGTACTGCAGAACATGTCACCTAAATCCCTTTTCAGTGAGTTCAGGACAGGGCCCTGAATTTGAAATCGGTCCACAATGTGACATGATTTCAGACGACTGGCAGCTTGAGAGGGAATCTCGGACGTACTTCCTTGGCAACCCCATCAACGTGGAGGCGTCCGTTATCATCGGCGACCATATGCCCCTGCGTGTTTATGTCGACCGCTGTGTTGCCACGGTGACCCCCGACGCAGACGCTGCCCTGCGATATGACTTCATTGTACGGCACGGGTGAGTCCAGCGATGCGTCGGTTTATTTTTTTTCTAATTAACGCATTTTGATTGCTGGACTCGCACACATTTGTATTGCTGTCATTTCATTTGCCGCGTTTTCTTGTCGCTTGAGCTCTTCCTCTTCCTTCGCTCTCCCAACTAGATGTCTTGCAGACGCCTACCTGACAAACTCTGGCTCCCAATATCTTCCTCGAGTTCGGGAGGACAAGCTGCGCTTCCAGCTGGATGCGTTTATGTTCTACCAGGATGCGACCAATGTGGTTCGTCTCTTCAGTCTTCGAATTTTCTTGTTGAAGTTGCGGAGTTCAAAACTCGCTCTCACCGAGTCATAGGAGCCACGCATGCCGTCCTTGCTGTTGACGCAAGAGTTTTACCGTGGATTGAAACCTTTTTACAACGGATGGACTTCCGGGTCCGGTCGTGAGTGAACGCTGGCGCACCTGGCTGCCGCTGCTCCCTGGATTTGTTTGTTTGTTTGTTGTTTGTTTGTGGACTAGCCAAGTCAATTTCAGTATCCACACTGTCAATTGCCATCGCTAAATCCGCCCTGCTCGTGGATTATTCTTTAGCACTTTGAGGTCATCAAGTTGACGTAAAGTGCGTTATAAATAACATTTACTGTTATTATTATTATGAATGGAAGGAAGGCTTTGACCCTCTCCTTCTCTTGTACCGCTCCTCTCTTCCCTGAACCTGTCCCTCCCTTCCGCAGATATACATCTCTTGTCAGCTGAAGGCTGTTCCAGCCACGTTGGCCGTCTGCTCTCAGAATCGGGCCTGCTCTTACATTCACCACAGGTTGGACATTGACCAAGCTTGAACTCGTGTCTTTTCTATATGTACATATTTAAAGGTGAAATAGGGAGGATTTAAGAGCTAGGATACAAGTCTGGCAAGGCCTCAATCAAATATGCATGATTGAAATGCTGTCTTTTTGCCTGACCTGCTCTCGGAGGTTGCGTATTGCTTCGTTATTTTTTGTATTATTCCAGGGTTGACATCCTATCAATGCGGTTTTCCTTTGCGTCCTCTTCAGGTGGCAGTCGGTCGATGGGAACCACCCAGCCTGCTCCACCTGCAACGATGACCCGCACTTTGAAGACGCATTGGCCGATCAAGCGCTCCATCCTTTCCCGGCACCGCAGGGGATCGCGGAACATGAACCGCCCGCGGCCAAACAGGCCGGCGGCGCGCACCACGCAGAAGCCAAACCGGCGCCCACCAACTTCTTCCACTTCCGCCCCCGCAACCATCTGGTGCCGTCTTCCTCCTCTGTACCGACGAAGAGGACGGCAGACTTCAAAGATGGTGGGGGTGTAGATTTGAGATTGGAGATTTCAAAATGAGCATCAAGAGAACGCTCCAAATGTTTGATTAAGAGACTGACTTTTTCCCTCCTTCCCCCCCAGAGTGGAACGGGAACGTCTCCTCCGGACCCCTGAAAATGCTACCGTCCATCGTCCCACCGGAGCAAGCAAATGTGCATTATTATTCAGCAGTGCCTTCAAATCCAGGAGAATATTGATCGTTTCTTCATTGAACATTTACTGAAAACTGGTATTGGCACTAAGGAGACAACCGACGACCACAAACTAAATAAACCCCAAACTAAGACTAATAATATATGTTCATTTTTAGCTTTAAATCCATTTTATCAGTTCATTTTCTTGAAGGGCATGTTAAAGCGTTGGCCATTACACCTTTCAGTGGTGTGGATGATATTGGTGAATAAATGTTACATCTGACACGTTTCACGCATGCGTTTGTTTCAGCACGCCGATATTAGGCTTGGGTTTGGCACTCTGCATGTGTCAAGGTTTTAGGGTATTTCAGTCAAGGGAATTTGGTAAATAATATTGATTACTCATCTAATATTGATATATCTATATGGCAGCTGCAATGTGTTGCATCAGGACTCCACCCGATGACGTTCTAATGTGAAACCTTGGACGTATTCACGTCAAGACGGCCAGCAAGGCCCAGCATTGTCTGCTATTTTGCATGCAGTAGTTCTGTTAAAGCAAGACCGCTTACACACCACTGAGGCCCCACGAGTGTAAGTTGTATTTATTTGTGTTTCGAGCCTCGCTCTGTGACGCTTATTTTCATCCATATCAAATGATGTAACTGGGGGGGGGAATAAGCCATTAAGGAGGCAATGCTTCCATTAAGGTCTTAATGGGCCACCGGCACCGAGCAGAGAGCACTCGAGGGACTGGAGACTGATGCCTCGTTTTACCGGCATGTTGAGGGTGGATCTATGTTCAGCGTATTAAAGACGCAGAGTAAGCAGTCTCACGTTGATAAATATAAGATGAGAGTATGCTCTCAGTCTTTTCCACTGTAGTATCACGGGGTTACACCCCAGAGCTGCAGGGATGCTGCCCGTGCCATGCAGGTTGGCTTCATAACACAGGAGAATGGGGTTTTATGCGAAAGCGCGGATACCAGCCCTGTGGATGCTGGTGTCATCTCTCTTATGGAGCCCGGTTGATTCCTACCGACGGTGTGGACCGGATATCTGCTCGGATGAGCAGGTCTGCTGCACTCCCGTCAACATCACCCTGTTTTTCCACCCGTGCTGCAAGCAGACAGTCGACCCCACGTACTACAGCATCGCCATGATTACGCGCAAACTCTCCGGGATCCTGATGTTGCTGCTCCTGTTCGCCATGGGGTACTCCATCCAGAGGTGGATTTGCTCCAAAACCAGGCGGAGGCTCCGAGACCTGGAACATCTGGCCGCGTCCCAGAACCCAAGCATCGCCCACCCCCCGACGACCACCGTGTCGCAGGAGCCGCTCATCGCGGCCACACCGGCTGCCTCGCTGCCCACCTACGAGGAATGCATTTGCAGACAGCTTCCAACGTACGAGGAGTCCGTGCTGGAGTCACGCATGAGTCATGGGAGAGGAGGACACGCGTCAGGTGATTTTACTGCGCAGAGAGCGGAGGCGTCTTAAGGAAACATGGCGCGTCTGGACAGAATGCTTATCTTTATTGAACATCCGAATGCAACTTCCATAAGGCTGTATGCGTGGAGTGCAGGGGCGTAGCCATGTGGGGGCCAGGGGGGGCCACGGCCACCCTTGGTCAGAGGGTGGCCACCCCGCTGCCCCCCCCCCCCCCAGTCTGAGAATGTTGTTTTTTTGAGAACATTATCCTGAACAGAAACAGAAAAGAATGCTTATTTTTACTGATTTAAATTGTATGTCTTATATTTTCATTTGTCACTTATGCAATCGAGCGCCACCCCAAATAAAACACTGGCCCCCCCAGAAATAATGTCCTGGCTGCGCCCCTGGTGAAGTGGGATGAGTTGGAATATTGTAGTGGGGTATGATCGATAATGTGTGGTCATTGCATAACATGGCAACACAGGCGTGGGATTGTTGCAGAGGCATTCAATGACCGTGTGGGTTTGACTCACGACGTTTAAACAAACAAGTCATTGATTTGTGCCCGTTGTAGACGGAGATGCACCGATCAGGAATTTAGGGACCGATCACCGAAAGCAATATCTGCCGATTACAGCGTCAAATCCATAAATTCTTCAATATCGTTGTCTCATGTCACTTTCATATATTTAATTAATGATGACAATGTATTATTAAGTATACAAATTGGGAGATGAGAAAGTATCATGAATTGAATGTTTTATTGCAGCAATGACGTCATCTGATCGGCCTGCTTTGGTCTATTTTTAGAACTCCGATCAAAACCGATACCGGGGTATTATCGGCCGATTGCGATCGGTTGCCGATCGATCGGTGCATCTCTAGTTGTAGACACCCGTCGTCTAACACAAGGATGCTGAAATGTCTTCCCAGTATAACAGATCATATCATATTTTAGTTTATTTGCCAGACTCATGTCCAAAAACCATGCAAGACAGGACAGATAAAAACAACCAAACATAACAATCAACAACCATTAAAATACATACAGACATTTCAGCCAGCGCACTCTGTCTGGATGTGTCTCTGGATGTGTCTCTGGATGTGTCTCTGAATGTGTAT
Source organism: Enchelyopus cimbrius (assembly GCA_027122795.1). NCBI lineage: Eukaryota > Metazoa > Chordata > Actinopteri > Gadiformes > Gaidropsaridae > Enchelyopus > Enchelyopus cimbrius. The sequence continues at coordinate 13,396 of JAOPJJ010039658.1, forward strand.
CTGGATGTGTATCTGCATGTGTCTCTGGACGTGTCTCTGGACGTGTCTCTGGACGTGTATCTGGATGTGTCTCTGGATGTGTATCTGGATGTGTCTCTGAATGTGTCTCTGAATGTGTATCTGGATGTGTATCTGGATGTGTCTCTGGATGTGTATCTGGATGTGTCTCTGGATGAGTCTCTGGATGTGTCTCTGGATGAGTCTCTGAATGTGTATCTGGATGTGTCTCTAGATGTGTCTCTGGATGTGTATCTGCAGCAGCTCACAAAGGGATGTGAGAGAGCCACCATCATGGGTGTACTCATCCAGATCGTCTATAGCCTACAGGCCTCCATGTAGCCTACCGGTGCCGGGTGGACTTTGCGCGGATATAGTGCACCGTGTCCTTAATGTTCTCCTTAATCTTCTCCGGATCAGAGGGGAGCTTGAGCAGCTGAGCGACGCGCCCGAAGCCCTCCTCCAGCCCGGAGCCCGTCACGGCCGAGCACGGCTGGATGAACCAGTCCCGGTCGGAGCACGTCCTCTGGAGGCTGAAGCGCTCCGTCAGCTCCGTGACGGTCAGGGCGCCGGCGGCGTCCTGTTTGTTGGCCAGCACCACCACCGGGACGCCCAGCAGGTGGTCGCTCCGGAGGGTGAGCTCCAGCTCCCGGCGCGCCTCCCCAAGCCGGTCCCGGTCGGAGCTGTCCACCACGAACACCACCGCGGCCGCGTCCGGGTGGAAACCCGTCCAGTGTGGGCGCATGCTCCTCTGTCCGCCGACGTCCCACACCGTCAACGTGATGCTTTTCTTGCCTCTCTTCGCCTCCAGCATGGCCACGTTAAACCCTACGGTGGGCACCGTGGTCACGCACCGGTTGTGTCTGAGTTTGTAGAGCAGCCTCGACTTGCCCGCGTTGTCCAAACCCAGGAGGAGGACGCGCACCTCCGGCTGCGACACCCGCTGCCCCATCCTCACTACTGGAGGACCGCAGGGTAGGAGCTGTGAGGACCGTGTGAAGGCATTGCGCGTTTATTGACGCTGTGTACCCGGCGCGTTTCCCATAGTTACCAGATAATGGACACCATAAACCCTGCCTTGTGTCTATAACTGATAAAACGCGTGGAGAACGAGGCCATTGTACACGGTCAACATCCTCACATGTGGTGAATGCTGTCAATAATTAGCCCATGCAGTCACAGGTGGATCATTGCGTAATGTGTGTGTGGATGGGGGGGGGGGGGGGCGGCGGTGCGTCGGCTCGCACAGTTAATGACACACCGACAGGGGCGTAGCCACGTGGGGGCGCGTCACACAGCCTGCATGTGGTGATATGGCATGCGGCTGAAGCCAATTT
>JAOPJJ010039840.1:0-14723 GCA_027122795.1 Enchelyopus cimbrius
TGTAGCGCAGTGCAGGGCGTTGTGTATGTAGCGCAGTGCAGGGCGTTGTGTGTGTGTAGCGCAGTGCAGGGCGTTGTGTATGTAGCGTAGTGCAGGGCGTTGTGTGTGTGTAGCGTAGTGCAGGGCGTTGTGTGTGTGTGTAGCGTAGTGCAGGGCGTTGTGTATGTAGCGCAGTGCAGGGCATTGTGTGTGTGTAGCGCAGTGCAGGGCGTTTAGCCTACATTAAGGATTAGCTGACAGTTGAGTGTGAAGCACAAGCTCGACGCGATGCTAACGACTCTGAATAATGACACCACTATGATTTAGAGTTTTCTCCTGCTGTGCGACGGTACCCCAGACATGACCCCTGTAATGGATTCAGGGTTGAGACACTGCTGAACCAGACCTCATCGATACCTTTGAGGACTGGACCTTAACCCCGCGCCTCACTGTGTTCCCAGACGGTGGTGGCAGTGATCAATCTTGAGCCCAACAAAACGTCTCCGTCTGGGTCCTGTGAAGCGGACACGGCCTCCCTGACGCTCTCCAACGCAGCGCAGAAGATGAACCTCACCTTCCTCTTCAGCTTGGTGGGTCTCTGCCCTCACGTCTTCCTCTCCCGTGGCTGAGATGCACAGAGATGCCACAGGGGGGCGTCTGAGAGCACATTGGTGTTCAATGCTCTTTAATTTAACGTCACGTTGAGGTCCGATCTGGGACAGCTCTGCCATTCCTTTGAGAGTCATCATGGGGTGAGAGCAAGAAGATAATTTTTTGCCAGAAAATTCACCAGAAATTCTTATTTCAAAATGGATGAATTGAAGACGCACAGACGTGTGTCCAATATGTATCCAATATGTATTGAAGACGCACAGACGTGTGTGCAATATGTATCCAATATGTATTGAAGACACACAGACGTGTGTCCAATATGTATCCAACATGTATTGAAGACGCACAGACGTGTGTCCAATATGTATCCAATATGTATTGAAGACGCACAGACGTGTGTCCAATACGTATCCAATATGTATTGAAGACACAGACGTGTGTCCAATACGTATGGTCATTGATCAGAAGTCTGTTGTGGTCTTTCTGTATTGACGGTTACATGAGGCAGGCAGCGACCAGTCCAACCCCGCGGTGCGGAGTGGAGGGGCTTTAACTCCCTTTTCTTTTTCCAGAACACTACATCAAATAAATACCAGCTGAGTGGATTGTCTCTGTCAGCTGTGTTCCCCGACATGAAGGAGGGTACGTATCAGCAGGGCCTCACCGCTCTGTCCTTCATGCCCAATCGCTCCAATCAAACACTTTGTAGGGTCACACTACTTGGAGTTCTTGGTTTTAGTTTTTCTCCACATTTTGGTAACGCGTTACGATAAGGGTGCATCAACCTGCACCAATGAACGGGTGAGTCCCCCTGCAGGTTTGGGGTCTTGTGGAGGCGTAGGGTTGGACATTATGTGCTAGTGTTTGCTTGGGCTAGGCTCATCAGTGTGTTCCCTCAATGCTTTAACCCCCCCCCAGGACCCACCCTGACGCGGGCTAACGGCAGCCTGGACTACCTGCGCGCCGCGCTGGGACACTCCTACATGTGCCGCGACCAGCAGACGCTGGCCGTGGTGGAGGGCTTCTCCCTCGCCACCTTCAGGCTGCACCTGCAGCCCTTCGGATTCGCCGGAGAGTTCGGAGCAGGTGCGTAGATTGGGGGTCTGGGGTTCGAACCTGAAGGCTCCGCCCCCGGCCCACCTGACCCCCCCCCCTGTGTCTCTCAGCCGAGGAGTGTCAGCTGGACATGGACGACATGCTGATCCCCATCGTGGTGGGCGCCGCGCTGGCCGGCCTGGTGTTCATCGTGCTGGTGGCTTACCTCATCGGCAGGAAGAGGAGCCACGCCGGGTACCAGACCATCTAGGGTGGCTGGTTCAATTCCCCTTCCCCCACTGACCTCTCGTATACCCCGGTGTACGCCCTTGACCCCAACTCATACCCCTCCTCCCATCACATACAGACCACCCCAACATATCACACACACACACGCGTGTGCGAGCACATGCACGCGCGGTTGAACTCACTACTTTCAATACCTCTTGTCCTTTGCACCGAGCACCCTGCTTTCTGGCCGGACGTTCTTCATCCAACCCAGTTTTTGGCTTTCCTTTTTTTTTTTTTTTTTTTACCTGTTACATTTGCTAATGTCATGAGTTAATTTGGGGTTTTATTCTGGTTGTTTGTGCGTTCTGGACTGAATTGCTCTTTTGAGTCAGTTGGACGGTGTGGAGATCAGAGGATTCTTCCCTGCATAGAGACGGTCGGGTGTTGCGTAAAGCATCACATCTTCCGCACTGCTCTCTTGAGGTTCTTCAATGGGGTTTGCTATTTATTGATTCTCGGGGGGGAAACAGGATTCTGAGGGGAATGTTCTAGAAGCTGCTGCAGATCAAATATAAAGGGAATATAAAGAATTGGCAGCTTCACTCAACCCTCTTTTTAAAAGCAAGGTGTTCTGTTCTGGACACCCGTATGTTTGGCATCGACTTTCCCACAATATCTCCTTGATGGAGCTGCTGGGAAAGACCAAATCACCCCCCCCCCCCCCCCCGTGAAGGTGTGGTTTCAGTCGGCTACGTGAGTGATTACAATACTTAGTGTTGGACAGCGCGGTGAACGATGCGCATGGCACGGGACGTCACCGCGGGCGTCTGTCACCGCAGTGCCGTCGTCGTGGACAGACGGTCACCGAGCGTTCCTGTCTGATGAAGTGTCAGGAAGGCTCGGGGTTGAATGTGGAGGGGAGGTTCTGATGGGGTCCGAAGAGGGCCTTGTTTCCGTGGGAACACCAGATGTTCTGTCCCAGAGGAAGGCGTGCCTAGTTTGTCCATGTTGCATACGAGGGAACTCTAATCTTTTAAGAGAGTTAAAAGGCCAAAACATCTTTTTCAGTTTTAATCAGTGCCTTCCCATCTGTTTCATGAGTAGGATTCATAGATCTAAATAATAGTTGAGCCAATTCACAAGGTACTGACCCCACTGTAGACCTTAATGTTTGTGTGTCTGTCATCAAGTGGCCAAAATGTACTTCATCCTTCTCCTCAAAGATGCATTGTTTGACGTGAAAGGGGAAACTAGAAAAAAGAATAATATTTCATCATCTAGAAGTGTCCATGTAGTGATTTAATATGGTTTTAAATTTGGAATGCTTGGATTATTCAAATGTTTTGGAAGAGCTTAATTAAAGAGAAAGAACAAGGACTTGCTTTGTGTTTTTTCTTCACATTTGACCATTTATTACCTTCAGTTGTACAGCCTCTTGATTTAGTGGTTGAAACGGCATTTCAAAAGGCACAAATATAGGACTTCACGATGAAAGAGAAACGAGGAAAGTTACATTAGGAAATAAGGTTAAACCTCAATGCACACAAAACTGGATTGTTGGAAATCAGGAGAAAATACAACGGTTTGAGGAAGAGTTGAAATAGCGGGCATCACTGCATTAGTTCTGCTCACACACTGCAGGGTCTGGTTGTGTTGATGTGGTCTGGGGCCCTGCTGGCCCTCCTAGGAACCAGTGCAGGCGATGTGCTCAGACCTCACATGTTGCAGACCTACCGAAGGACCTTTAACCAGGCATAGAAAGACGTGTGCATTGTGCCGCTTTCAAATACTTGCTACTTGAATAAGACCGCAGGGTTTGCTACAAGGTTGGAAACGTACCTAATTTAAGGACCAGTTATCTGGATTCAAACTCCAAACATTGCATTACAATCACAAAGTGCTACAGTAGGATTTTTTTAAGACTTGTTTTGGTGAAAGTGACAGGTGATTGGAGCGTGCTAACGTGATGCAATGCAGGCGCTGTTGGCTATCGAGCCTCCTCCGCGATGATGCGTTGTCGACACGATTCTCTCATCTTGGTGATGGTAGCCATGGACAGCCTTCCTGGCTCTGAAAAGATTTTCTGAAATCATAATGGAAGATTAAAACAAAAAGAGTTGTATTTCAAAGATCCTATCGACAGTCGCGCAGTGAAGCAGGCAGCACAGGATGGCACACTAGGTTCATCTGAACATCTGGGCTCCATCCAATCAGTTAGATCTTTATCAGCTGTGTGACCATGCACCATCTGAGCCGCTACAGCGCCAGGCTAGTGTCCTGCGCAGGCTAGTGTCCTGCGCAGGCTAGCATCAACGCAGGTGTTGCGCTTCAACGCTCAACGCACTGCTGAGGCGGTGTCTTGACAGTCGTGCAGCGTTGGGGTCCCCACCTGCATGAACACGTGGCAGTCCTGCGTGAAGGGCCCCTTGGTGATGCTTTTGAAACACTCGCACACGTCCAGCAGGGAGCGCGCCCTCAGGATTTCGGGCTGGTTGTGTCGGATGAGGGTCAGGGCAACGCGGAACAGCACCTTGGAGCCCTCGTAGAAGAGACAGTCCCATATCCTCAGGACGGTCTGCAGAGCACACACACCAGACCCCGTGGGTGTAGACCGGGGAGTCTCACTTTAACACAGACAGTGTAGTCTGCGGTCATAAGTGGAGTCTGAGTGTTTTCATGTCAATGCTCGTACATCTGTCCTGAATAAGAGTGAGTGTGTGCGTAGGAAAGGTATTTGAACAGAGGCCATCAAACCAAACAACACCCTGTCTGACATGAGCAAACAACCGGGATGAAGAGACACACGCCGCGCCCCAAACCTACCTCCACAGGAAGTACGTCGATGTAGAGGCAGATGAACCACCTGGACACCACTAGCGTCCATATGCCGGGGAACTGCGTCATCAGCTGGCCCACGGCGGGAGCTTTGGCCTTCACCAGGTCCCCCAGCACCTCCTGGTCCGTCTTCAGACCCAGCATGGCCGGGCTGTAGTAGTCTGCACAAGGCCTGAATGAGACGCCTCCACCCCTGTGCGTGTGCGTGTGTGTGCGTGCGTGCATGCGTGTGTGTGCGTGATGGAGAGATGGGAGAGTGCAGAGAGGGAAAACGCCCCAACCCTAACCCAAACAGTAATCCAGCCCCGGGCGTACCTGGCAGTATTTTGCCTATCAATGCGTCCATCAGCCAGAAGGATTGCTCCTCGTCCTTTGTGATGAGGAGCAGGTAACCCGCGATGAAGTTCATGCCCTGAAATGAGAGACGAAGGTCAACCGTCAGAAGGGAGCCGATCAACAACTGCAGTAGAAGACACACATACACCTCGTTTCCTGGTTTGTGATGAAACACAAATTCGATTTAAATACTTACTTTAAATCCTTAACATTGACATCACATGACATTTCATCACAGGCGTAAATGTGGAGTCAAATATGAAACTTGCGTTGCTTAGGAAGAGTCCTTATTGAAACTGGCTGGCCTTGTTCTCAAAGCAAACAGGAGGCGGTTGAAGTCAAACAGCAGAATACGCTGTACCTGGCAGTACCCCACCGCCCGGTTGTGCTGCCCGTAGGCCAGCAGCACGTTGAACAGGGCCGCGCGCCAGCTGGGCTCCGCGCTGCTCCGGAAGAAGACGTTGTCGGGAAACGTCCGATGCATGTCTGCCCGCAGCACGGAGGAGGGGGGGGGGGGTGAATGATCCACACGGCCGACACAACTCCACTGGCATCCAACACTTCAACACTCAAGAAGCGCGTCACTGAAGGCGTGCTTCACAGTAGAAGACAGTTAGAATCACAGACTGACGGTGAGAGAAGCACACAGGGTGCAGTGCTGACCGATCTGGATGACCTCTCGCAGCTTGGGGTCGTGGTCCAGGGCCAGCAGCGTCTGGTAGAGTCCTGGGCGGGACGTGAGTTGGTCCTGGGCACCGCTGGCCACCATCCAGACCCTCGCGCGGTGCTCCTTGGGTATTCCTTTACGCACGTACCTTTTGACTTCCAAATACAACATCACATGCGGATCACAACATGTTCACTTGTGGGGACGGTGGGAGTAGGAGACAGTATCTACCCGTCAGATTCCTCTCGATGTGAGCTTTCCCCTGGAGGAGTTTGGACCACTTCATAGATCTTCTGTTGACCACTAGGCCGTACTTATTCATGGCCTCTTTGTAGGACTCCCACGCCGGAGGTATTGAGAACCCATATGCGTCCACTCTATGGATGTTTCAAAAACAAACACAGGCCTGCTTATGACGCTGGCGTCTAAGTCCGAGGCCAGGACGTTCAGAACAGACCGAGCCTTATGTTCAGCTCTCTGGTGACCGGGCCTGGGTAGGGTTTCTGCTGCCGGGGATCCTATGACCGCTGGATCCGTCGGCATTGCATTACTTTTTTTTTTTTTTGTGGCGTCACAAGGCACATTTAGAAGCCTATTCCACAACGACCACAATACAAAGTCCCTAAAGACGAGGATGGCAATGCGTGTGGCTGTGGAGACGTGCTGTGCATATCAATGAGTGGAAACAGCCTGGAGGACAAGTATGCAAAGTGCAACGCTGCAGCTTTAATACAGTGTAGGGAACTCACTGCAGCTTTAATGCAGTGTGGGGTTCAGTAACAGCGTTTACACATGCGGCCCTCCGTCATTGTTCGATCTCTCGACAAATAACAACCCCCCCTCACACGATAAACACCTTGGAGCCCGTGCAGCGAGTGTAACAACGAGTGTAAGTCGCCGTTAAAAGATGCATCAAGTCGACGGACAGAAGTGAGCACAGCTTACCCGTCGCTGGCAGCGAGGGACGGATCCGTGCCGTTCGCTGTCATGTCCATCCGGCAGAGCACTTTCAAAAAGTACGGAGTCAAGGTAAATGTCGGCCAACGCCAAGCCTTATGACAACAAAGCTCAGGGACCGATGTTACCTGACGGAGACGGAGCGTCACCTCTCGTGCAGCACGAGGGGGCGGGGCGTGGGATACCCAGGTGAGGGGGCGGGGCGTGGGGTGCCCAGGTGAGGGGGCGGGGCGTGGGGTGCCCAGGTGAGGGGGCGGGGCGTGGGATGCCCAGGTGAGGGGGCGGGGCGTGGGATGCCCAGGTGAGCGCAGGTAACTCGCATCATTTGGGTGCGTTTGAAAAGGCTGCAAATATTCTTTGGATTTTATTTTTGCCTTAAGCTACCAAGTTGTAAAAGAAAGCTTGTGTTTGCAAGTTGAAAGCATATTGAAATAAATTCAACATATTCAATGGGATTCCAACTTGACATTAAATATATAAAGAAGTGCACACATACATATAACTTCACTACATTCAGTCCGAAATGAAAGTAATAAATACATGTATGATTATGAAAACATGTCATGCTTTATTAATCCCTTTTTAATACTCTAACAAAATCCATGAAGCATGTCAATGACCAACGATACTGAAGAACCGTCCCACGACACCTCGTTGGAGTTGCTTTCACCGAAGGCCTCTGTTGTCCACCTTGACCTGCCCAATCCCAACCTATGACCTTCATAGGGTTAGGGTTAGGGTCACCCCTCACCTGCCACGCAGACTCTTGTTTACCAACACCATTTCAACGCAGGTTGACTTTATATTTGTAGGGATTCTTAGCAATGCAGCATTCTGAACCAAAAATGAGAAAGAAAATGAGCATATTGGAGTATTACGCTATTATGACGCTACAGACATTACACTGACAGACTAAATGGAGTACCTCAATAGTAAACAGTGAACGTGTTTTTGAAATGGATAATACCTTATCATTATTTTTTATCATTTCATTTGAAATATACGCACATAAATATACAATCGGATAAGAGCAGAACACACAGGGCATCGTCCAAGATTACAAGTCATCCTATGGGATTCTTTGAAATCCTGTGAACAACTAAACAGTTTTTAAAATTGAAGCACAAGCTGTACTTAAATTACAAATTTATTATTGAAACCCAACAGAATTTTACCAAAATAATGTTGTTTCTCATGCTTCCAATGATACGCTCGACTATTTCATGAAATTGAAAGAGCCATCGCTGTCCTCACATCGTTCTCATGATACTGAGACGTCCCACGCTGTACACAAACCAATCCTCATTTTTTGCGTTTATAAATGTAACATATTTATATTATTCTTCATATAATTCTTTGTAAACTGTCTCCGTAGGTACAGAATATACACACACACACATCGGTTGTGTTGGTGCTGGTGAGGCGAGCACGCTCTCTCTCTCCCTCTCTCTCCCCCCGGCGGGACGTGCGAGCTTAGAGCACACGGCCATCCTCCTCCTCCTCCTCCTCCTCAGCACTACAAACTGTACAGCCAGACAAAACACGGACCGGACCTCAGACACGGAGCGCTCCCCCTCCGGAACGCTCTCTGTACTGCGGTCGGCGAGTCCTCTGAAGTGCTGATGCTCCTCCCCCTCCTCCGTCAGCCTCCACCCCCTCTGAGGTGGAGGCTGTGCCTGGCGGAATGCGCTCCTCCTGGAGGGGGGGGGGGGGGGTCCGATGGGAGTGGCAGATGCAAAATGGCAATTGCCAGTTTGACACCTCGATCTTTGCCAGAAGAGCAATGCAGCTTGTTGTTGTTGTTGTTGTTGTTGTTGTTATTGCTCAGCTCCCGGACAGGCTGTGTTCTTAAGAGTTTCGAGTGCTTCGGTTTTCTTTCGTTTCTCTCCGTCTCTCCCCCCCTCCCTCTCTGAAGTATACCTTTATTTTATTAACCAAGTAAAAAAAAAGAAGAAAAAACCTACAAGGAAGTCACTTCAGAGAGAAAAAGTTCAGGTATTCCAGGGATCCTCTTTGCTTTTAGTTTTTAGAGAGTTTTGCGCTTCGATCCCGTCACAATAGGTCGTGCAAATTCCACAAAATCGTCTATGAGTACCGGCCACGCTCCTGAAAAACAAACATTGAATGGGGAAAGTTTATGCAAAGCATGCGTTCTTTTTCCTGTGGAGCGGGACACGGTGTTCAGCGGACTAGAGTGCAGTCACACAAGGCATTCCCTCTTCTCCGTTCAATCCCAACACACAGCTTAAACAATAACCTCCAAACTTACCTTCCTCGTCATAATTTGACATGTCGTCGGAAATCATGTTTCCAAAGTCCAATAATAAGTTCCAGGTGTCCTTTGGGATCGATCGTTTATGGTGTTCCTGCAGAGCAAACGCACGGTTCCATGTTAACAGGTAGCTGTGTAGAAGCGTGTTCATACGAATGCTATCCCCTCGGCTAGCTTACCAACAGGAATCTATTCCAAAGGTCCAAAAACTTAAAACGCCCTGTTAGGACGAGGTTCCAGTAAGCCACGGCCATCTCCAAATCTGAAACAGAGGACACAAGCGTCAAACAAAAACAGGCAAATACCCGTGAGGCGCAGTGCGCAGGCCCCCCTCCAGACAGCCTACCTAGTCCCTTCTGCCCCGGGTTCTTAGCAAAGTTAAACGTGAACTGGTAGAAGTCTTTGAACTTCCCGCAGTCTTTCAGCTCCTGTTCCAACCTCTGCAAAAGGGCCTTCAACTTCTCTGGGCTGTCACACCTGGAGGTAAACACACAGTAAACACACACATTGTGTGTACGTAGGATTACACATTGCACCACGACACATTGCCCGCTAAAACACAGTTGTTGCTCCAGAGTGTGGTTGAAATCCAATCTGAAGCGGGTCACATGATCACTTCTCCTGTCGCAGATGAACAGAATACTTCCTGAGGGTGCAGTGTAGTCCCTATTTTAACAGACTATACCCTCCCAGCCAGTCACACACCAGTGGATAAACACCACAGTGAACTGGTTATTAATAAGCAGTGCAGAACGTGACCGGTGCGGTTCTTACCCAAGCTCCGTCATGCCATCCATGAACTCTTTCTTGCTAAACTCGCACTGGGTGGCGGCGCGGAACTTCCACGCCACGACCAGCACGCTGATGCTGGCCGGGTCCAGCGAGAGGTCATCGCAGAACTGCTGAATGCCGTCGATCCCGATCTTGTTCTCGTCCTGGGGATCTGTCACAAGCACCGCGTGCGAACGTTACGCCGCTGAACAGATCACACGCACCCCGTATGCAGAGAGCCGCGAGGGAAGCACACTTGCCTTTGTACCGGTTGTAGAGGTGTTCCAACTTTTTCCTGTCCACAGAGGACTTCATGGACTCCTTGCAGTAGAGGTCCGGGTTCTGGAAGTAGTTGTCCGTGGCCACCTCCAGCTTCCAGTCGTTCTGAGTGAGGCAGTAGACGGCCGTCTTCTCCCCCGCCTGCGTGAAGGACATGAACTGCCGCACCTTGTCCCGCTGCGATGACTTCAGCTTATGCTGCGCAGGCACAGGACAGGGACCGTCAGGCCCTGGGGCACACGAGCCAGGGACCAGCAGACACACGCAGACCAAGACCCCCACAACAACACATAGCCACACGCACACCCCCACAGGCATTCGGACCACTGTAGTACCGCGAGCGATGCAAACGTGGGTTTGAAACGCCGGTAAACAGACATTGAGAGGGGAGTGTGGCGGTAATGATGGCCTGGGCAAAGCCAACATTGAGCTATTCTGAGGCTTACTACCGAGTATTATGCAGGCACGTGCTGGACTCCCCAATAAGTACCGTCACGGATGCAACTTGAGTAGTAGGATGCCATCTAGGATATCTTAAGGTTAAGACCAGCACCCTGCCAATCTGGCTCACTAAATAGGAAAAACTCTGAATCATACAAGCAGGCAAACTCTACCTCCTCTTGGCGAGGGTCAGACACTTGCTTACTTAGCCCTTTTATAATATAATAATGTACATCATATCATGCCTCAACCATACACAGTCTCAATCAAATCAGTCTGACGATTGAGTATCTGACACCATCAGCACATAACAGGACAGAGTGGCATCATCTCTAGACAGACAGTGTGGGCTGCTGTTAGCCGAGCTGCCTGTTCAGGGCCATGTTGACATAAACAACAGCAACACAGAGAGCATCCGCATGATAGCAGGATACCACACTTACGTCTCGTACCATTAGCGTATAAACCTGCTTTACGTCCAGCAGCATACGTGATCTCAGTCGAAGTTACGAAGCTACCAGAGGGAGCTGAGCCTAGCTAGCTAACTGTGTCCACATATCAGCCTGACCTTCCTGCTGCTAAACACTGAGGCGAACAGTGTGTAGCCTTGCTACCCGTACATCGGTACATCTACGGGGTACGACACGTTCAACAGCATAGGAGCGATCCTTTCCAGCACCATAACAATCCGATGGTTTATGTTTCTTTGGGTTACCTACCATTTTCACACCCGCTGTTGGACCAATTTGATAGCCTGACGTTCATAGTGCGCCTGCGCGGAAGTGTTCGGTCGATGGCTGCGGCTGTAACGTTGGAATGAGCAGCAGAACTTTAACCTGGACTCGGACATCACAGTTAAAAGCTACAATGCTTTTGTGGTTGAAAAAAGGGAAAATCAAGATGCTTTGAAATTATATTTATTTTTTCTCATACACCGTTATCTCTATTTGGGTGAACTGGGGTTCATAGCACCGCAAATATTCAGATGGTGGCTCCAATGTAAAATAGTCTCTGTTATCGTTAGTGAGAAGGGAGGGCTGCCCATTATCTGCGAGGCACAGCTTCGCTTTCCAGCATATTACATATTACACACAGCACCTTCATGATGTGAACATGTTCTCTCTCTCGCTCTCTCTCTCTCTCTCGCTCTCTCTCTCTCTCTCGCTCTCTTTCTCTTTCTCTCTCGCTCTCTCTTTTTTTTAAATGATGATAATTATTATTATTATGAGGTATTTTATTCTTATTTTCCGGGCAGAATCCAAAACATTCCTAGCCAATGGTAGACATGACCATACAGACTCTAAAACGCGCCAGCCAATCAGTCAGAGATATGGGCGTGGCAATCGTGAGCTAGTTTACCGTCGTCATACTTACACTATCCAATCACGTGTCGCCGTGGCTAGACACCGCCAAGATCAGATTGAGAGACGCACCGCACAGCGAGGCTAGCGAGAGATCGCGTAGAGAAGGCTAACAAACTGCTAACGTGTAAGCTGCACCGGTAAGACGCACTCGCCAAACTGTTGCTGGTTGGGAAATTATATTGAAGCTATTAACATTTATATCATTAGATGTGTGTATAGAAGTGTACTCCGAGCTACGTTTTGACAGGTTTTGTGAAAAGTACCGGTGTTTGGAGCAATGTTGTTCAGGTGACAGCGATGGATTAGCCCGCAGCTAGCAGGCTAACGCTAACAACACGCTGTCCAGTAACTTCTCATTTGTTAGCGGGCTAGTTTTGTTAGCCGCGTTAGCCTGTTAGCTCGGTGATTAAACGCCGACATTAAAGTCCACCTTCCATTGTAAACTCGCTGAAGGATGCTGGAAGCTCCGGCCTGTGAGTGAGTTTAGATCCGCTCTATCTGAACTATTAACGTCCAGTGAGCGTCCGTACAGAACTATCTGCACACCGAGTGCAATATGAAGTGCTTTTGGTAACTAGTTTAACAAGTGACCGAACCTCCACCACAGAGCCTGGTTTATATCGAGCATGTGTCACTGTGGCAGATGGACACCACGGTAAACGGTGAAGGTCTGTATACTGTTGGCGCATGTTTGGATTAGAAATGCTGCGTAGAAACTGGGTTCACCCAGTGGCGGCTTATTTGGGGCCTGGTTGCAAATGTGTCATGTAGTTGTGTAAAGCGCCCATGAAAGACCCGCACATGAACCCACACAATGAAGTCCAGATGGCACTGGACCACTGGGTCCCGGTGCAACCCTGGACCACTGGGTCCCGGTGCAACCCTGGACCGCTGGGTCCCGGTGCAACCCTGGACCACTGGGTCCCTGCAACCCTGATTTGGTTTCTGTTGCTGTTGGCACGAAGTATCAAGTGTCTGTCAGTTCGGTTCTGGTCCGATCTGAAACCAAACGCCCTACCAGTAGGATAGCAAGGCTAGGCAATGATCCGTGATTTTATTTTCACCAGAAAATGTTTAGTCTTGAAGGTTTATTTGTGGCGATCTACACTAAGCCCGCAACTGAAACTTGCTGGTTGCATAACGTCAGTGAGGTTCAAAATAAACAATTTCCAAGGAAACCTTGAACCCACATCTAAGTGGTCACATGTGGGTCATTCGGCGGTTTACCCTCAATTAGTGAAGGAGAAATGAGTTGAACATTGCAGTTTAGTTTCCTGTTTGGCGGCAGGGCTCAGACCTCCTCTTCCTCCATTCTCTAATGCCAACAAAACAGCCGTCGGGGAAACCAGAGTGCACTCGTAAGTGCACAGAAACATCCATTTACACGTGTTTCTTTTGCTCATAAATACACGCACATATTTTGAACAGAACACAGCATTTGGACAAAAGCCTGATTCCGTCCCGGGGACACGGAGCCGCGTTATAACGGGTCTGAGCCATTTTAAACGTGCAGCTAGCGCTAGCTACCGTCACCTCCGCAGCCTTTAGCAGCTAGCTCCAACTCAACAAAGCCTGCCCGCACCAGCACTGCTGCCGAGTACTGCCGGGCTCACTTCTCAAAGTAATAGCGTTCATGTGTAGCTTATGTTGGGCTCTCGACCAGCCAGGATATTTTCAGCACGAAATGCGAAAGTAATCCTGTGTGCGTTGACCTGTAGCTGAAGTTGGGGACCATCGTCCCGACGTGGTGAAGAACTAAAGAAGGCCTGCTTATGTTTTCGTCCTACTGCAACACTTTTTGAAATGAGAGTACAACTTTCAGTGGCTCCGAGGCGTTCGTTTGAGTGTTTAACGATCCTACGTGTTAAAACGACGGAGATCGCGGTTCGTTTCGTTTCGTGCAGTTTATCTTGCCTTGTCCTCGGCACAATGCCCAGCTAGTCAGGCTAACGACACAAGTGTAGCCTCAGACAATGTGCTTTCTGTTTGATCGGAAAGTTTTTATTTTTTTATCTTTCATGTAAATTATCCTAACTTTTGGTGAAATTGCTTTTACTTCTCAATGGAGTTTTCGTTATTAACTAACTTTGCTTTTATGTACAATGCTTAGATGCTGTGAGCAGTTCCATGTTGTGTTGACCCAAATGAAATGTTTATGTTTCAGTGGTTTTATAGGAAACGACATAGGAAGATTTTCTTCCCCGGTCCTTTTGGATCATGGCTAAAGATGTAAGTATTAAGTGACTACAGAATATCAGAATGTTAACATTAAACTATTTGTTACAACTTTGTTGGAAAATTACAGTGCACAAATAAATATACACCTTTGAGGTGATTTGAATGTAACCACTTCAAGCCCACTTTGATGTAACACCTCTGAGCTTGTATCCCACAGGCTGGTCTGAATGAAACAAACGGAGAGTTGAAGGTTTTCATCGATCAGAACCGCAGCCCTAGTAAAGGTAAAGGGTGCAGAACACGGAATATTCATGTGCTGCTTCCCTGCTCTGTGCATCAGTTGTAACATAATGTAGTTGTTACTTGACAATAGATGGCAACCTAGTGTCCCCATACATATATATTTACATATAGCTATTTATTCCGTCTAATGCGTGTGTCCTGTTCAGCCGTCCTGTCTCTGGTCACCGTTCAGCCCTCCGCGCTTCCAGTGGCCAAACAGCTATTGCCCAAAACCCTGGGGCCGTCCAACGTGAATATCGCGCCCCACATGCAGCACATGCCCCACATGGTGAGTACGCTTTACCGGCCTCACTTCTCCCTCCATGCTGCTATGGTTGAAGATTGGCTAAATCACCTTCTCGTCTAGATGTCTTATGGTTGTGTAAGGCTCTCCCATTATCATCGTGGAAGGTGTGTGTGTGTGTGTGTGTGTGTGTGTGTGTGTGTGTGTGTGTGTGTGTGTGTGTGTGTGTGTGTGTGTGTG
>JAOPJJ010040183.1:0-14715 GCA_027122795.1 Enchelyopus cimbrius
TATAAAAGTCCTCACTACAATGATTCACTATTAATTAATTTAACCATTTAAACTACTCAACTATTTAACTGTTCAACTATTAAAAAATAAAAAAGCATTGGTATTAGGAGGTCTTTCACACGCACACACACATACACACACCGAGATCAACTGGGCTAAGAGTGACACACACACACACAGCCACCGCTGTTCTGCCGCTCTGTATGTGCGCGATTTGTATGATGCGTATGTATGATTTGTATGATGACTTGATTATTTATTACTTTAGTCACGCTGATGTACATTTTTGCGATCTGCGATCTGCGATCTGCGTTGTTGTCTGCGTAGTGGTATCCGAGCCTATACCCCGGCGAATGTTTACATGTCTGTCGCGGTGCAGGCTGGGTAATGTAGTTTGTCGATTTACATCGGTCATGGTTTACTTTTAATGTATAGTCTCAACATTGATGTACATTTGCCTTTCAGTTCTACAGGTTTATAACCTATCATTATGAAGGAAAACTATTGTATTGGAAATCAAAGAAAGCAAATAAGAAAGCCATAACGAGTTAAAACAACATGTCATCTCTTGGCGCCCCGTTCGGTGGGGAGCAAAATTCCCACATAGACAATGAATGGGACGAGGTAAAAAAAAAGACGTTTTTTTCAAACATGTCCTGCTCTGGCATACGTTCACCTAAAAACACCGTTCTAATTTTTAAATGTAGCCACGTCTCTTGTCTATTTGAGTTGTATTTGAATTTTTTCCCTACGATGTTTAGTTTAATAATCTCTATATATCTCTAATAATCTCTATTAATATGTCAGATCATGCAGCAATGTTTTTGACAATATTTATGCAGACTAACAAGGGCAAATCTCTATGGAAACTGAATAACTCACTTTTACAGGATACAACATTTGTAGAGATGATCAAAAAAGAACTCTACATAACTTAAAAAGAACTCTAAAAATCTAAAGCTGTAATGAGAGGGCGCATTATTTCATACTCTTCAGCTAAGATAAGGGAAAGGCGAGCACAAGAGAAACAGTTAATTGAAGACATAAAGGACATTGAAAATAGACATAGCATAACTAATAGTGATCACGATAAATCAAAGCTTAAGGTTAAACAGGAAAAACTAGAGAAGATACGCAATATTGAAATAGAAAATGTAATGCGATTCCCACAACAACAAGAATATGATGGTGGACCAAAAGCCTTAAAAATATTGGCATATAAACTTGCATATAAAAAATTAAGAACGCACACATCTCAAATTTAAGGAGCAACCAATCAAAAATAATAACTGATAAGGATCAGATTGTAGAAGAATTTGCCTGTTATTATGAACAATTATACAAGCAAGCAGCCAGTGAGGATAAAAGAGCTATACAGGCTTACTTGAGAAAACTTGACCTACCCAAAGTAACTCAGGAAAATAATGTGAAACTAACTAAAGTAGTTACACTGCAAGATGTAAATAAACAAATACAAGCTCTAAAAAGAGGAAAATCCCCAGGGGATGATGGATTTACAAATGAATATTATAAAGTCTTTGAAGAACAAATTAGACCCCTACTAGTACAAGCATATACCTATGCACTAGACACAGGAGTATGGGTACAAACATGGGCCTCATCAACAATCACACTTATACATAAAGAAGGGAAAGATGCATCAAAATGTGAATCGTACAGACCCATGTCATTGCTTAATACTGACCATAAGATAACATCTGCAATCTTAAAAGACACTATTACAGAAATAATAACAGCTGATCAGTGTGGCTTTATACCTGGGAGACTTTTGGCTGATAACATTAGGCGAACTTTAAATGTAATGGATCATGCACAAATAGAAAAGAAAGATCTAGTTTTATTGACTTTGGTTGCAGAAAAAGCATTTGATCTGGTGAATTGGACTTATATGTTTGAGACAATGAGGAGTTTTGGATTACATGAGAAATTCTGCCAGTGGATACAAGCACTTTATAGTAAGCCTATTTCTAGAGTAAAAGCAAATGGTACATTATCAAGGTCATTTTCTATTCAGAGAGGCACCAGACAAGGTGACCCTCTTTCGCCACTTTTATTTGCTATTTATATAGAAGTGCTAGCAATAGCGATAAGATACAATCCAGACATTTGAGGGGTAGAGATTAGGAAAGAGGAACATAAATTGTCATATATGTAATTGTAAATATATGATATGTGTATAATATATGATATATGTAAATGTGTGTCTCCCATTTTGAAAAAATACAAAATGGCCGACTTATAAGGAAGTGAAACAAATGCAAAATTCAATCATTTACAATCGCTTTTTAGAATGAGACACAGCTATGAAACTTATATCGAGTTTAGGTGCATGGTCTCTCAACAAGTAGGCCAAGTTTTGAGTAAATTCGTAAAAAAATTACTTTGCAGGGTCAATTTTAAGTTATGCTAAGCTAACCGCTAATATACAAAAATTACCACAAGTCAGCAGCTTAGGAAGGTGGTGCAAGCTTTAAACTTGCCACACACATAGATGGTCCCGCCTTCAACGTCTCTGCAAAGTTTTGTGGCAATCGCTCATTCCATGAATTCACAGTCTCAATTTGCTTCTAAAGCAATTACTCTTAATTCTAAAGCATAATACACCACAACGCCACTAGGGGCTTCCAAAATCCCCATGAATGGCCTCTGCTATTGATAGGGTGTCTGCCTTAATGAATGTGTGCCTCTGTGTCTGCCTATGCTTGTCTGTGTGTCAGCCTGTGTGTGTGCATGTGTGTGCATTTGTTTCTCTATGCTGTGTGTGTGTGTGTGTGTGTGCTTGTGTCTAGGGAGTGAGTGTAGTTAGCAGTGCGTGTGGTGGGCGGTGTGTGTGGTAGGCGGTGCGAGGGGCACTAGGTGTCTGCTTTAATGAATGTGTGACTGTATGTGTCTTTGTGTTTGCCTTTGCTTGTCTGTGTGTTCCTATGTGTGTGTCAGCCTGTGTGCATGTGTGTGTTTTTGTCCTCTATTCTGTGTGTGTGTGTGTGTGTGTGTCTGTGTGCGCGTGTGTGTGTGTCCGGGCAGCGCATAGTCGGCAGTGCGTATGGTGGGCGTTGCATGTGGTAGGTGGTACGTGTGGTAGGCGGTGCGAGGGGCTCTAGGTGTCTGCCTTAATGAATGTGTGACTGTATGTGTCTATGTGTTTGTCTGTCTGTTCCTATGTGTGTGTGTGTGTGTGTGTGTGTGAGTGTAAGCCTATTTGTGCATGTGTGTGTGTCTATGCTGTGTGTGTGTGTGTGTGCACCTGCTTTTGGTTGTGTGTTTGGGCTGTGCTTTTAGTGGGCGGTGCATGTGGTAGGCGGTGCATGTGGTAGGCGGTGCCTGAAGTGGGCGGTGCATGGACTGTGAATACCTAGCATTTTCTTCAGAAAATGCACATGTCCGACATGTCTAGTTTTTTTAATTATTTGTTAACACTATTCTAATTTACAATGATAATGGTGTGGGCGCTACTGGCCTGTGGCCGTGGGCACTGCTGGTTGATGCAGGGTCAACTGGTTGGGGGCCCCCTGCTGATTGGGGGCCTAAGGCAATCGCCTAGTCCGCCTTAATGGTAAGACCACCACTGATCATACTTTGCTCAGATTGTTTTTGTCAAACAGCAACGAACACTAGTGACCACTCGGTGAGTTTCACAGGTTTGCTAACGAACGGTTAATTACCGTTATCTGTCTTTAGGACTGTTGGTCCTATTACCTCTACAGTTCATGGACAGTGGGGCTACAAAAAAGCTAAACGTCTCCAAACACAGCATTTCGGCGAAATGAACACCTGAACCGATCTATTTAATCATGAACAAACTGGAAATAAGGCTTTAAGTGTAAAATACCGGAATATTCCTTTAAGGGCGTTTCGCTGTATATTTATAGGCAATTACGGGTGTCTTGAGGTACGCAAATTTTGAGTGTGATTTATAAAGGGAAATTGGCGTGGAACGTGCGTGCGCACTGTTTTATAAATCAGAATATTTCACTATCTGAGTTGTGTGCGCACACCATCTTCTGGCGTAAATCCTGCGCAAAGTTGTATAAATGAGGCCCCAGCTCATACCTTCTGAAAAATATTGAAATAAAACCTTTGAACTTACCTGTGTTCTCACCAACACACCCACTGGTCTCAAGCCAGCATCCATACAATCTTACAAATCTCCTCTTCACGTCCTCTTGTTGCGCCCTTAGACTGCTCTGTCAATCGGTCAACTCAAAACACTGACTGACAATATGCATGAAGGTTAGGAGATGACTTTATATGAAAGCGTTTGGGTTGTAGGGTTCGCAATATCAGGACGGCTAAATGACAAATGTTACGTTCATATCATACATCAAACGTGGTTTCACGAGGCCATCGTGTGGCAGGGCGGCGTTTCGCCAGCCAATGTTTTCTGTTGCCATGGTGAGTATTTATTTCCCCAGGACGTTTATTATCGGAGAAGGGTAGATTAGCTTCTGGCGCTAGAATGTCTCGGGCAAAAACTGAAAAAACACCACTGGATGTCGTCCACAAAAACGCAATTCAAGTTGAAACCATCCGGAAAGAACAAAGAACCCAGCAACTCTATACGGTCTTCAGCATTAATCCATACAAGAAACGTAAGTGCATGGCCTTTATTCTGTAGGATAGCAATCTATTTTGGAGTTTGCTTATGTTCTATTAAAACTATTACATTTAATTGAAGAGCACGCCTAACTCAGTTCGATGCAAACGTAATTATTATATTTACTATTTACATTTGAGTCTCAGCCAAGTTATTAAAATACACGTTATTTTTCATCCACTATGTAGTACACGTTATGACGGACAAACCCATGGTCAACAATACTGAAGTTGTTGAGGAGGATCGTAAGTAGACCCGTTTCCACTTTATTTTAAATAGGCCTATACGAATTTCGCAAGAGGAAAACGGTCCGTGCACGTTGCGGCCATCCGACATTCGTTTTGAAGACACACCTTATTCAAATTCATATTTTGCACCTCCTATTTCATTTAAATCTCCCATTTTATTTAAAGAATCACATACAATTGGAGGTGAAAAATATTGTGTTTTAATGAGGTGTGTGTTATTAGTACTACTTAGCAGAACAGATGTACATTTGTCTGCGGTGTCTGGGTCCCAAGCTATTGAGCAAAAAGCTGTTTTCCATAGGAAATTAATGGGATTCTTAACAGTAATGATTTTTTAATGATTTTTTTTATGAGGTGTGTCAGACACACACCTCACCAATGCAGACCTGTCCTAGTACTAATAATTATTAGTACTAGGACAGGTCTGGGGTGTCTGGGTCCCATAACCTGAAGCTATTTAGCAAAAAGCCATTTTCCATAGGAAATGCATGGGATAATTTATTGATGGTCCCTAGGTAAAAACCAAGCAGTAGGAGCAAATGGATGTATTGTTTTCTGCCAAGACTGAGTGAAAGCACATTAGGAACTGCTGATGAACCCGAGTGTTCTTACTCAGCTTGAGGTTGTGCTTGATAGATATCCATTGTAAGAAAGTTTCAGAAATTGTCAATGACTACTACTACTACTAATGACATGAGTGGTTTTAATCCCCCCCAAATAGGCCTACTATTAAAAAACAGGGCTGAACAAACATGCAGCTCATCGTTCCATATTGGAAATATGCATGTTCTAAGAAAATACATGGTAGGCCTATTCAGAGTATCAGCAAATGCTGTGTCCATTCTTTCAACATAACTTAATTTGATGTAGACCTATGCTATTTTTTTTCCACATGTAAAGCATACATGTAAGCCAGAATCGTTGGCAGTTAAAGCAAGCAAATTGTCAATGCAATTGTCAATTGAGACTTTCCTTTTTTAAATGTATCTATGGTTACTGGGGGGGGGGGGGGGGGGGTCAAAAAAACAGGTATAGCCAAAGCCATATAATAAAGCAACAAAGTTGCCACAAGCATTTGAAACACAATTTGTTATGTTTACTGGGTTTATTTTGCAATACATGTTTTTTTTTTAATGCTAAACATCCATAATAGTCTACTGCAGCTTTTTGTTAATCGTTTATACTGTAAGTAGTCTGGGGTAGGCTGTCACCGTTATATTCCTACAGGTTTGTCATTGATTGATGATTCCTTCTTCTAGATTCCTTCTTACAAGCCCTTCATCAAGCACGGCTGGGGCCTACAAAAAAGTACAACGATCCACAGACGGAGAGCCAGGAGATAGGCTGGATATCCAAACCACTGGTACAAACCATAAGAACACCACCCAGTCTTTAAACTTTGTTGGTCGACTGCTTGGACCTTGGTTAAATTAACTGATTAACTTCAAGTTCAGTAGAATTCAATGTGGTGCTCCAAAGACCAAACAATCCCAGTGCAATAAGAGAACAGTTATTGATAAACTCATTGAACAGTTCAGCATATGTTCCCCTACTATTCCTACATATTTGCTGATTTCCTCCATGCCCTTTGCACAGATTATGTCAAACCGCAGTGACAGAAGACTGAACTTCTACAGACAGAACTCAGAGATCACTAAATACATGGACGTAGCCTGGCACCTCAAAGAACAAACTCTCAGCTGAATGGCATGAAGACCTACAATTAAACAGATACAAATTCATCACAAGTTTTGTACGTACTTGCATAGAATGTCAAAAAATGTTAATCTTAAATATGATGGGAGCCCCTTTTATGCTACACAATTATAGGCAGACAAAATAAAGACAAACAAAATAAAGCAACCAAACTGGTTTATTTCTTTACCAACATTAAAACCGTGTCAAAATGAAAATCAATATTGTTCATCTTTGCAGCAATTGCTAACAAGATCTAATTAGGTGGTAACGTTTCCAGTTTGCTTGAAAACCTTTATTTATCAATCATATGCTATTCATGGGAATAGTTATATTGCAAAACAGACAGTTGTAATGGAGAGTAAGGGCTGATGTAGCACATTAATTTTAACCAAGAAATTGTGATGGAGAAGTTTTGAATGATTGGCGGAATTCACTTCAAATCAATCTTGTCCAATTGATTCAAATAAATACGTACTTGAGATGAACCAAGAACATGAAAATGAGGAGGGGGGGAAGACGACATTGCATGGAGCCCCAATCTCTTCAATAACACTGCCCTATGTGCTCCTTTCTATAAGTCCATTCCAAGAGTACTGTACTTAATCTATAATCTTCTACATAGAAGATTACCACAGGCAGGTATCAGGTACCCTGCATCCGCCCCAACGTTTTTTTTTGTTATGAGTGAGACTTCATCTTCTTGCGCACAGACTTGCCTGGACGCTTCTGAAAGAAAGAGATTAAGAAGTGTTGAGAAAAAATAAATAAATATTAGAAGCAAAGTGAATGATGATTCTGTGTGAAACCTACATTTTGTTTTCCTTTATTGCCCTTTTTCCCTCCTTTCCCATGGGCCATCTTGGAGCGGAAACTGGAGACGTCGTTATGGCTCTCCTTGGTGTTCCACTTCTTGCCACTCTTCTTGCCACCAAAGCCAAACCTGTCGTCTTTGGATTTCCTCTTAGCATTGACGCTGGAGATATC
The DNA here is from genome assembly GCA_027122795.1 of Enchelyopus cimbrius. NCBI lineage: Eukaryota > Metazoa > Chordata > Actinopteri > Gadiformes > Gaidropsaridae > Enchelyopus > Enchelyopus cimbrius. Next base: position 7,546 of record JAOPJJ010040183.1, read on the forward strand.
AGAATACATTTTTTTTAGCCTCCCCATATATTGGTATCGTTTTATTTACAGTTGTTGCCCATTTCTTGAACACTATAGACCCATGCTTTGACCAAAGTGACACAACTTGAAGTTTTTGTGACTATACCTATAAACACATAACCATACCTTAAACAAAAGCACTGCTTTGCACTTTAGTTGCAATTCTGCAACACACTTGCTCCTTTCTGCAACAGACTTGCTGCCTCACACTACACACTATTACATACATAAGACACTGAGTTAAAAAATGAAATCTCAGGCTACCATTGGAAAGACACATCTAGTCAAAATACAAAACACATCGGGTAATTGGAAACACTAAGATAGGTACACACTTGAAAATACTTATCTACAAAACTGAACACCAATCAGCCAGCTACAAAAAGGCCTCAGTTATAAGCCATTTTGAGAACTTTGCAAGCATGGATGCAGGGAGAGCAAGAGGCAGAGGTAGAGGCAGAGGAAGAGGAAGACGTGGTCGAAGAGGCCATGCACGGACCATTATTTCCGATGACATAAGAGCAACTTTGGTGGACCACAATGTCTACTGTAAACCATGGCCTGACTATGAGGGAAGCTGGGCGGAGACTTCACCCTAATATAAGTCCGTTCAAAGTTTCATCCATAATAAGGACATTCCGACTGGTAAACAGGTATGTCTTCAACTCTCTTTCAACTCTACTCAGATAGTATCTAGAGTATTTATAGTATTGTATCATATCACATTACCGTATCACATGTACTGTATTGCAGGGTGGCTAATGCTCCTCGAGCACCACAAATGTAGTAGTTTTGTGAAACATACCGTGTTTACGTATATTGAGATGTTTCAGTACAGTGTATGGTAAATACAGTAAAGTACAATATATACAGTACTGTAAAAAAGAAGCAAACTAATAACAATTTGCGTTTGTATTTTTCTATAGAGTGGCTAGAAGACCTTCTGGGGGTGGACGCCAACGCCTGTTCACCCAACAGCAGGAACTTGCCATTGTAGATCTAGTCAGAGCTAACAATGCAATCGATTGCCATGTTTTTCTGTGTTTACAGTATAGTGAATTTTTTGTTTTATTTTTGCTTTAACTGAATTCACTGTACCGTAACATGCTTTCTGTGGAACTGAATAAAAACTGAAAATAAAAGACTGCAGTGTTTTATGTAAAGTAGACTAGTGTTGCTGCTGATCTGAAAGTGTATTTCATATGATGCAAGTGTGTATCATTTTGTCATCAGAGTGATGGTTTGACAAAGGATTGTTAGGTTGTCATAGCAGAGTTTAGGTTTTGATAGCAGTTTCAATTGGACATGGGTGTGAATGCTTTATTCCCCAGTGTTGAGTCTTATTTGCTTGTGTGTAGAGTTTTGACACAATGAGCAAAGTTTTGCAAAATGTGTTCAAGCAACGGGCAAAGACCGCCAAAACAGGAAACCCCCACCACCTGTGCCCCTAACCCAAACACAGCAACAGTGCTTGACATGTCCGACTACACTCCTGCTCACATTTGTTAAAATGTAATATGGTCAACTTCATTTACACTCAATGTGACTTTTTGTGATCCAACCACGGCAGAACACAGACCAGATCAACTGCAGATACTCTGATACATTTTTATCTTTGTGGTTGGTTAGGCCAGGTCCCATTCAAGGTGTTTTGGGTCACATTCTGATCAGGTCTTCGCGTATTGTAAACACAATCTGACCACAATCCAATAAGATAACGTTCTGATTAAAATCACACCATGTACCCTTAATTGCAACATAACGCAATTCCTTTCGAATAACATTGAATATTAACATTACAAATCAAATCATTCACAACAGCATTCTACTATGACGTATTTAACATAATTAGCTACAGCTAAAATCTTACCCTTTTTTGGCTGTGTCTGCCTTTTGATTTTTTGGGTTAGCTCCTGCCGAGGCCTTTTGGTCTCCATCCAAGAAGTCCAATTTGTCAGTCATACCTTACAAAATAGGAACAAGTCATAACTTTATTTACGTTCTCATTAAAAAGAAAGTATGTTGGTTTTATTGAAATTGTATATATTTTCTCACTGGGACAATATGAACCAATAACCGAACCGCATGAATGGAGGGACAGCAATTATATATACAATTAAAATGCTTTAAAATTTCACAATATCATCTACTAAAACCAATGTGGATCAATCAAACAATTGACCCACAAGTGTCTACAAGATCATCTGGCAAACACTACAAATGTGAGTCAAGATGTTCTGATAATGATACCAGCACTGCTCAAGAGTAAAATTCTGTGTAACACACTGGTGCCACAAACTTTTACATTGCATTTCCAATATTAAACAGTGCATTGCGTTGTCTACGTACTGCAACAGGGAGATTTCAAAGCATTCTGCAATGTTTCTGGCGTGGCCTCGGGCCGTGCATTGTATGATTTTTAACAAGGTTATATTACAAATGTTTCAGTATAACCCTGCGTGCTTTGAGAAACAAATAAGTGTGGTGAAGAAGGTCACCACACCACATTCAGAGATGCACTTGCTCTCACATGGGAAACCAGACGTCAATGTCACAGAAAACCAGCATATAGGACGTCACTTCCAAACCGGTTGGCCACCTCCCCATAAGAGCAAAACAAGCACCACTCGCACGCCAAGCTGGCAGATCCAACATACGGTAAAGTAAAAACCATCAATCTTAGTGAATCCTTAGTTGTTTGTCGTTCTATTCAGACATGTTGATCCATGTATCCATTATATTCATATTTAGTTTGGATAGGGGCTAGCCTGATATTCAGCTTTTATCGCAAGAAAAATAACACCTTGCTATCGGATTGGTATTCTATCGGCCCATTCAAGGATGTCTATATTGCGGATTGGTAAGGTAACAATTAAGTGGAATCAGCGCAACCCTAGATGATATGGGGGAAGAAAAGGGTGAAGTGTAGGAGCCAACCTTTTTGGTACTTCTTCACAGCATTCATCATGGCCTTCTTCTCCTTCTGTCTCTTTTGGATCACCTCTACTTGGACCTGGAAAATGTTCACCATTCGACCATTACATTATTTTCATTACCGAGAGCAAATCAATACTCTGCTTATTCTCTTTAATGTATTCAATGTGCAATATTCAATTGATAATCCACCTCTATGCGAAATGTTAATGTTAAATTGGACTGGACTATTAGGTATTCACATTTATTTCAGGCAGAAAATAAAATCTTCCACTCATGCTGTGTTTTATCTTTATTCATCAACCAGTGTCCACATTGAATATTTCACCTGCAGAAAAATCTCACTGGTGTTATATTGCTTTTGGTACAAATTTGTGGAGAAATATTTAAATAAATGTTTACTGGGTACATTTTATTTGACTCAGAAACGGGCCTTGTGATGAAGACATTAAATACCTTGTGACATTAAATAGCCCAGTTAACTCATATGGTTTACAGCGAATATATATATATATGCTACATAATTCTATTTTTAAGTTTTGTTGGTTCATAGAAGGCTTCTCTTTTGGTATAAGAGTTGAAGGCTAAAATGTGTATTTTATATCACTCCTTTTAACTGCCGTCTGGTCTTTCAGACTATTTGTGTGTCTAGAAGCACAACAAACAGTGCATGCCAAAGTATTTATCCGAGACTGAATCATCAAGAATTAACTTAATTAGCTAAGCTACAACAAGATAGACACAATTACCAACCTTTTTCCCAAACTTCCTTTGCTCACGGAGCTTTTTGGCCTTCTCAGACTTCTCCATTATAGCTTGTTTTGAAATAAGTTTCTTTCTGATCTGAAAACAAACGGAAATGCATTGTATGGCTTTAAAAAGAGATGGGACGGCATGTAAACAAATATGTGCAAAGACAGAAATCGTCTATCGTAGTTAAAAACCTATGAATAACAGAGTTCCAGACTTCCATTCCACTCCAAAACAGAAACCGCCTGTTGAGTGTGGTTAAGGTCTGCTCAAAAATCATTGAGCAGCCCGTCCGAACTCTCAATGCCCTATGTGACCAACAGACTGTAAAAGTAGCACGCAGGATTATCCAGCACCCCTCTCACATCCTGTTTCCTGAGTTTGAGTGGCTCCCCTCAGGACGCAGACTCCGCTGTCTAGGCTGCCGGACACAGAGGAGGAAGGCAACCTTCATCCCGAGGGCTGTCCTGCTGCTTAATGATCATCGGGGCTATTCGCCATGATATCGGACTTATCGGAATGATGTAAAAATGTCCTCTTATCGGCCGGATAATTATCGTGCACCCTACATTTGAGCTATTTTAGTTAATCCTCAGACAGATGAAATGGATCTCACCTTTTGCATTTGCTGGTCTGACTTGGCCATCTGGGCAAAGTAGTCCTCCGGTCTTTTGGTGGATATGTTGAGCTTCTTCAGGCGGGGCAGTGCTTCTAGAACTGTGGCTTGAGCTTGGCGGTAACTACAAGAAATGAACAGGTCATTAAAGAATTGTTGATTTACAGCCATGTGTGGCATCCAATCAAGCAAATAAAAGTAATACAATTCAAGAATATGAGCAATTAACTCATTGGCTGCCAATGACGCCTATAGATGTCAATTATGTTTTACAATGGGGCAGGCTGGGGAGTGATCTGGAGGACAATATCACAAAAAAATCAAGCTTGTAAACAGAGAATGTACTACCGAACTGACCTGCTAGGTGGGGGCAGTGCCACTTTGGATGGGAGATGAGTAAAGAGTAACAGGTGAAGAAAGTGAACATGGCGCCAGAGAGTTAAGAGAAAGTTTAGACACACTCGAACACAGTATGTGTCGCAGTGTCGCGTTTGTTGCCAACAACCGAGACTTGGTTGTTTGCACATTAAAGCCACTGACATAAAACCCGGGCCAAGCGGAGAGAGTAGCACACGGCGTGTTTGAGAAGACAGCTCCGGATCATCAGATAATGAATTCAGTGAACCTGACCCGGATTCATCAGATGAGTGGTTGCTGTCTGGATCAACCGGGAACAGCAGACATACATATATATATATATATATATATATATATATATATACACACACGTGTGTGTATTGGTTATATATTTGCAAATAAATGATTATTGTCCTATTAAAATACATTTCTCAATGTTGTTTTTACTGTTTTATGGAAGGAAACCACTTTTCAGATGTTATAGGTGTCACTAAAGCAAAAAAAAATTCTTTTCACAAAAAGCTTGTTTTCTCCGTTTCTGGGTCAAAAACAGGTGTTTTAGGTGAAACCAACATATGTTCTACTGCCGATTTATAAAGAATGGAAAAGTTTGAAAGAAACGTTTTTTCCGGATGAAAGAGGAGACTACTTTCTTTTGGTAGTTTTGGTATTCACATAGTCAAAATGCTGTAAACCGATTGGTAGTATGGGGCTCTCTGCGCTGAAAATGGCTGGCAGCCAATGAGTTAAACATGCAGCATAATACAGAGATATTTTTGAAGGTTTTTCATATTTCGACTACAATTCAATAGTCAAAGATATGTTGCATCAATACATGAATGAGTTAATCTAATTTCATCATAACAACTAGGTCTGGCCTACTGGAAATCCCAGTATGTTGACCCTATCCAATGTGTTGGCAATACTGAAGAATGCTGCATTGCCTGTGTTGAATAAATACTGGAGATAAGAAATTAGAAAATGGCATGTTGAATGGCAATATATATATAAAATAACATTTTTCCAAATTATTAAGCTCTATGTTAAAGTGCCTCGGCAAAGGCACTTCCACGTCAGGAAAAAACATTCTTTAGGCGCAAAGTGTAACGATCACATACTGTTGTGGGGAGAGCCAAAATATAGGACTATAATTGTGTTTTCTCAAAATGAGGGCAATATTTAATGGTGCTTAACAATTATTCTGATTGACATGCACTACAATTCTACAGAATGCAGGAAATAAGGTGTTTTAACCAAGATGTAACCAACAAGTGGCCTGACCATACTATACTTCAAGTATCAAAATGCTAAGTATTTGAAAGCAGAGATGCAAAAAGATCCCTTTTGATGATACTTACAAGAACATCTCTCTCTGAAAATCATCCTCTGCATTTACTGATCCACCCGGGGCAAGGGGCTTGCCTTCAGCCTTGGCCACTATGTCCTCGGCAGGTAAATTAGTGAGATCCAACCTTTCAACCCACGGTAAAGTCTTCGAGAGTTCGGCAAGACATCGTGTCATGCCATCCTGCATAGTGTAGTACCGGATAATGAATACATCGGTTAGTAATAAGCAAGATAGGGGTTGGTCATGTCTCTTATAACCGAATCAGGATTCATCCATTTTATTATACACACCACCACCAAAGAGTTATCCAATCTGATACAGCAACACTGCTACATTTACCTACCACATTGTTAACGCAAGTTCTGCTTTTCGATGAGAGAACGTTCATTCCAGGTTTCAACAACCCTTTCGCAAACGCATCTTGAAGCTAAATACAAAAACAAATGTTTATAACATTATTGACACATGGCTTGCATCCTTCAGTTTCAAAAACCAACATAGTTTATTGCAATGCTAATTTGCTATGTTAGCCAACAGTACTTCGTGAGTTACCTCTCCATCTGATAAATCACTATCTTCCTCATCAGATTCAACGCCTAACTGAGTGTCATCTTCCATGTCGTCCTCCATATTTGTTTCGATAGTCATGAAGTTAGAATTTAAATAGCGTGAAAGAGGAAAACATATAAGGCTTCTTGACCGTTAACTGCTCAATGCGTTGGGACTAAAGTTTCACGTGGGAAGGAAATGACGCAAAAGTGTTACCAACAATTTCCACCGGCTGAAACATGTCCTAACAAAGGTTCTTGGATGTCCCATTTTGAGCTGATTTCTCACTCGTGCAACAATTTTTTTGGATCGGGCCGACGAGTCGTGCACGGCCGAGAAGCGATAACATCTCACGATCAACTCCTGATATGGTCACCAGAAAATCAAAGGTGTTTCAAATTCTGGTCGCCCCTCGTGAGGGTATCGCATCAGATTATCGGGCCGTATAATGTGAGAACTGCTGCAGTCAAACGTTTCGAAATATTGTAACGAGCTGGGTTAGGGTTAATGTGGTTGTTATTATGCGGTCAGCAGCTATGCAAATGTTCACATGTGTTGGGTTATGCACTAATGTTATTAGTAGATGTCAATTGGG
>JAOPJJ010045823.1:0-14493 GCA_027122795.1 Enchelyopus cimbrius
CCTACAGTTCTGTTTGTTAAACGGGGTCCCCAAAAATTCCTTTAAACCCCCGCCTATCCTGGGGTTTCAAAACTTGACCCCCCGGGTCCCCCAACGGGCCAAACGCCTAACGGCCCCCCCCCCCCCCCCCCCGCTGGACACAGGCCGGGATATCTCCAGCCGCCAGCTCACTCCACCAGCTTGCCCCCCCCAGAAGGGAAAGGAAGTCTGCCACAGCCATCTGCGCCCCTGGCCTGTGCACCACATGAAAATGTATTGGCTGCAATGCAAGATTGCGTTGACATCCTTCATGCGGTTGAGCCATTGTAGGGGGGCGTGGTTGGAGTAGAGGGAGAAAGCGTTACCCAGCAGGTTGCGAAGGGCGCCGACTGCCCATCTGATGGCCAGACACTCCTTCTCGACCATACAGCACTGGCCCCCTCCGACTGGTCCAACCCCCTCTTCGACGCGTCTGTCTGCAGGGAGATCAAAGTTAGGCGCACACAGGACCGCTTCCCCACAGAGGGTTGTTTTAATTACCCTCAAACAACACTTGACATGGCCCAGACCACGTATCTGGGGCATTCTTGCGGGTGAGGTCAGTCAAGGGGCTGGCCAGCTCAGAGAAGTGTGGCACAAACTGCCAGTAGTACCCCGCCAGCCCCAGGAAGCAACCTCACCTCCTTTTTGTTTAGGAGAGGTGGCAGGACCTTCACCTCTGCTGCCTGGCTCACAGAGAGATGTTCGCTTAAACCGACTGGAGGTGTGGAACCTGGAACAGGGACCTCCAGCCCAAACTCATCCCTCTCTAGCAATGTCGTTACCAGCGCGGCGGTGTGATAGATCTGCTTTCGCCCCTGTCCGACCACAATACCTCGTAATCCACATCCCTGACTCGCCGTGTGACAACAAAGGGTCCTTTTAAATTTTTAAATATGGTCCGATTGAACTGCTCACACAAGCCTTCCGTGGCTTGGTGGTAGGTAAACACTTGTGCGGATGGCCTTAACATTCAACAATCCGTAACGTTCCCTAACCGTGCGTGACATGAAATTGGTGAGAATTTCTTTTGGAATTCCCACCTGCGATATGACATGAAACAATGCCTGTGCAACGCCCTTTGCAGAGATGTTGCGCAAAGGAATTGCTTCTGGGTATCGGGTTGCGTACTTGATCTGGACTAACCCAAATCGATACCCCTGTGCGGAATGTTCTAATGGCCCGATGATGTCCATGCCAATGCGGTCGAAGGGGGCTTCTACCAGGGGGAGGGGCCGCAAGGGAGCCCTGGGGACGGCCGGGGAGTTAACCAACTGACATCCAGGACAAGAGGCACACCACCTGCGCACCTCCGCCCGAATCCCCGGCCAATAGAATCGAGCCATTATCGGGTTTAGTGTTTTATCATACCCCAAATGGCCTGCCATATGGTTATAATGCGCCACCTGGAAAATCATTTCCTGGCGGCTCCTGGGTACCAACAACTGGGTGACTTCTTCCTCACTCGACACACCCGATACAATCCATCCCTAATCAGAACAAAGTGTGGCTAAGTCAGCACTGCGTCTGGCTGTGCCCAGTTACCATCAATAGCTATCACTTAGTCAAAGGCTGAGCGTAGGATAGCGTCACGACACTGCTCGAGGGGGAAATCTCCCACCGGTGGGAACCTCTGCGCTGGGACCTCAGGTTGAGGCCTCACCTCCGCCCCCGGTTCTCAAGCAGCGTCGGACGCCCCCGCATCGGCACAGAACACACCACACAACACACGGCTTGCATGTCCCTACCTATCGTCTTCGCACCCCCGTAGTCCCCCTAACAGCCTGTGGAAACCCCATCTAACCCTAGAAACAGGGGATGTGTGAGGCACGGACTAACTGCCTTAACTCTATGCATTTTACCCCCATAACGAATTGTGATAGGGAAAGGGGTACTTGTGAACATCCCCATGTATACACCTCACCGTGACACTAGATGCCTCCACCAATGCCTCGGATGGCACCAGGCGCTGATATATCATGGTCTGCATGCAGCCCGAATCCAGCAGCGCCTGGTGCGGACCCCGCTGTATCCTCACCGGGATACGGTACACCTCGCCTGGACCGTGGAGAGGAGACAGGGCACCGGTAAGGCGGACGCTCATCAGCGGGCACTCCCTTTGGAAGTGGCCCGCATTGGCACCTCTCTGCGGGGTGGGAGGAGGTCACCTATGTGCCTGTTCTGGAATGGCTGGGGCCCATCTCGTCCTCGATGCTGGGGTCGGCTTCTCTCGCCCCGGGACAGCTGGGCACCCTGTGCCGGCTCGCTGGGAAAGGAGGTCGCTGCCCTGTCGGAGGGAGAGCCACGATGACAGCGGCCGAGAGGCTCCCGGGACTGTGATACCCCACCCAGGCTGCAGTTCTGGCTGGGAGCCCCTCGATGAACTGTTCCAGACCACCTGTTCCAGCATCTCCCTGGTGGTCCTGTGCTCCGGATCCAGCCAGCCACTGGCCCGGTCAGCTGCTGGGAAAAACCGAAGGATCGACCCCCTTCTGGGAGCACCATCGCCATGAACCGTCGCCGATGTTCCTCCGGTTTCAGCCCCAGTCGGTCCCGGATGGCTCGGGTGACAGCGTTGTAGTCGCTTTGACGGCGGTTTGGGCCTCCCCTGTCAGAAGGGCGGAGATGGTGTGCCCACTCCGCATGCGGCCACCTGGAGAATTCCACCACAGCTTGAAATGTTTGTAGGAATGCCTCCCCATCATCCATCTCCCACATCAGCTGGAGGTGGATGTGGGGCAGGCGGTGCTCCTCCTGAGGTGAGGATGCATGATAAGCCCTCCATGGCTGAACACCCTCTCCACTGGTGCACTGGTCAGGCCGGACAGCAGGTCAGGCCGGACAACTCTCATAGCCACAAGATGGAGTCGCGGGAATGCCCTGTACTGTCTTTTCCAGAACTCAAGACAGTCCACTTCATCTTCATCAGATGCTACCTGGATACAGCCAAGACCAGGTCTGTAAGTTTATCAAAAATGTTTAGTTACAGCATCATGGGAAATTCTGCAGTGCTTTCACTAAACCAACCAGGTGGTGAGTAGCATTCAACATCCTGATGAGATGGCTGTGAAGTGACAGTACACAAGGGAGGGCTGCACTAAGGGTCACAACTTTCTCCCATTGAGTGAGGTCCGTTGCTTGAAGTTCTTTCAGCTGACCCCAATCTCTGGCTGATAAACACAGGCCTTTATGACTTTGGGTGTCCAGGAGTGTATTCAGGCTTTGAAGATCCAATTCAGTGACTGCTTCATCAAGGCGGAGAGTGCTGTTCCATCTGGTCACTACAGCAGAGGGGATGCTACGGTTGGCTCCATACTCTGCTTCAAATGCCTCTTTTAAGCCACAAGTAGAATGCAGTAAAGTGCAAAATGTTGTGACCTTTGCCATTGCACTGTTCAGAACTTTTACATCTTTAAGTCCATCTCGCACAACAAACTGCAGCGAATGTGCAAAGCACTGAAGTCGTGTTTGCCGACAGCTGCTCTGGATGGATTCCACATCATCCTGGTAATCCTCATTTACGTCCTCCCACAGGGCACCATTTTCCAGGTCATCATCTTCGCTACTTGTAGCAGAGGGAAAACAAACAGTAAAGGCTTTCTTCATGTTCGAAGCATGTTGTCTAATTTGTGCTTTAAGTTGAAGTTATCACATACTTCCTCAAATCTTTCACTAATCCTCTCACCAATGTGAGACCCTGTGAATCTTTCACAGCTTAATATAACTGACTGGAGTCTTGGGTTACTTCTGTCTAGCTCTATGAAGTGGGCAGTTATTCTTAAAAAGCCACGCATGGTCCTGTCAGTCCAGATATCCACAGGAACAGACACAGTGTCCGTTTTCTCTAAGTTTGATTTGATCTTGGCCTCTTTGCTGCAAGTCCATTCAGTCTTCTTGTTACAGTGCACCTACTAACTGGACAATATTTTTCCTCGACCACTGACATGAATTTTCTGAAGCTGGGCATTTCAATCAATGACAGTGGCAGGTTGCATGAAATGATGAGGTCATTTATGATTGATTCAGTGATGGCCTTCTGTCTTGGGTGTCCCTGATTGTACACTTGCACGCCTGTTGGCTGAATAATGAAAGACTACATGCTGCTCTGTCCCTCTCCAACAGTTGGCCTACCTTTTTTAGCATTGGTGAATTCTGTAAACCTGTCGATGGACATGGGAAATTATTTTGCTTGCCACTAATACAACCTGCATAAAACTGACATACACTACTGGTCAAAAGTTTGAACACACCGGTCCATTTCGGGATTGAACTCCATTATAATCAGCTTCTTCAAATAATCAACTGGAATGTTCTACCGTCATTATTAGTGATACAAAAATATGTCAAGATGTGCTGGACACATGGGATGGATTTGAGAGTTGCTGGCTTTGATTGTCTAATTTAAGGTGATTTTAGAGAATGAATACCAAGTGTGCAATCATTACAGAAGTTGAATTCTTAAAAAATTCTAAAAAAGCTTTGTACTGTTCACTCGAGCTCACTCAAGCTCCTATACAAATGAATAAAGATATTGACAAACCCTGAAGTTAGTTCGGTTTGTCATGACTTGCTAGCGGCTTTCAACTGTTGAAACTACTACTTTTTAAATGCTACTCTGTTGACATGTACACATTATTAGACGGGAACAGACATAATGATAACATTGAGACCAAAAATACATATAATAAACAAAGGGAAACATTAGGATGGTTTATGATTATAAACTGAATGAAACAATGACACCCACCTCTCCCACAGGAGAATTGTATGAAGGGCAGAGGTGGGGAACCCAGAAAGTATTTATATTAGACCACTGAAGAAGAAATTAAAGGGGAAGGAGCTCCAAGCTACACACACAGTCTACACTGAATGTGGAGGCATTTTCTTGTCGGGCAGTAACAGATTTTGTGTAATTATATACATTTGATTCAACACATAAGGTTGACCCGGTTACACATGACTTGACGAGTCTCGAAGCTCGAGTCTGAGTCAAAGTCTGAAGTCTTTTGGGTGGAGTCGCAAGGCAAGTCTGAAGTCACCGTTTGTGCGAGTTAAAGGACAACTCGGGTGTAAAATGGTTCTGGGATATGTTTAATATTATTACGAGTTTGAACGTTTGATGTAGAGCAACATAAATCCTATACGACACGAAGCTAAGTGAGATGTTAGATTCTACCAAAAGGCTATACGTTTTGAGTCATGGGGACATCGTCTGATGTCAAAAAGAAATCGCTTTTTTAAACCACTTACAAGGCTAGAAGTAGCCTGACACTTCTTTGGTAGTATAAGGAGGGTCTTAACATGTAAAACGAGGCATTTGCAACATTGTCAGTGTACAGATAATTTAATAAAAAGCATACTTTAACCACACAATACCTTCAGTAGTTCACCCGTTGACGTAATGTCCTCTTTGAGGCTCCACAATTGTTACATTTTTTTATTTATTTAAGCGATTTCTTTTTGACATCAGCCAATGCCCCCATGACTCAAAACGTATAGCATTTTGGTAGAATCGGATAAAAACACCTTATCATACTAAACATATCCCAGAACCCTTTTACACCAGATTTGTCCTTTAAGTGCGACTGGAGTATGAGTCTCAGACTCAAGTCCCCTTCTCTGCCGTGTTTGTTGTAAACAAACACTCACGGCAAGCGGGTGTAGGCACTGCAACTTTAAAACACACCTCATCTAACTGGGAAGGAAGTAAAATCACCACCTAAGGCCGCAGCCACCCGTGTAAGCCAAACATTTCCTGTCGAGGAGATAGAGAGACAACCTGTAGTCACATAACGGCAGGATAACCGCCCAATGGGTACACACACATTTTCTGAAATGAAAATGTAATCTTGGCCACTCAGGGACTTAATCAGGAACTGCTTCATAATCAACGTAAAATACAGTGTGCCTAAAATACAAGTGCAGTTATTTCAGAAATAAACAGAATAAAAAAACTTAAGAATTAAGAATAGGCGCCAGCACTGGAAGAGTTTCTGAGCTGACAATATTTGTTTGAGTGAAGTTGGCTTCTATCAATTACTTGAATTTTGAATGTGTGTATACTTTCACCCCTGATCCTGAGAAGAGCTCTGTGTCCTCCATCAGGTCGTCTCAGTATGAGCCTGGTGATGGAGTACATGCCTCACGGCAGCCTCATTGGCTACCTGGAGAAAAACTCTGCCCGTGTCCACCTCAGGCACATGCTGCTCTTCGCCTCGCAAATCTGCAAAGTACTTCCCACACTCCGACTTCACTGGAAAACTTGTCATCATTGATTATTTGTGAAATAACCAAATGCAGTGACAGTTTCACTGATGGCCACACAGATGATGCCAAGCTAATGACTGAACAACAATTATGGGGTTCCTGGTAACCATCCATAACTCATATCATGAAGGCAGATCACTGGACCATATTTTATATTCATGTCTTTATTTGATATACACAAAATTACTTGATACGAAAACTGATCAGCATTACCGTTTTAAAAACAGCCTGTGGTTGAGTGAAGACATAGATTTTCTTTACTCAACCACAGTACACCATGAATAGATGTGTGATTAACTGAAAATGGGAAAGTTTGTCACCTAACCAGCGCTAAACAACTAAAGGGACTCATTTAAATTTTTTGAGTTCAGAGGGTTTAGGGTTACGGCCAGGGTGTCATGTAATGTATTTGAAGGCCTGCAACTGGCTATACAAATAAATCACTTGACCAGAGCATCTCCTCTAGGAAGTAAATTACTTTTATTCTCAGGGCATGGAGTACCTTCAGAGCATGCGCTATGTGCACCGCGACCTGGCCGCCCGGAACATCTTGGTCGCCAGCGAATCCTTGGTCAAAATTGCAGATTTTGGTCTGACCAAGATCATTCCGTATGAGGAGGAGTACTACCGGGTCACACAACCAGGAGAAAGCCCCATTTTCTGGTTCAACATTTTTTTATTCTCAAATCAAATCAATTTTATTTATAGAAAAGCACAGAAAGTCTTAACCCCATCACTTAATTGTGTACTACCAATTCATTGATGCAACATCATAACAAAAATGTGAAGTAAAGTAAAGATTGCATTTTATAACCCTGAACCACAATGCAGTCACAGCCGATTCCAACTCACATTGCCCTCTATAACGGTTTGTCTACCATATCCACCTATAAATACTTAATTAATGTTATGTTTCAGGCATTCACCAGAGTCCATCACAGAGGCTAAGTTCTCCCACAAGACAGACGTGTGGAGTGTCGGTGTCCTGCTTCACGAGCTTTTTTCGTACTGCAACAGGCACCATAACCCCAAACGAGTAAGTGGTCGCATACAACGTGAAATGGCTTTTGCAGCCTATCTACAGAACCCTGCACAAACTGAGCTTTTGACTGCAAAAAGGCTGTGTTCTTCTTGAGGTAAACAAGGGGAGATATAGTTGCTCAGTGGTTTGTTCAAGCTACTTTTACAATCACAAAAGGAAGTGCTCATTAGCCTGATACTTTTAGGGTTGTGTAGGTCATGTGCATTGTTAAAGTCATACAGTACATACAAGAAAAGGGTAGTCACTTCATTATAAATGAATGACCAATCGTCAGCCATTGTCAGCCTCTACGTCCCACTGCTATGGCATGGACGCTCGCCATCCTGTTTTTAACTTTTTTTACGCTTTCTATTTTTTTTAAATTACTTACTTTCTAAATTCATTACTTTCTATTTAAATTACAGCAGCTATTACCAACCTATGGGCCAATGCATAATCCTAAATATAGGAACTTATTGTATGGCCTACTAGGTTATTTGATTGATCACCCAACCCTGACTGCGATTGATGTGACCTGTATATTTCTGCTTGAGGTCATCTGTTACAATCTGTGATAATCAAAATGAATACACTGTGTTCCAAATTATTATGCAATTTGGATTTAATTGTCCCAAACATTTAATTTGTTGTTTTTCAATTTAATTCTTGGATGGTATTATGTCTCAGGGCTCTTTGGATCATTGAAATCAATCTCAGACACCTGTAATCATTTGTTTGCCAAGTGAGCCCAATAAAAGGAAAAATATAATAAAAGATTTTATGTGGAACATTATAAGCAGGCCACAGGTTTCAAGCAATATGGGAAAGAAAAAGGATCTCTCTGCTGCCGAAAAGTGTCAAATAGTGCAATACCTTGGACAAAGCATGAATATATTCGATTTTTCACAAAAATGTAAGCGTGGGCATCATACTGTAAAGACATTTGTGGCTGATTCAGAGCACAGGTCGATTTGTGCAGATGAAGGCATAATGAGGAAGGTTTCTGACAGATAAATTGATTGATTAGGAGAGCAGCTGCTGAAATGCCCAAACAAAGCAACAAACAGGTATTTGAAGCCACTGGTGCCTCTGGAGTCCTGTTAACCTCAAGGTGTAAGATCCTTCAGAGGGTTGCAGTTCTGCATAAACCTATTATTAGGCCACCCCTAAACAATGCTCACAAGCAGAAACGGTTGCAGTGGCCTCAAAATGCATGAAGAATAATTTTCAAACAGTCTTGTTTACTGATGAGTGCTGTGTCTCATGCTGCAAAGAATACCTCTGTAATTTGCTGCTATGGACATAAAATGAGAGAAACTTATGGTGTTGCCCCCATCTTCCCCTGACCTCAACCCTATTGAGAACCTCAAGCAAAGGATCTATGAGGTTGGGAGGCAGTTCACATCAAAACAGCAGCTATGGGAGGCTGTTCTGTCATCCTGCAAAGATATTCAAGTAGAAACTCTCAAAGAACTCACAACTTCAATGGATGCAAGAATTGTGAAGGTCATATCAAAGAAGGTGTCCCATGTTGACATATAACTTGGCCTGTTAAGATGTTTTTGATTGAAATAGCTTTTGATTTCAGTAAATATGATCTAATGCTGCAGATTCAACAAATGATCATTTTTAGTTATTTACAACCGATAAAATGTTTTGAAACTCTATTGTATATAATAATTTTGAACACAGTGTTGTTGGCTAGCATTAGTCCAATCCAATCCAACTTCATTTGTTAAGCTCAAAACGAATAAATAAGACATAAATAAAAGACAACAGCTCATGAGGCGCAAAAAGTACAACAATAAATGATGACATAAAACATGAAATTAAATCAAGTAAATAAATTTGACATCTTACTAGGTGTCAAAGGCCACGCAGAAGAGAAGGGTTTTAAGACGGGATTTAAAAACGGACAGGGAAGAGGCCTGTTTAACGTGCAGAGGCAGATCATTCCATAATTTAGGAAACAAGACGGCAAAGACACGGTCCCCTCTGTGCTTCTGTTTAGTTTTAGGCACACTCAGGAGCAGCTGATATTCTGACCCCAGAGAGCGGGCAGATATATAAGGGTGTAGAAGCTCAGAGAGGAAAGGGCGGGGCAAGACCCTTCAGGGCTTTAAAGGGGTAGTTCGGAATTTTGGACATTGGACCTCATTTCCAATGAGCCAGGGTTTTATTTATAATTGGAGACGTTTTCAACACATTTCATTCAGTTCTTCTGGTTGGGTTAGTTAGCTGGTGCTACGCTAGCACTATGCTAGTGTATGTGAACGGAAAGTGAACGGAAAGCATGGGCCTACCAATCAAAACAGTCTTACCCACTCCACAGTACACCCGAGGCAAATGCCAGACTATCAATGTAAATGTCTGTGTTGATAGAATGTTTGAAAAAAAACAACAACCTTGCATGGCATTGCATTTTGAGGGACTGAGCAGCGTTATAATTCCCGGTAATATGCAATGACATAGTAGTTTTAGTAGTAGTTAGTTTTATTTCTATCAACACATTTTCATTGATAGTCTGGTGTTTGACTCGGGTGTACGGTGGATTGGGTAAGACTGTTTTTATTGGCAGGCTGGCCATTCGCTTCCCGTTCACTTACACTAGCATAGCACTAACCTAGCACCAACAAACTAACCCAATTAGAAGAACTGAATGAAATGAAAATGTCTCCAATGATAAATAAAACCCTGGCTCAGAGGAGTACACAGTGTCACCAAGGCTGACACAGAAAGTTCTTTCAGCCAAGTCCGACCTGAACCCAGAGCCGGCGCTCCGCTCACGCAGAACACACACTGCGCGTAGCAAGTGCCTGGGGGGGCACCAAAAAAATCTGTCTCGTAAAAATTCAGAATTAAAATAATCATAATAACACGATATATTTAAATGAACATGTGCAAAATATGTTAATAGATTGCTTTGCGAATTGCACTGACTCTCCCCGTCACAGTTGCCTCTGCCTAGCAAAGCTTTTCAAAACGGCACTGCCTGAACCACATCAGTGCTATGCCACTGATGCCCACCCACGGCTTCAAACGTGAGATCAATATTTCATGATCCACTATGTGAAATACAGCAGTTAAATCTTAAAGCACAAGGATAACAGTCACCAGAATCAGTAGCTAAAAATATATTATTAAAAACTCTTAAAAGAGCTGATCCGGTGCTGTATATTGTTTCAAAACCGGATTGGAAAACCTCTAGAATATTATGTTCTTCCAGAAAGGCCATTAATTGACTCCACAATCTTCTCCAGGATTTTAAAAGAAAATGCAGTTTGGAGATAGGCCTGAAATTAGAACTGCAGGATCTAGGGCAGGTTTGCCATCTGTTATTGCAGTCATTAATATAATTAATCTGTCCTCAGGTGTGGTCCCTGAAAATTAAAAGTTAAACCTCTGATTCAAAAACCTGCCCTAGATCCTTCAGTTCTAATTTCAGGCCTATTTATTCCCCCCCACTAATTTCAGTGGGGAAAATCTCTTTAAATAGTCAAGGAGGGATAGCTTGGAGCTATCACTTGGAGCACCTGAGGGATTCAAATGACCAACAATCTCCTGTAAAAAGGAAGGAGTCACAGGCTCAAACTGGTTGAAGAGGGTCCATTGCACCTAATGTTTGGTAGAATTACGTTGTGAGTGGAAATAAACGTGCATGTGGTGATGTGCATGTTTGCACATCACAACTGCACGTAATTCCAACAAACAGTTGCAATGGACCCTTTTCCCAGAGGCACAGGAGAAGACTAAACTATTTTACATGACACATGTTGTCCATGGACCTTTTTGACCGAACTGAGTAACACGTAGCCTCCCGCATTAGCGTTTGGTAGGTAGGCGGGTGTTGTCCAATACCTGTGACCTGGTACAGAAATGGAGTGAGCCCTCCATTCATCCTAATGACGAGAACCTATATGATACGTATTTTAGGACTGACAGGAGGGCTTGTAAATCTGACCTGTTATGCTTTGATTTTAAGCTGTACATGCAGAGGATCAGCAGCCACATACAGGGTCAGGCCATCGCCATGCACCTGCTAGGTGTACTGAAGGACAACTGGAGGCTACCGGCTCCTGCCAACTGTCCCACCAGGGTGAGTCAACCACCCATTCAGTGGAGGTTAAAGGCAATGGTGATCAGTTGCTACATCTTATAATAATAATAATAATAATAATAATAGATAATTTTTTTATTGCGCTTCTAAGTACGCAAAGACGCTGTACATAAGAGGGGGGGAAGGAACATACGCACACTCAAAAAGACAACTAAACATCTCTTTTGATTTAGCTGATGTTGAACAATTTATTTTTATCTATTTGATCATTCATTTTTTAATTTGGTCTTGTTTCCGTTCAATTCAGTGTATGATTAAAGGCTTATGTACAGTATTTTCTGGCCAATAACATTACATTAAATAATAATAATCAGTGTCAGTGTCTTTTGTGATTTGAGATACCTTCTGGAAATGGTAGATTTGTTGTCTTACCTGCAGGTGTACACATTGATCAGGCAGTGCTGGGCCTACAGCCCTGAGGACAGGCCATGCTTCTCCTCCCTGACCGACCAGATAGACCGCATCGCTCAGGAATACATGCCCAGCTAAAGGGCCTGCCACATACACTTGGTGATCTATGCTGCCATGAAGGAGACCTCCCTGACATTGTGTGGTGTTGGCTGGCACAATTGTGCACATGAACTACTCAATGTGACAGGTGTGCAGCCTCACCCAGCCCCAGAGTCCAATAAGTGTACCTCAGGCTAGGCGTTAAACCAGCAATCAACCCCACACTCTGCACTCTGCATTAGTTTTGTTATTCATGATTTACATTTCTAAATGAGACCCAAACTCTTACATTTTTAAACCTTTTAAATGATTTTTTTTTGCTTATCCACTTTTCACATTTTGCTGTTTAGTAACAAACTTTCCTTGTGAGATAGCTTTAGAGAGAAAAAGCTATCTCTAAAGTGTTAATTTCAAAGTTAGTGTTGCAGTTAAATGATCCAGCGCTCGTCTGACATTACTGCCCTTCGACATAACCTCCCTTTACAAACCAACTAAAGGCAGGGTACCTGGACACTTGGAAAACTAATAAATGCTATTTGCTGAAGTGCCCCAATAATTAATCAACAATTAAGGGATTGGATTGAGTTGATAATAATTGTATTGCATTGTATTGCTTGTTTGCTTGTGTTACTGTTTTTCAGACCCTTTCAATGTGTACAACACATTTCCCCTTGTGGCAAATAAAGTTATATTCTATTATCACTTATTAAATGTTCTTATTCGTTTGTTTATTCACTGTTGATACCGGTCTTAGGGATAGGCTTTATTGGGTGTGTCGTGAACCCAAGAGTGAGGAGGATGTCACCCATTTGCTGGTGCCCAGGAACTGCCTGGATTCCAGGCGGCGCATTACAACCCCATGGCGGGCCATTTGGGGTACGATAAGACACTTAACCAGATAATGGCTTGGTTCTCTTGGCTGGGAAGTACAGGGGTATCGATTTGTGTTAGTCCTGATCGACGACGCAACCTGATACCCAGAAGCCATTCCTTTGCGAACATCTCCGCAAGGAGTGGTGCACAGGCATTGTTTCATGTCATATCTCTGGTGGGAATTCCAAAAGAGATTCTGGTAACACTTTATAGTAAGACACACATATTCACCATGCATTAGCTGCTTACTAACATGTATATTAGTAGCATACTAGCCATTTGTTAGTCATTATAAGTCACTAATTAATACCTTATTCTGCAAGACCTTATTCTACTCTTACTAGACCCTTCATTAAGAATGTCCCCTATGTAAGCTCCTATTTACCCCTTATTCCAAGTTATTAAATAAGTTGTTGCATATTAATTATGGCCTAAATATGCATGGCTCAGCATGGGGCTTGTAAGGTGGTAGTACCACACAAGAACTGTTATTCACCCCTAATAATACTTGGTATATGGTCTATTCAAATGGAACTAGACACTAAACCACAAGTGCTAATAGTGTACAAATAACTCATAATTAAGTCTTTGTAATGCCAAATATGTTCCCTATTCTAAAGTTGGGTTCTTGTTGGCTGATATTTTTCAGGAAGGGAGTGAAGGTCCTGGCAAGTGCTGCGTAGAACTGCAATTTTGCCGATGAGTGGATCCTTTATGGCTGCTGCAACTGTCATAGGATGCTGAGAAAGAGACAGACAGACAGAGAGGAAGGACATTTCAACTTAGCCATATAGTACAAAAACTATGTCAAGGCCACACCACCACCAGGGTTAGGACACAGTCACAGACCTATTCACAGGATTTAAGAAAGGCCTACCTGTTCCAGGGTTCGAGAGTCTCTTTTCACAGCTTCCATGTTGTCTAGGTGTACAACTCGTACTATATACGAGTTGGGCCTGGTTAGAGTGGACCCGAGAGTAAAGAGAAATACGAACTGAGGTTGAGTCCGGGTTCTTTATTTCGAGGTTACAAGTACGGTTTAACTGAATTTAGTTGTGGAGAGGAATCGGGTGGATCAACTGTTCAGCGCTGAGTTTTTGAAAGGTTCACGCCCATGTTTAGGGGAAAACAAACTGCAGCACAGCATCGTTTACATTGTAATAACCTAAGTAAGTATTCCTATTTTCTATATTGATCGGCTGTACCTCCGTTATAACAGGACATGACGGAGATATTTGGCTGATAGATGGAGGTCAACAGGCTACTCGACTGAAGCTCACGTAATATGAGAGAACATCAGTAACGTAACTTAGCCTCGCTGCTGCCTCGCTATCGGAAGCTAAGTCAGGCTAGTCATAGGACCGGACAGAACAGTGCCACCAGTACTCTAAATATAAAGACATTAACATACATTTAAAGATACTGTGGCGACCCCTCCCAGGATCGCGCCTCCCAGAATTTGCATATCCCGGGCAGTCTGGGATATTCCAACATTCCTTAATGTAAAGGGTGTTTTAATCATGTTTGGTGTTAGTTTCACGGGTTGTGTGTTCGGGGTTTTATTGTGTTCTTGTTTGTCCAATTGTTTGTGTGTTTATGCGTTTTTCGCCACTGCCACCGTCACCGTGGGTGTCATGCGTGTCGTTAGGGTGCGCGATTCTGTCTGTGTTTGTGTGCGAATAAACGGGAACTGTAGTCAAGCGGTGTATGAGGCACAGAACCCTGTAAGTGACAGTCGGACTCCGTG
>JAOPJJ010047803.1:0-14433 GCA_027122795.1 Enchelyopus cimbrius
GCCCACCCACACACCCCCCCCCGCCACACTTACCTTATCCCCCCCCCCCGGGCCCCCCGCTCGGCCCCCCCGCGGGGGGGGGGCGCCGGCCCGAGGCCTGTGGGAACTGGTGTGAAGACCACCACCAGATGAGGGGTGTAAATCTCCCCCCTCTCTACTCCCCAGCTGCCTAACTTTTTCATTAGGTGATACATTTAGACGTGTGAAAACAAGTCGTGAAACAAACCGGCCGCTGACCAACGCCGGACGGCGTGTTACCTCGACGTAGATCACGATGAACGTTGGTTCTCCAGACGTACTCAATACATCTAGAGCTGGGAGGAGAGAGGACTCCAGTCCTCTCTCCTCCCAGCTCCTCCTCCTCCTCCTCCTCCTCCTCCTCCTCCTCCTCCTCCTGGTCTTTGGATGTGAACGACTGTCACCCAGAAGTGATTCTGCTGCGCTGAGCAGGAAGAATTAAAGATCTCTCCCGCTGCGTCACCGCCCGTTAAATCAATACTCCTCATCTTTCTTTCATGGCGGGGTCATGTGACCAGGCCCAGGGTCATGTGACCAGGCCCAGGGTCATGTGACCAGGCCCCGGAGCACATCATCAGCTGAGCTCTAGAGTTCATACTCTGCTCTGGCTGCCACCCGTCGCACGGCTCAATTAAAGCCTTGGAGTTGAGGATTGTGTGAGTGCTTAGTAGCTTCTCCCTGCGCGGCCAGGAGCTAAGGCGTTAGCGTCATGGCTAGGGTTAAGTCGAGGGAACATTACTGGCTGAGGAGAACCCCCCCACCCCCCATCCATCCACACCTCCTGTTGAATCCAGAAAATGCTACCTCTCAAATTACAGCCACTAAATCTCTCTCTCTCTTGTGTGTGTGTGTGTTCCTTCGTATACATTGAAATGCGAGCGTGGGTTTGGCATATTACCATGGGGATAATTGTATGGACTCAAGAAGTGACTGATTGTTATATACGGTTTATCAATTCCTAATGTAGGCATTTTAAGTAGATAGATATAGTATTGTTCATCATGAGGCAAAAAAATCCTGTGTTTTTTAGTGTCTCATGTGTAAGTTCATTGTAAACTGGCGAGATAAAGTACATCATACTCTCGCTGTTCATAGGTCAGTCTGATGTGATGTTGCTTTTCATAGGACACCCAGAAGTCATGTTAGCTTAGCTTGCCATCGGATGACCATGTGATGTTAGCTTGTGGGAGGCTAGCCAGATCTGACGCATTTGGTGATCACACGCTAGCCAGATGTGAGACGGTGTGGGGTCAGGGGAGCCGCAGCAGAGGTCTCGGTGCCCAGGAAGTGCTCTCCTGAACATGCGCGCCCCCAGTCTATCCATCCTCCGTGTGTGTCTGTCTCCAACCGTAACGCCTGTAGAAGCTTGGGGCCAGTCTGATCTGTCAGACAGAAGGCTGGAGGTTCCAGGAGAAGCTTCTGCTCGGCCCTCTGATACAAGAGCCTGCATTGAGCCTTCGGCGTGTTTCAGTGCTTATCATGATGCCTCCCCATACAAACACCGCATTCCAACCTGCCTACACCACACCACACCAAACCCACACAGCCCAAGGCCTTGCTAGCCCTAAGATCTGATGATTGTGTGGTGGTATTTTTACTGGGGACCTCCGTTCACGCACAAGACTGGTGTAGTCAAACACGCGAGCGTTTAGGGGGTCGAGAAGCCAGTTTTTCTTCTTCAACAAAGGCCTCTGCAGTTGACCCAGTGATCTGGTGAGAGACAACCACACACTGTCCATCCTGAGAAGCTCCTCTTGAGAGTTTACCTGACTAACTGGTTCTGTTTGGCCCCCAAGGAACAGGCAATGGTCTTCCGCTCTGAACATGTCCTCAGAGAAAATTGTGTGTGTGTGTGTATTTGTATCTATGCTGGCATACATGCATTTGTGTCTATATCTGGGAGAGTATGTGCGTGCGTTTGTCTGCACATGGCGTGTGTACCCTACTGTGCACCCCAGATGAACGTCTCTGGAAGGGGGGGTGGGAGCAGATTCGTTGGGCCTCCTCTACCTGGAGGCTCTGGGACGTGTGTTCCGTCTCATCCCCATACCACCGTCTCAGAGGGAACCCTATTTTTACATTCATTCAGACTCAAATGTTTACAGAGGCATTTTCACTCCAGCTGCATTCGACCAGGCATTCAACTCTAACCCCCCCTGCTGTTAAAAAGAAGCATTTGCACTTTTAATTAGTGCTGTTATTAATACTGCTACCAGTATTATTGATCATTCACTGTTTCATTGTTAAATGGATTGTTGAGCACACACTTTGATCCAGAGGGAGTTAGCCAGGAGCAGGTGAGGGTTACGGAGGCTCCCAGGTCTCACCTGACTCATTTATGTCCTATGAACCGGAGGTGGTTCTGCTGTAAACCCGGCCGTCTTTCTGTTGCCCGCCAAGAGATTTGTGGCTCAGTCTTCTCCGTTGTACTGCTGACACTCTGCTCATGCAGCGCCGGGGAGAAGTCACTTCCTGCTGAAATATGACGCTGCTTCTATCGTCTGTTACCATGACGACCGTGTCTGGGTAGCCAGGTGCCGGCACGGCACAGCATGACTGTCTGTCTGCGTTTCAGGAGGTGTGTGCGTGCTATCTGTGTCTGCGTGTGTGTGTATGTGGCTGTGTGTATCTGCGTGTGTGCAGACGCCCGTGTGTGTGTAGAGGTGTGTGTGTGTGTGTGTGTAGAGGTGTGTGTGTTTGCAGACGGGAACCCTCTGAATGCCACCAGGGGAGTCTGAACGGTGAGGAGTAGATTGAGCGGAGACCGCTCTTGACGCTAATAAAGATTAGATTACAAAAGAGGAAATAAAGGCACAGGGCCGGCGGCGGCGGCGGAGCGAGCATCGTTTACCACCCTCTGAGGAAGATGGCCGCCGCTGCTGCCGGTCGTAAAGGTCGACATGTATGTCACGGCAGCGCCTCAATGAGGGTTGCTTGTGTTGCGTGTAAACACGTGTGTGTTTTGTGCACATGTGAAATGTCAAGCCACAGCCAAACCACTAGAGTTATGATTGCTCACATTCTCGAATGTCCGCTCGTCACCCTCGTTAATCAAATGTTACAGGTCCTGGAAGAACAAGAGTAAAGAAATGTTGAGTGAGGTGAACATCCATTTCAGTTGGCTCTCTCTTTCTCTTCTTGGTTGACAGGGACCTGAAGGCAGGGAACATCTTGCTGGGAGAAGACGGCTCCGTGCAGCTCGCAGGTGTGTTTTCACAGAGCTGCTGAACACCTTGCAGATTCTCGCCTTAATCCAAGATGGGTCGGAAGACTGCTCCAAACTCCCCACTTAGGTGACATGTTGATCACAGGAGCTTCACCCCTTTAGCTCTCAAATAGGCGAAGAGTAACTCCCCAAATTCTACGACGGTCTAAAAGTCCAACCTTTTGGGTTGTTCCAGCCTCAGGTCAAACACCAACCCCAACCCCCTGAAGTTCCGGAACAAGTGTGTGTGTTTACATTGTGCGTGCTCCCTTTGCGTCTCCCGCCCCCCCCTCCTCTCCCACCTCTCTGCAGACTTTGGCGTCAGCGCCTTCCTGGCGACGGGCGGGGACATCACGAGGAACAAGGTGCGGAAGACGTTCGTGGGGACGCCGTGCTGGATGGCGCCCGAGGTCATGGAGCAGGTGAGCGCCACAGGAGGAACAGCAGACTGATGACCGCTGTACGATCCCCGTCCTCTGCAGCCCATAGCTCAACACAGAGCAGTCGGCGGAGCCTCAGCGTGTCCTCCCTCCTCCTCTTCCTCCTCCTGCTCTTCCTCCTCCTCCTCCTTCTCCTCTTCGTCTCCCTCCTCCTCCTCCCCCTCCTCCTCCTCCTCTGCAGGTCAGGGGTTACGACTTCAAAGCGGACATCTGGAGCTTCGGCATCACGGCCATCGAGCTGGCCACCGGGGCGGCTCCGTACCACAAGTACCCGCCCATGAAGGTGAGTGTCGTACTTACCCGGGGTCTGGCGCTGTAGTACGCTGTAGTACGCGGTAGTACCCTTTAGTACGTGGTACTATGTGGTACTACTCCTAGTATTGAATTAAATAATAGAATGAAACAAAAAACATATATATAAAATATATACGTGTTTGTTAATATAAAGTGATGTATAATGTAGAACATATTACGCTGTTACACTTATTCACATGTAATGCTGTTTGCATCTGTGTGTGTGTGTGTGTGTTCAGGTACTGATGCTGACCCTGCAGAACGACCCGCCGGGCCTGGAGACGGGCATCGCCGACAAGGAGATGGTGAAGAAATATGGCAAATCCTTCAGGAAGATGATCTCCCTGTGTCTGCAGAAGGAGCCGGAGAAGAGGTGACCAGCACACCACCCAGTTATAGAGGACATGAGGAATGGACCAATTTCAGTTACAAACACTCAGTTACTCTGTTACAATTACTCTGTGACTCAGTTACAATTACTCTGTTACTCAGTTGCAATTACTCGTAAAAGTACACAACTGTATGAGAAGGGACTGATGACATGACATAAGGTGGACTCAAGAGTCCGGTTTCCACGGTGATTTACAGCCCTTTTATGGTGGCTAACTGGTGGAACCTCTGTTCCTCTCCAGGCCAACATCCGCAGAGTTGCTAAAGCACAAATTCTTCCAGAAAGCGAAGGTACGTGTGTGTCGGTCCCCTCCGCTGTCTTTCAGACTCCACGTTATGAATAGTCAAGTCATACACGCTGTTCCAGCCTCGTTCCACAGCCAAGAAACAAGAAGGTTTTCTTGTATTTTAACCTCCACCACACAAGATCGAATCAGGATTATGATTTGAATTTTAGCCAAATGAGGATATATAATCTCAACATTATAATGACATTCAGCAATCTATTCTAAAATATAATCAGTATACAGATATTATGATAATCACATATAACACATACATATTTTTCCTCACTTAGTGCAAGTAGTAGTAGTAGTAGTAGTAGTAGTAGTAGTAGTACAAGTTAGGGCCTAACTTCTATAAACACGCATCTTTACATCCTGTGTAAAAAATAAAATGTAAATCATCATCACACCACACACACGACATAGGATGTATCACAAGAGATGATATCATAAACAACTTATATTTCAGTTGATAAGACACATATTTGTTTGACATTCCAACCCAATT
Organism: Enchelyopus cimbrius; assembly: GCA_027122795.1. Classification (NCBI taxonomy): domain Eukaryota; kingdom Metazoa; phylum Chordata; class Actinopteri; order Gadiformes; family Gaidropsaridae; genus Enchelyopus; species Enchelyopus cimbrius. Next base: position 5,140 of record JAOPJJ010047803.1, read on the forward strand.
CTGTGTTTTTTTTTGTGTCTGGGTGTCAGTCTGAGTTTTTTCAACATGCTGGTCATTCAGCCTCCCGCTGTATTTGATCCCCTGCTGAGGTCATCGCTGCGTCCTGCACTTGATTGGCCATAGATTGCTGTGTGAGACAAAGACAGGCCCTGATCTATTTGTAGCTCCAGGAACAACGATAACGCTGGCTCAGCCTTTATCACACAGCCCTGTTTGACCGCAGTACCCTCGGTGCCCAGCAGCGGGCAGTGTTTCAGAGCATTTACACTTTACGTAGGGCTGCAATGGCGGAATTTGTGATATTCCAAGTATCCTAAAATAAATAAGAAGTTTATATTTTGTTTTGATGAACTGAAACAGCATTTATTATTACTCTATGGATCCAGCTGTGCCCCATAGCGTTTGAAGGAACCCATTCTCCTGTTTCTTGGCAGAATAATGAATACTTGCAGGAGAGGTTACTCCAGAGAGCGCCCACAATAACAGAGAGGTCGAAAAAGGTAAGACACAGTTTCCAAAAAGTCACATAATGAACTGGGATGTGAAGGTTATCATCATGGTTTTGGCCGACAAACCGACAGGCGTCTGTGTGTGTGTGTGTGTGTGTGCATATGAGTGTGTGGTGTGCGTGTGTGCATGTATGGTTCCGTGTATGCGTGTGTGCGCATGTATGGTTCCGTGTATGCGTGTGTGTGCGTGTATGGTTCCGTGTGTGTGCGTGTTCAGGTGCGGCGGGTGCCCGGCTCCAGCGGGCGGCTCCACAAGACGGAGGACGGCGAGTGGGAGTGGAGCGACGAGGAGCTGGACGAGGAGAGCGAGGAGGGAAAGGCCGCCGTCGCCGCGCTGAGGGTGAGCCTCTCCTCGCGCTCCTCCCCCCACTGCTTCTCCTCCGCCTCTTCCTCCTCACGTTTCTCCTTTCTCTCCTCCTCCTCCTCCACCTTTTCTTTTTCCTCCCATGGCGGAGCCAGAATATTTTTTATAGGGGTGGCCAGGCTATTTTTATAGGGGTGACCCACCCGGGGTGCTCCAACTCCAACTCTTCCTTTCCCTCTTCCTCTTTCTTCTTGTTTCTCTGTCCATCCGTTTCTCCTCCTCCTCTTCATAATCTTCTTCCTGTAACCTGTCCACCTCCTCCCCTTTCTCTACCTCCTCCTCCTTGCTCCTTCACATGAGCGTACAATAGAGCACGTCACTATGAACTTTAATTCCCTGAAGTCAGAAATGTCCTCACAATGTCTCACATGTCCTCACAATGTCACAAATGTCCGCGTTTCAAATGTTTCCGCGTTTCATGTCTTTCATGTCTGCCTATTTGTGTATGTGTACATGTAGTGTATGTTAACGTGCGTTTATGTGTAGTGTAGGTGTATGTATGTGTACATGTATGTGTATGTTAACGTGCGTGTTTATGATCTTTTGTCTGGCGAAGGAGCAGCAGTCGAAGCCTGTTTGCGCGCCCAGGCGACAAGTGCGCTTCTGCCTCCCGCTCGAGCGGCCCACAGCCAGGGTTGTCCTTCTGCCAACACTCTGATACACATGGCTGGCCCTAACATGGACGGGACTCACACCCACACACGCTTAGGACCTGTGCGGGAGAGAGACATGGAGAGAGAGGGAGAGAGAGAGAGATAGGGAGAGAGAGAGAGCTAGGAGCGGTAGAGAGATAGAGACCATGCTGGATTTGGCCAGCTGTGAGGAACAGGTGGTTAAAGCTCCTCATAGTTGGCTTCTAGTCTCTGTGTTCTTCTGGATCACCTCTGTATGTCTTTATATCCATCTCTTTGTAACAAGAGTCCTTTAGACTCTGCTCCATGTTTTCTAGCTAGCTTCAGTCCAAAAGTGTTCAAGGTGAAGAACCACATCCAAGTCTACTGCCGGATTTAGAGGGCTCTGATGGAGCTAGCTACTCCCGTGGGTCATCGGATGAACAGAGGGGCCAGGCAGCCAGGGAACCGTCACATGTCCTGAGTTTGGGAAAACAAGCAAACTGTTCTCCCAGATCCGAGACGGACGGACACTCTGGGCTAGAACTTACATAACCATGTCGCTTGTCACGAGATCTGTAACATGTCACATCGTTACATGTTAGCCTCAGCAAAGGTCATTCGGATCCCGTGCACACAACAGCTACATCGGACCTGCTGTGTTTACGACCGCTCACAAATCATGTGATGATGGCGTGTAAACCGTAGCAGAGATCAGGGTTGAGTCCCGTTCCTGGAAGCCATGTGTATTTCTATTTTTCAATCACGTTTGCAGTAACTTCTACTGACCCTAATCTAAACTCCTAATCCACACCCACAATGCACCACTGATTAACCCCCTGGGTGGACCGATTAGCTCTTTAATACTTCAAATAACGTTAACCGCTGATTTGGTCCTTGGTTTCTTTTTAATCGCAAACTGATTGCTCGTATCCTTCTGAGGCTGTGTCGGATGCATTTTCTCTCCCGTCTCTCTGGTTACAACTGTTTATATCATGGGTGGATGGATGATTTATCATAATGAACTGTAGATATATTTATCCACGGTTCCCCTTCCGTCTGATGAAGGGGAAAAACTGCCAGCTTAAGGTGAAATACAGTTTTTTCAAGTGAACTGTAAAGCATAGCTTTGTAGCTATGAGTAAGTGTAGCTATCAATGTGCCTCACTGTCTGTGACTCATACAAACGAATATAGAACAGCCTTTGGGAAACTGAATTCAGGCTTCTGCATTCAGTTCCCTCACCCTGCGAGTGGTGAGAAGCGGATCACTAGACTTTCTGTTGCAGACTGGTGGGCCATGACCATCTAATCACAGTGTGATTTGTCTTTGAAATAATTCAGCTTTCTTCTGTTATATTTTTGCTTTTTAGTTATTTTTTCTGCCAATGCAATAAAATGCTCTAAACTGTTGTCACACGTTTAGATCTAATCAACCAAAATACATTAGTAAATAAATAACACATTAGACAGAGTGGTACTGGGGCATTGAAACGCCATTCACCTAACATTCATACACTTTACATTTATAATTGGCATTATTTAAAGCATTATCTAGGTTACACATTTTTCATTCAAATTGTAAAAATGTATAAGCAAGCAGTATGCAAGCAGTCATATCCAGTATATATGACTGATCATCTAAACAAGTGGCAAAAGTGGACACTATTCTGTTTTTGATGTTGTGTGTACATTTGTGTGCACACACGTCTGTGTGTGCCAATCTCTTCCGTCTCTTCACGTGTTGGTCTGGTTCTTTGTGGTGGACAACAAGACTCGTTTCTAAACCTGTCACTCTTTCTCCTAGTCGCCGAGAGTCAAGGAGGGGTCCGAAAGTCCTGAGGTGGGTGTGGAAGGCACATGGCTGCTGTCATGTGCAAACAGCTACGCACCACTAACACTTTTTTGTCTTAAGATTTTCGATTTGTATCTTATGATAAACAAACAGTTATGTATCTACATATTTAAAATGGATAAATTACAGCTGGTATACTGTATAACAATCAATAGTCCCTCAATCAACACACACACACTCTCTCTCTCTGTCTGTGTGCTCAACATGGCTGTAACGTCTCCCCTCAGGTGTTCGTGACGTCCGACACCCCTCGCAGTCATCTCCAGCCCCCGGCCCCCGCTCATCCCCAACTACCTCACGCAGCGGGCCCGGCTCCGCTGCAGCCCACGCAAGCTAACTCCCTCCCCGCGCCCGGCCTTCCCCCTGCTGCTGGGTCTGCGCAGGTCAGTCAACCCGCCCCCTCTCTGGCGGGCCAGCCAATAGTTTGTTCATTGATCACTCAGAAGCGTTTCGCTGCAGCCATCACTTTGGTTCATAATCACAGTCTGTGTTGGTTTCTTCTCCACCCCCTGAGTTGAGTGAGGAGGAGAGAGGTGCTGGGTTCCCACAGCTGCGGGTGAAAATGTTTTAGTCTTGGTTTGAATAGCTGTTGAATTAAAGTGAAGTCTGCAGTGAAAGTTCCAGAGTGCAGTTTTGGGAGCATAGCTAAAACAACAGAATTCAGAGTGTTGGAGTGGGTGTCAGGTTCATCAAGATATTAAAGGCGATAACATTGTATTGAAGATAAGCTTTTTCTGATTAATGATATATTTATATGTGTGTTGACAGATCCTAACATCCACAAGCGATCCCAAGGCCCCCATCAGCTTGGTGCTGCGGTTAAGGTGAGTCAATAAACATCATGTTTAATGTTATTAAAGGAGCAGCAGAAAGTATTTACTCCTGTAAACATAATAAAACATTCTACTGCTCTAAGCCCTTGGACATTTAAACGATTTCCAATCAGGCGTGCAGAGATCAGTATAGGTGGGCTGAGACTTGGGAGAGAATAGGCCTGATTGGTCACTTGTTGGCCTGTTGCACAGGCTACTACACAGTCGTAGCCTTGTCTCCGAGGTTTTTGTTGCAGGACATTTGATTTACAGGTGGCAGCTGGGTTGTTATACGTTGTTAAATTCGAATATAATTGTGTTACAGAAATATAGTCCTTTTATGTATTGTATTGTATTGACTGATAACAAAGGCATTGTGTGTTGCATTATGTTTATGATGTGTTTATCGTCATCGTCAGTTACTCACAAACTGAGTTTTGTTCATGTTCCTTTCATTGTATTTTGCTTATGTATTTTGTGTATTGTATATTGTATTTTGCTTATTGAGTAATATTTCAAAATCACTTTTTGGTGCAAATAATTGGATATTAGAGTGAGTGGTCTGATCACTTTTAATCAATGTTCTTATTTTTCCATATCTTGTGTTGCAGAAATTTAAAGAAGGAACTAAATGACATTCGCTTCGAATTTATGCCAGGAAGAGGTCAGTAAGGTTTTGTGAGAACACTGGTTTCAAGTTCTAGCAGTAGCTTGCTCACCTTTTATTTTTGGTCATATTCTCTCGCTCTCTCTCTCTCGCCCTTCTCCCCCCCCCCCCAGACACTGCAGACGGCGTGTCCCAGGAGCTGGTGTCTGCAGGCCTTGTGGATGGCAGGGATTTAGTAATAGGTCAGTGTGTCACCCACACTGCTCTCCTGATGGCGTACATACTTACATGCATACAAACATGAAAAAAGACATACATATATACAGGTGGTTTTTATTTTTTTTGCCCGAAAAAAACAAAGTGGTACCCCTTATGTCTTTTTTCAAACCCCAATCTAAGATGGGTCTGTAACTCGGCCCAGGGGGGTCCCATTGCGCTGGTTTCAAAGTCTCTGCACTCGGCCCTGGGGGACGTATGGTGCGAATATGGGAGGTTTAGATTTTTTTTGCCCGAAAAAAACACAAAGGGGTACGTACGCCTGTTGTCTTCTATCAAACACCAATCAAAGATGGGTCCGTTACTCAGCCTAAGGGGTCCGGCGGCGCCCGTTTCGATGTTGCTGCACTCGGGGGACACTTGGGGATGCGTGGTGCCAATATGGGAGTTTTGTTGTTCTTTTTGCCCAAAAAAAACCACGGCCCCGGGAGTCCCATCCCGCTGGTTTCAACGCCGCTAAACTTGGGGGGCCCTTTTTTTTAAACACCAATCAAAGTTGGGTCCGTATCTCAGCCTAGGAGCAAGCTATCCCACTGGTTTTCACATGCCTATCTTAGTTGGAGGGTGTCGGACAAAGACATCCATCCATCCATCCATCCAGACACACACACACACACATAGACATACGTTAACTCCAACTACAATTTGACTTGTATTTGTTGTTTTTTGTCTTTGCAGTTGCTGCTAATTTGCAGAAAATAGTTGATGACCCTCAGTTGAACAAAAATGTCACTTTCAAACTGGTAAGTTTGTTCATCTCCTTGCCATAATATTAGATGTGCATATCTTATCTGTGGCTGATGAGGATGGGACAGTGTGGACCAAACCAAGTCGTCAGGTTGGGGTGCGGAGTTACTCAGTTAGCCCCTGTCTCTTCTTTCTGTCTTCCCAGGCCTCTGGAGTGGAGGGCAGTGAGATCCCCGATGACGTCAAGCTGATGGGGTTCGCCCAGCTCAGCATTAGTTAAACAAATAGGAACATGTGACTTGCCTACAAAAAATGTGAAAATTACACAAAAAATAGAGTTTCAAATTAATTTTTCTTTTATTCTATGGCCGTAAAGAAACCACTACTGCCAAAGAACTGTACTCGATTTTGTTCACCCGTAAGATAACGCAGCAATGGCCTTGCCAAGAGGAGACATCTGAGCATATGGATAGAAGGAAAAAGGTTTACAGTATATATGTAGGAAGGATGCAAATATCTCTGAACAACGCCTTCAACGTCGCCATTCTACTTCCTCCTGGTCTCTTTTTGTTTCTTTATTATGGGACGCATTTGCACAATCTGATGCCCTTAACACCCATGCTAAGTGTAACAATGCCTTATCTTCATCAGAGCTACTGAATGCATGTTTAGTGCAAGTGGGCGGGATGTCCACAGAAAACTAAATGTATGACGGTGGTTTCTACTGCTAATGTTATAGTTGATCTGTTCTTGTTTCTGGTTGGATATGCCTTGGGTTGGAAGGGGAGGGGATCTTGTGGGGATGATGTGGAACCGTTCCAGGCACCGAGTCTGCAAAACCAGCGAGCCACCTCCTCACGTCAAGCAGCAGCTGATAAATCGTTCAGAACTAAGTCCTCCACAACAAGCCTACATCACTTTTGCTTTAGAGCTTTGCTTTAACCCTTTACACTCGTTGCTGTATTGGCATGGCATGTCACCCTCTGCCAGTGTTGAGCTGCAGAGTGTGACCAAGCACAGCTTGTTTGGCTGGATGAAGTGTAATGGGTGTTCTTACGTCAGGGATGATGTAATCTTAGTTTCCTGTTGACTTTTACTTTGGTTTTATCCTTTCTATTGTGAGATGATTTTCTTTCGGATTGGGTCCCTGTGGTGCAGATAAAACCTATAAACTGTAAAACTAATTGATGTAATCTCTTCTCCGAAGGCCTACATTGGAACGCACACAGGTTTTCCTCCATCTGTTTCTCCTTCCTTTGGGTTCTGTTCTGATGAAATGGTAGAACCACGGCCTTTCACACCACAACACTGTTTGGACCTCTCTCATCAAAATGAATATATTGAAACTTTGTAAATTAGAGTTTTCCAACAACGTCGCTGAAGCCACCAGTGTTGTATGAGCAAATGTGTGTACTGTATGTGTGTCGTGCATTGGGCAGTTTCTTGTTTTGGAATTCTGGTTCTCAAAGACTTTAAAGTGCATATTTGCTTATTTGGAAGAACAATTAGTACTTGACTTCACTTCTTATATGTAAATAAGACTATATGGCTTTGCTTTGTTTTTATACGGCCTGTTTAATTTCTCGATTCTCGTTTTCTTCTTTTGTCTGTCCTATTATAGGATGATGGATTGTAGCGGTGGAACGGTAACCACAGGAAAGGAAATGTACTGGCTGGCTTTCATTCTTGTTTTCGCAATCCATACCGTTGTGTATTTTTCAAATGTGGCTTATTCACGCAGGTTCGATTCATGTGCTTTGAACACTTTATGGTGTGATGTAGCCATTGTCTGGCACCATTACAAGGCCTGTCCAGGTCTACTTCCTTTAGTCTTGGGCTTGGTCAATAAACGGTTCTCACACTTGTGTCATATTTCAAAATTATTGCTGCTTATTAAGAACACATCCCGGGTCACGAGTTGGGTAATGGGTCCATATCTCAGCCCAGGGGGGTCCCATCCCACTGGTTTCAATGTTGCTGCAATCGGCGGGGGGGCCTTGGGGACGCGTGTTGCGAATATGGCAGGTTTTGATTTTCTTTACCAAAAAAACCCCACAAAGGTTACCACTATCATCTTTTTTCAAACCAACCCCAATCAAAGATGGGGCCCGTATCTCAGCCTAGGGGATCGCACAGCGCTGGTTTCAACATTGCTGCACTCCGGGGGTCTTGCTGGACGCGCTGTGCGAATATGGGAGGTATTTATTTATTTTCCCCCAAAAAACAAAGGGGTACCCTTGTCTTTTGTGTACCCAGCCTAGGGGGGTCCTATTGTGCAGGGGGGGGCTACAACCATACCTGTGGGCGACAGTTTGAGCTAGTCACAGATCATAAGAAACTGGAAGTAATATATGGTCCCCGCTCAAAACCATGTGCACGAATAGAGTGGTGGGTTCTCCGCCTACAGCCGTACCAGTTCAAAGTAGTGCACATAGCAGGAAAAAAGAATATCTGATGAATAGCTGATTGGCTATCAAGACTTCTGCCTAACATGGTGTAACAGGCGAAGCACAGAGAAGCACACGTATAGTGCTGCCCCTGGCCTTGCAAACACGTGCACTTGCGCTAGCCCACGAGGGACATTTGGGCATAGTGGGAACAAAGCAGCATCTGAGGACTAAAGTGCGGTGGCCGGGCATGGACAGGGCAGCTGAGAGACATTGCAAAGCCTGCCACGGATGCCAAATAGTTGTGAGACCTAACTCACCTGAACCACTGAGGCCCACACCGCTACCTGATGGACCCTGGCGGGACGTTGCAATTGACCTTCTAGGACCTCTCCCGTCCAGTAACTCAATTCTGGTGGTAGTAGATTACTTCAGTTGGTATTATGAATATGATGTCATGACCACCACCACAGCAAAGAAAATCATGTACAGTCTGGCGTTAATCTTCAGCAGACACGGATTGCCAGTCACGTGCAAGTCTGACAATGGTCCACAGTTCCGATCCGAACAATTCAGACTGTTCTGTGAGGAAAATGGCATCACACCCTTGAAAACTACTTCAAAACTCCAAAATATGCTCAGGCCAATGGAGAAGTTAAGCGTCAGAATGCATCAAATGTATCAGGATTTCTCAATCAGATGGATTTGATTGGAAATAAGAACTGAGAAAGTATCTAACCGTCTACAGAAGCATCAACCATCCAAGGTAAAAGCCCTGCTGAATTGCTTTTCAACCGAAAGGTAAGAGGAAAGCTGCCTGAACTGATTGAGGTGCACACTGATCTTCCTGATTAGTGTGCATGTGATCGTGACACAGAGCAAAAGGCAAAGAGCAAGCTGTACGCAGAAACTTATCAGAGGTCAGAGGTCTGTGTTGGTGACACTGTGCTTTTAAGACAAGACAAAACGGACAAATTGTCCACCACATTCAATGCAACACCCCACAATATCATCAGTAGGACAGGAAACAAGGTGGTAGTGGAATCGCCAACAGGAGCGTGGTATGCAAGAAACAGGATGAGCCTTGTCGACGTCCGTGTGACCGTAGGGTAACATTTGCATAAAATAGGAACAATCCTATCTTTTCCCCCGCCCATCTGGCGACATGTAGCACACTCGCCTGCATT